>CAMZMU010000010.1:3402695-3926887 GCA_947311845.1 Poa pratensis
CATCACTCGAACGAGAATTAAGCTAATTCTCTTCTCTGTTGAAGTAGAATGTCTGGCCTATGTTAATATTGATGAAAAAATACGCAATAGTGTTTGAAATATTATTTACCAACCTTACTGGACTTCTAGTTTTACATGTTTAAATATTTTCATGCATGTTCAGCTTCAAAGTCACTCAGAATAAAATAAATGTATGGTTACTGTCCAAAATACATGCAATCTAGTGTTCACAGACAACTATGGGTTGCATTGCTTGTGTCAAGAAAACTTGATGGATCTCAGGCAATTATCTAATTAATTACATAATACTCTCTATTTGTGGAAATAGATAATGTACTAGGATGCATGTGGTAAGAAATTTGTTTAACTTTGACTATCACATATACAAGAAATAATTTAATCTGGTCAAGTGAAATAATATCAATAGATATTTAGTCAGAACTCGGAAGTATTTCATGAACAACAATAATTACATGGTTTCATGTTAACGAACAAAATATGTATTGGTGTTTTCAATACTATGTTGCGCACTTATACCACACTTCCAATATAACCTTTTTAAATACTATGGTATATGTTCTACTTCAAATATATTAATAAACAATACAATGTCTGCTAAAATAGCAGTTCAACGCAAGACATTGTTTGATATAGAATTTCCTAGATAGCTTTTACCATTAGTTAAATATTTATTGTTTAAGTAGTAATTCCTTGATATAAAAATTTGAATTATTGCATAATTTTAATATTTTATTTGGGATTAGCTTGCTTACGTTTTATATTTACAATTTTCTTGAATTTTCTCCATCATGGAGAGATAGAAAAGGAGGGTCATCGTAACTGCGTAGTAATAAGATACAAAAGGCACGGATTACATGTCTTAAATTTCTTATAAAATGCACCATTTCTTCAGTGAGAAAATTCGAAAAAAATAATTTCCCATATTGAAGAAGATGTCCTTGCAAACATTTCATTTAGGAGAGAATATGATTTTTTTTGCCAGATTAAAGATGATTCTCTGGCATTTCAAGGGCCATTGTGCTAGTTCTACACAAAGTTGTATCATGCATACTTACGTTGATTCAGAATGACGTACATAAACGTAATAACCAAGTTATTGTAATCTAATAAGTTATATAATATTATGATAACAGCTGCCGAAAAAAGTTCTAAAAATAAGGCAACATGGGATCTAGATTCGTCGACCTCGACTCGACTAAGTCAATGGGGGAAACAGATATTTAATCGTAACAGAGATAAATGTTTTTTAAATTTAAGTATTCAGATGAATCTTATATGACGTCATTGGTTACGGCCGCGTGGGATTGGTTATGTTGCGGCGCCGCCGAGTAGAGCAGTCCATTAATTCATCAATTGTGTTTCCTGATTGCGATGTAAAAAATAACCAAGAATTAATCTCAATATGTTCACTGACCTGATGTAACGGGTGTTTAAATCAGACGGTCCGAAGTTGAGCCTGTAGACCAGGACTAGGCCGTTCGTCTCGTTGGCCTGCGGGTAGAGCGTGTTGCCTAGCGGTCTCAGATCCAGGCCGTTGATGAAGGGTGTGCCAAGACCCGTGTTCACCAAGCAAACCTGCACGAAATTGTCCTGCATGACAAGGATGGACAAATTATCCGTGATGTTCAGCGTCGTCCAAAAGTTGACGCCGACGTACAGGTCAAAGGAGATGGAGGCCACGGCACGTTGGGTCCTATGCTTCTTCTTCATCAAAGAGGCGGTTCTTGTTCAACTTTTTTTTTACACCGAATTAGACTTATGTTTTCCACCGAATTGCTAAAAGCTGGGCCTGCTTCTGTACCGTGAACAAAGAAGCCGGGGATGGAGACTACATTCTTGCATCCTGTAAGTACTACGATCGTTGCCGGCATGCTTTTGAAGCCGAGCTGTTGGCGTTCAGAGAAGGCATTGATGTGGCCTTAAAATACACGGCACAGCCTTTGGTGCTACAAACAGACTGTGCAAACATTGCAAAGATGCTGAAAGAGAAGGGACAAGATAGGTCATATATGGGACATTTAGTAAATGAATTGAAGGAGATTTTAGGGGAAAAGTAGGGAGCTTGTTGTCGTCTAGCTTATATTTCGAGAGCGGAGCACCGGACCGACTTGTGGTTGCAGGATGCCCCTGATGCTCTGGTAGACCTGATGGCTGCTGATTGTAATCCTGTTATTGAGTAATAAAGCTCCTATTTCCAGCGCAAAAAAAAATCTCTCTCAACTCTTAGATCAAATCATACTAGTCTGCATGTTTTAGGACAAGTATAAGGCACCGTAAAAGACGGCAAATAAAAACATCAATGATGTATGCTCACACATTTTTATAGGAAAATAAGGACCATGTTACGATTGTTTGATCCGAACTGATTGATGTTGCATGGCTGGCTGATTATCACGTGGCAACCTTATTTCTGTAGGAAAATAAGGACCATCGTACGATTGTCCGATGTGGACCGATTACAACATGAGCTTGTCCCTAGCTAATATGTCCCTGCTACTTTTGGAAAATAAGGATCACCGTACGATTGTCCGATGGGTACCTTTTTTGTATGCACTATTGTACCATCAATCATCGAATTCGTTAGTATGACGGAACAGAACTGTTAATATGTGTGGCCGGAAAGAAGTGAGCCAAAGCCTAAATATGTTGCACTCGGTACTGGTTTCGTGATGTGGACTGAAATTGATCATTAGTAGTGTGGTAGTGCATACATTTATCACATGAATGTCGCTACCATATTTTATGGTCAGCTGTGGATCTAAAGCCCATGAATATGTGTGGCCGGAAAGAAGTGGTCCGAAACCTAGATAATGTTGCACTCGGTATTGCTTTCGGGATGTGGACTGAAATTGAACGTTAGTAATGTAATAGTGCATACAATTATCACCTGATTGTTGCTGCTATTTTTTTTGACATGTTTGGACAATTTCATGTGGGTGGCATCCACCCGTGCAACATCAATAATTCTGGACTGGGGAATCGTACGATAGATATGATTGTCCATTCATGAATACTACATCATACTATGTGTGTGGCCTGGTTGTTAAGTTTCTTCATGTGGTAACTGATATGTATATATTTGAAGCTTATATGTTGGTTCACGGAGCTGCCCGAGATTAATGATTTAATTGTCCGGACAAACAATTAGTCCGGTTTCTGGTTGATGAACTATGATGCATAATATTTCATCTGTGACGCCAATATAGAAAAATATTAAAACATCAAACATTAAAAGATGATGGACATGCTTGAAAATACGGTTAGATGGAAGCAAACATTGGTAGCCCAAGTGTGAACCTGCCGGCGGAGTGAAAGCGGCGTTGGATGATTACAAAGTTTGAAGATGTCATTATTTTTCGTAGAAAACGCCACAAATATAGAAAACATGTTCGCTCTTGTGCTTGATAATATGTTGTTAAAATTAGACGTCAAAATATGCAAACGCGTGTCAAACTAACACAAAATAGGTATAATCTAGTTCGACCAAAATTATTACAATCCAACTCACAATCATAACCTGACAATATAATGAGATGATAAAAGTTTGCCATTGTCGTCCGTTCCCAAGGCCACATCAGATAAAAGCATCGGCGTACGCCGTCATCAATATTGTAGTGGATGTGATGTGATATATGAGTTGATAGACCCGTCTTAACCTGCCCACAAGCCGTGAAACGGGTTTGGTCCATGTAATTCGTTGGCCATGTGAATTAATCTACTCCCTTTTTCTACGTGTATTGGGTGTCTTACACAATATAGTGAAGAATTGGTTTTCATTGGTTGTATGATGTCCATGTAGAGGTAGTCCGCGCACGCCTTGGTCGCATTGCCCCGGATGAAGGGAGTTTTTTTTTTGGGGTCAGTCTATTTAACATTCGACTGTTTTCTTTTTCACCAACGGTCATCTTTAATCTAAATAAAAAACTGTCATTTTCCCCCCAATAGGAAGACAACATGTTGTTTTCCCCCATCACCTCCTTTTTTTATTTAATTTGAAATAAAAAAGGATAGATTAGGGAACAAAAACCGAATTTGCTTCCTACCCAGCCTAAGGGGTATGTTTCGACACCACGGGCAAAAAATTAGTAATTGAAAAACTTACATGTTACATCTACATATAAACAGTTTTATATACATGTGTACTCCATTGTACATACATGTAATTTACATTAAAAAAGTATCGCATGTGGGCAGCATATATACATGCTATAAAAACTAGTCAATGCTGTACAGAAATTTTATGTATATATGTGTTTCAAGAAACCCTAGCAATTTACACGCGTCGATTAATGTAATTGCACATAGAGCACTTTGTATACATGTTTATAGCTAATAAAAAGCTATATAGTGTAATTACATATTGAATTTACATGTGAATTACATGTATATATGTGTTTAATATGTAGTAAATTCAGGTAAATTATGTGTGAAAATACATTTATACCCACATGCAAATGTTTAAACCTCGCGTTCTCGTGCGTGCAACTCTCACTAGTGGAAAACGGGGCTTTCGTCCGGAGCACTAGTCTCGGCCGGGTTTGGACCCGGGACTAATATAATGTGAACATTAGTCCCGGTTCTAACGGCTAGAAGAGGACGGGGGGCACGGCCAGGTTTAGTCCTGGTTCAAATGGGACCTGCGAGCCCCTGAGCCAGGTTTAGTCCCGGTTCAAATGGGACAGGTTTAATCACCAACCGGGACTAAAGGGGTTGCGGCAGGCTGGGCCCCCTGCGAGCCCCTGTAGTCCCGGCAGGTGACACCAACCGGGACTAAAGATAGACATTTAGTCCCGGCTGGTGACACCAACCGGGAGTAAATGTTTCCTGCATATATGTCATCGTGGCCGAGCCACACAATCCATTCTTCTCCTCTATTTCTTCCTCCAAGCTCGAGTTTCCTCCCCATTTTCTCCGAAGATTTGTCAAGATTTGGCGGTGAAGCAACTATCCAAGTGTTCTAAAAGGTTAGCAACTTCATCCTCTCATCTCTCATTGCTATTTTAGCTCATTTCATGCTCTAGAAGTTGAGTTATTTGTGGATTTTAGTTTAGGAGTAAATGTGTGAGTTTATTTGATTTATATGCAATTTGAGCTCAAATTAACTTATTAGTTTGCATTGTGTAGTTGTGGTATTGTTATTTAGGTTGTTTATCTCAATTTTGTTGTTAGTGGTAGTGTTAGTGAGTTAGTGTGTTAGCTAGTGTGATTGTGTGTGCTAGGGTGTGTGCTAGCTAGGGTGTGTCTTAGTGGTATAGTATTAGTGTGTGTTAGTGGTAGCTAGGTTTACTGTTAGTTTAGTGTGCTAACTTCTTAGTTTGCATATGTGTAGGTGCGGTTTAGGGTGCCGTCCCCGTCCACGTCCTCACCGCCGTCAATCACCCTCGCCGTCCCGTCGCTGCCGGCACCACCTTGGTGAGCCTCTTGTTCTTATCCTTTTTGTAAAAAAAATCTTATTTGTACGATTTAGATAGTTACTTGTATAATTATCTTACTTGTATGATTGTTTGTTATATATAGTGCCATGGTTTTGATATCCGTCCCCGTCAGCCCTTGTCCGGTTTATGATATGGATGTGGTATATTATCTTTTATAACTATTTGTTTTATTTCGTGTTTATGACAATTATGCCCACCAAATTGACATAGATTTTTATCTAGGAGGTATGTGAACCGGAAATTGCAACCGGCCCTCTTGTCGAACGCTTTGCTTAAAGCAATGGACGATGCTCGAAACGGGTTGTTCGACCCCAAGAGAGAGAACGATGAGCTTACACGCGCCCTCAAGAATCCTGAACACGGAGGACGAACACGAGGCAAAGGCGTTATTCCGTGGGTTAAGCGGTTTTTGGAGTGGAACGACACTTATAGAAGCCGTCAGAGAAAGAAGAAGCAGGAGGCAGACCGGCTTCAGAAGATAGAAACAAAGAACGCGGAGTGGGAACACATGTTGAAGCGGCAGCAGGAGAAACTGAACACAATTAGCCAGCAAAGGGCATCTCCGTGGCAGGAGCAAGCACATCCATCATTGATATTACTGTCCCAACTATGCGGAAAAGCAGTGTGGGTTCCACGGGGTCCGGGCCGATGATGCACTACTGGCTCGCTACCCCATGGATTATATCAAAGCGAGGACAGATTGTGAGCTACACCAAAAAATGAAGAACATATCCATGAAGGTGGCGGTCGATGTTGCTTTACCGAATGCACCTGAAGCAACAATCCATGGCAATCCGATTCCAGCTGGCTATGCTCCTGTCGGGGTGGATGAAATTCTGCCAGGATATGACTCACTGGAGCTTGACATTCCTGGAGGTGAAGGGGAGCAGACACTGGGAGAAGTCATACATGTTGTCATTGTATGGAGAAAGGAATGCATCGTGTTTCCAAACTCGGCGCCAAGGCCACCGACTCCTCCGAGTAGCAATACACCTCCCCAGCGCGAGTCCATATCGATCTCCGCCGCGTCAGCCAACTCCACCCCACCTCGACAGGGAGCCTAGCGCAAGTCCATATCGTTCTCCACCGCGTCAGCCGACTCCACCCCCTATGTCCCAGCAGGGCCAAAAGGAAGACCACCGCTCCGTCGACTAGTCCTATTCAGAAGAAAGCTACAAAGAAGAAAGCCAACAACGAGCCTCCTGCAAAAAAGAGGTTAGCTTACGATATGGCTGATGAGGAAACCAAAAAGGTCGTGGCTGGCGAAGTGAAGTCCCATTTTGCACCCCCCCGCCCCCGCCGCCAAAGGAGATAATACCTACGAAAACCGTAAATCACTTTGTGGAGTTTCTTGAGCGACCCCCGACACATGTGGAGAATAGGCCATCAGACTATGACCGCACTATTAGGAAGTCATATAAGGAACAAGTGCAGCAGTCGAGAAGTAGAAGTAGTAAAAGCGGGAAAACAGTTCCCCAGCTCGGAGAACAGGCAATGCAATCGATACCCCCGCTCAAGGTGATTACCGATAAGGTAACCGGACATGCTAGAAACATTGGTATCAGTGTTGATCAACTCCTAGGAACAGAGGAAGTCCCCATGGCTGATGTAGCATGGCAATATGCCCCCGGGAAAACTCTGGTCAGACCTGAGCAGGTCCGGCATCTACCAACACAAATGCGAAGATTGCATGAGTGGTACATGACAGAAGTAAATAACGGGCGAATGATGCTCATGGTGAAAGTCAGGGAAGAGCATTACTTCTATGAAAACGAGCTATGCATTGAGCTTGTAGAATTTTTTCAGTTATACAATCAAGACGCACTCGACAAATCTATCGTTAGTTGCTATTGTCTGTAAGTGATTTTTTCTGTAATTTAAGTCTCTAGCTCAGCTCGTTCATTGCCTGTAATTATCCTCACTGTATTCTTTTGTACGCTATTATGCAGAATGAAGATTCTCGAATGCAAAAGAGAGAGAATCTATGATATTGGGTTCGTTGACCATATATCATTAATGAAAAAAATGATACAAGACCACCCCCAAGACTCAGAGGATAACTTGTTAAGGTTTTTAAAGGCACAAAATACCGGTTCAGAAATACTATTTCCTTACAACTTCAAGTGAGTGTTACTGTCTTGTACTACACATTCTATTTTGCTTACTCGATGTTAAGTATACTTGATGAGTTATGCATGCCTGCTTATATAAACGTGCGCATCTACCACTGGATCCTGCTAATCATTCAAGTTGACCCTGAAACTGTTGAAGTCCTGAACTCACTAGGTAAAAACCCTAAAGACTACACTAGCATGGTTTTGATGCTCAACAGGTAATTTCAATCATTATCGCACTATATCGGCCTCTTTCGTTCATTTCCTGATATCAATTAATTAATAACTCTTTTATTCATTTTCTTTGCAAGGCAGGGTTTGGAACCGGTTCAACAAGGATGTTGTCGGCGAATGGAAACCGGGGCTGCGTTGGCGACGACCCAAGGTAATTAAGTAGTACTAGCTAGGTCCACGAATCTCTTTAATTCTAGTTTCAATACCATTATCATGCTTGATTATTATCTGATTGAATTCTATTCTCGCGAAGTGCATGAGGCAGGAACAGGGGAATAATTTATGTACATACTACGTTTGCGAGAACATTCGCATGACGACCGAACGGCGCAGAGATGTAAGAAACGTCAGGTACGTAAACACTATTCACAATTTTTTTATGATGACCTAATATATATACACACAACTAATATATCATATTGATCTCCTTCTTTAAAGATGGAAGAAATACGGGAGAAGCTCCTACCAGAGGACCGCCTACGAGCAATTCAAGAGGAAATTGCGGGTTTTTTCCTTACGGAGGTCATATCTAAAAGAGGAGAATACCATTGCATGTAATGGTCTCCAAATTGTAGGAGAAATTGTATATACCAAATTTTATATATATGTATGCTCGTACGAGAAATTATATTATATATGCATCAACGTGTATAGTATGTAGTAGCGTAAAATATGTTTGAAATGAAAAAGAATTGAATGGAAAATACAAAATGAAAAGGAAAAATAAACTATAAACCCTAAACCCTAAAACCCTAAACCCCAACATTAAAAAAAACACAAAATCCTTAGTCCAGGTTGGTGTCACCAACCGGGACTAAAGGTCCTCCAGCCCAGCGCACGCTCGTGGCCACGTGGAGGGACTTTAGTCCCGGGTTTGTGGCCAACCAGACAAAAGGGGGGGGGGGGGGGGGGGGGGGGGGGGGGGGGGGGGGCTTTAGTCCCAATTTCGTTGTCCCGGTTGGTGACCCGGGATTAGAGGCCTTTGCCAACCGGGACTAAAGCCCCGTTTTCCACTAGTGTCTTTCGACCCTAAACAGCCAATGGTTGGCCGCACAAAAGAAACTACTACAGATGCATATATGCACAGACCGTCCAATCCATTCCACATGTAGTCAGGTGCCACATACACCTGCAAAACGCCCTCGCTCAACTAATTATTGTAGGAGACCGAAGGTATAAATTTTTAATTCATACAAACCGAGTGCTGGCTGCTGCCACTTTAGGTGCAAAGCGGCACAAAAAACTTGGAGAAGCCGGTGTCGACCGGCAAGTCCCGTTCAATCGATACCTGCACATATGTAAATAAAACGAAACAGTCGGCAGTTCTACGAAAAACCAACGGAACACTGATAAGATTGCTGGAAATTCAACTGTTACCGAAAAGAATAACACTCGGCTGTTAAGTAACAAAAGTGTATATTTTTGTGTTTACATATCTAGATCAGATCCACACAATTAAATGAACATGCCACTTTAATTTGCTCTGTTGTCCAGTAATGCAAGGACCAGTTGCAACAAGCTCCACGTTAATTTAAACTAATCTAATGAAATAATCCTCTGCTCGGTAAAAGATTCTTCTTTGAGTTACTTAGGTTTATTTATGGAGATTGGCGTCAGCACTCTCATAAAATAATTAAGCTGTTGATGCTAACTAGTGAGGGAGAATATAGTTCATCACTTTACTTGACTTTTTTTCAAAATATATATGGTAAAAATACACAATTTTTAAGGACGGGCTGCTAGGGAGTGTGCACGCACATTTTTGTGCTACGTGGTGCCCCCTGTCCAAAAGCGACATGTATCAGAAAAGGAATTTGGGACCACCTGAACGCAGCATCATATTAACCCCTAGCCCTCGATTCAGAGCACAAACACTTCTACAGCAAACTGGCGCACCTCAAACCTTCAACAACTGCCAGTTAAGAACTCCTCTACTGAACAAATTGTTCTTACATCTCATAGAAAATAACAAAGCCAAAAATACATCCCCGAGAAATAAACATTCACCAAAAGTTACATCCCAATGATTGTTCAAAAATAAACAGTTATATCCCAATTGCAAAAGATAAAACAAACATCCAACACTTACACTTAATCCCTGGATGTAAGAAATAAAATAGAAAATAAATTTAGTACTAGAAAGTTACATCCCAATATCAAAAAAGAAAACAAACATCCAACTCTTACACCTTGATCTTTCCATTAGTCTAGATGTAAAAAAGATGTAGAAATTACATTTAGGACCAAAAAGATACAACCCCCTAGGGCTAATCGAATATATCACCTTCCCGTGAGGTTGTTGGAGTGGAGGAGAGGCAGCACAACTCCGTCAAGAGCTCCGTCAGGAGTGGCACTAGATCCACCTCCATAGGCATGCCCTTAATGCTGCAATAGCAGTATTAGCCATGTAGTATATAGAGGAAGGGGACGGCCGCCACTACTCTGCAGCATCCCTCATAGATGTAGAAGTCAATTGTCGTAGAGGCAGTTATGCCTTCCACATGCCCGATAAAAAAATGGTTGCCACCACATCACCTATGCCTAGAATTTTTTTTGAGGCACCGGGCGCACAGCGTGAGGATCTTGGCCAGCAATAAATATCATGTCCCACAAGGAGATAAAAAAAGTTTAAAAAATTGGATTAGGAAATCTTTCGGGCTTTTATTTCTATCGGCTGCATGCGTAGTACACAAATAATAATATTTTATTGGATGGAGAGTTTGGGCGTCGGAGCACCTACATGCTCCGGTTCCCCAAAAATAGTTTGGGCATGCCTCAAAAGTTGTTTGACACCAATAAAATCACATGATGTGAAGGGCCTTATTGGTCGGGGATGGCTTGTTTGCTAGGTTGGTTCACTTTTCCTCTTACAATCTGGATTTAGAACTAAAAATTGCTATGGCTCCCGCGATCTGGACTCATAGAGTCCATTTAGTATTTTTGTTATACTCACTTACATTTGACAACTGGTTTTGCTCACTGAATTGTTGCGCCGGTGAAGGCCGTCAGATCCTCGAGGCAGCATGATGCGCGGTGCAGCCCACCGGCCTTGAGAGTGGGTGACACGGGGTGAAGGTCACTGTGGCCCCGATCAAGGGCGACGCTGTTTGCATGCTCACGGGTCCTCGAGCTGGGCGGCGCGGGGGAGTTCTAGGAAAGGGAGGGGAGGGCGGTGCCTAAGACCAAGAGGAAGAGTAGAAGATGGTATCATTGGTGAGCAGGACCCGTGCGCTGGTTAAAGGTGGAGGGCCGTCAAACGGCGGACAAGAAAACGGGTAGTGCGTTGTGGAAGTTTTCTCGCGGGTTGATGGGAGGGCTAAGGGAACGGGTTAGGGATTTTTTCGATGATTTGGACGGTTCAGTTCGGTCGGTCAAGCGGTAAGACTGTTGGGTTTTAATGTACGATTTCCAAATAGCTATGTGTATTCAATAAAAGAATCAACCGGCAGCCACGTAAGGGGTTATTTGATAGGTATATCGGCTATTTATTTGGGCAGTGCTGTGCGTCCCCCGGGGTTCAAAAATTTTTAGCCCCCGAGTCCTCCTGCTGAAACGTGTCCAATTCTGCTCCACAATCCCGCTTTTGCTCCTATGAAGCAAAAAACGGTTCATTGAAATAACAAATTTTCACTATTGTAGCAATTTCAAAAATCCCCTCCAAATCCCACTTTTGCTCCTATGAAGCAAAAAAGGTTCGATTGAAAACAAATTTGTGCTACTGTAGCAAAACAAATGATTCGACAAGAAAAGAAATAAAATACCGGTCAGACATAGAAATCACCGGAGACCACGTAGCAAAATCCATATACTATCATAGTAAAAAATTGTTCTATTGTAGCAAACCCGACCTCGTCGGAGACCTTGACGAAGATCTCGCCGGAGACCTCGTAGCAAAAATTTTATACAATTGTAGCAAAATAATTGAACGATTGTAGCAAAAAAATTAAACTACTGTATTGTCGTCCTCAGCAAAAATAAGCCCCAGCTCGCCCCATCGTAACATCCTTGTCAATTAATGGTAGCAAACAAACTGTTCTACCATAGCAAAATCGGACAACAAATGTATCCAAAAAAACGGAGGTTTCATGGTGGCGGGGAACAGCCGGGGCGGAAATCTTGGGATGTCTCCTGTATTTGCAGCGTTGGCCGGGGGCCGTGGCGGCCGTTTTGGGGGCCGGGATTCGACAAGGTCCCGTGGTGGCGGCGCTCTCGCCGGTGGAGCTGCCAGAAAGAAGCGTGGCGCAGGATGCGGAGCCGAGGGACGCGGCCGTGTTAAACATGATTTTGTACATCGAGTCGGTCACGTTATAAGGCCGACTCGTTCCTGTTTTGGACTCCTCCTGTAATCGCTCAAGGCCGCAATGCCTTCCATAAATACATTGACGCGGCTCGGTTATTAGTACCGAGTAGAAACGCTTTATCTTACATGGTATCAGACGCCTAAATCTCTTCCGATACATCCAATCAATCTACCGGCAAATCGATCTACCAAATTAGACGCCCGACTCGTCGCCCTTCCTGGCCGTCGCCATGGCAGCTTCCTCGAGTTCTGCTGCAGACCCCTTGGTGCGCCGCTCTCAGAGAAGCAGAAGCTCACGAGGCGCAAACTACCTGCTCTGGAGGGCTCTCGTGCTCCCGTCCCTGCGAGGAGCGCAGATGATGGGGCTGCTCGACGGCACCGACGTAGCGCCCTCGAAGATGCTAAACGTGGAGCAATCTGACAAGACGATGTCGACCACGACAAATCCTGCGTACTCCTCCTGGCTTGCCCGGGACCAACAAGTACTCAGCTACCTTCTGAATTCGCTCTCCCCGGAGATTCTCACCCATGTTCTCCGCTGTGAGCACGCCGCTACTGTTTGGAAGGCGGTGGAAGACATGTTTGCGTCGCAAAGTCGTTCCAAGGTCACGAACCTTCGGATCGCGATCGCCAACACAAAGAAAAATACTATGACTACCCCGGCGTTCTTCTCCAAGATGACGAGCATCGCCGATGAACTCGCGGCTGCTGGCAAGCCGCTTGATGATGAGGAACTCGTGTCTTTCATACTGGCCGGCTCGGTCACGAGTATGATGGACTGGTTGGCGCTGTTGGTCTGATGACTACGCCAATTAGCGCCAATGAAATGTACTCTCAAGTCCTCTCCAGGATCAGCGCCAAGAGCTTCTTGGTGCACCACCAAACGGAGGTTCCGCCCTCGCGGCGGCAAATCTGCTATTCGCCAAAACCCTCCCCGTGGTGATCAGCAACACGTCAAGGAAACAGAGGGGGCGGACGTACGGGGCCTCCTGGAGGAGGCCGTGGCCGTGGACGCGGCCGTCGTCGCACATCCCCTTGGGTTGATGTCACATGCCAAATATGCAACCGAGAAGGACACGCTGCCAAAGATTGTTGGTATCGTTTTTAGGATCATGATGATGATGACACGTACGAGGACAAGGAGGCTCATGTTGCGTCTTACGGTGTGGACACCAACTGGTATTCCGATACCGGGGCTACACACCACATCACGAGCGAACTCAATAATCTCACCGTTCGCGATAAATACAAGGGTCGTGACAAGGTGAACACTGCCAACGGGCAAGATATGGATATTTGTCATGTTGGTCATTCAATTGTTCGCAACCCTGTTCAAAATTTCCGTCTCAATGATGTTCTGCATGTTCCTAATGCTTCCAAAAATCTTCTTTCTGTCCATCGTTTTACCATTGATAATCGTGTCTTTCTCGAGTTTCATCCATATTTCTTTTTAATCAAGGATCAGGCTACGAGGAAAATTCTTCATAGAGGACGATGTGTTGGAGGTCTATATCCGCTTATATCATCCATGGTGTCATCATCCCAGAAGCATGCTTTTATTGCTACAAAACCGTCCCATGCACGGTGGCATAATCGTTTAGGTCATCCATCTTTTCCTGTTCTTAGGCGCATTATTAGAAAGAATAAGCTTCCCTTTGTTAAAACTTCGAGCATAGAGTCTATTTGTGATCCCTGTCAACAGGCTAAAAGTCATCAATTGCCTTATCCTATTTCCACGAGTGTATCTACAGCTCCACTTCAATTAGTTTTTTTTTGTATGGGGTCATGCTCCTACCTCTGTTGGACGACATGATTATTATGTAATCTTTATTGATGACTATAGCAAATATACATGGATATATCTTCTGAAAAAGAAGTCTGATGTTTTTTCCGCTTTCATCAACTTTCAAAAACTTGTTGAACGCAAGCTTGATCACAAAATTCTTACGGTTCAGTCAGATTGGGGCGGAGAGTATGTTAAATTAAACTCTTCTTCCAAACACAGGGAATCGCACATCATGTATCATGTCCTCATGCACACCAACAAAATGGCTCCGCAGAACGGAAGCATCGCCATATTGTTGAAGTTGGCCTAGCTCTTTTAGCTAATGCCTCTATGCCTCTCAAATTCTGGGATGAAGCTTTTCTCACCACCACACATCTTATTAACATGCTCCCTAGCAAAGTCATTAATCATGAGACACCTATACAACGACTCTTTGGCACACCACCAGATTATTCCTCACTTCGTGTCTTTGGCTGCGCATGTTGGCCAAATCTTCGCCCGTATAACAAACGCAAACTTGCGTTTCGCTCCAAGCGATGTGATTTCCTAGGCTATAGTCCCATTCATAAAGGGGTCAAGTGTCTTGAAGTCTCCACTGGTCGTGTTTATATCTCCCGTGATGTAGTCTTTGATGAGTCCGTTTTCCCTTTTGCACTTCTTCATCCCAACGCGGGTGCTTTACTTCGTAGAGAAATTCTTCTCCTAGATTCATCTCTTCATTCTTTTGAACATGGGGGCGAACATATTGATGATTCATCATTGACTAATCCAACTACCAGATGTGTTATTCACCCTTTGCAGGAAACAGGGCTAAATTTGGAGCCAAACGGTGCAAATCCGGGTCAAAACGGTGTTCAAAACAATGCACAAGAAATAAGTATAGAAGAGGACGAGAGTAGTGCTGGACACGAAACAGATTCTTTGCTGGAATCTGCATCGCATCAAGAATTGGAGCAGCATCTGTCAGCTTCGGATCCCGAGACTGAGCAGGAGCAGCTGACAGAGTCAGCGTCGTCGTCTCCGCATGCATATGGTCGTGCGTCTCCAGGCCGCGTGCAAGCAGGCCATGATGTGGCCAGCGCTGGTGGGTCAAATCCTGCGGGTGCAGGGTCCCCGTCCGGATCTTCTGCGCACAGTCGTGCGCACGCACACGGTCACAGGGCCGGCTCCGGATCCTCTGCGACGGAAGAAAACAGCAGGCAAGATTCTCCTCCTATTGTTGACAGACCGGCTCGATCTTCTGCGCATTCTTCTCCTGTTCGCCGTTCTGTGTCTGCTCCTCACGAACGGCCAGCAACACGTGCTTCGCATGGGATTGTTCAACCAAGAAAACGTACGGATGGCACGATTCCGTGGTGTTTGTCATGTTCAGCTGATGAGCCGAGAAATTTGCAAGAAGCTTTGGAAAATAGTCGCAAAAGGTTTTAAACAACGTTATGGCATAGACTATGAGGATACATTTAGTCCATTTGTTAAAATTGCGACTGTTCGACTTGTATTGGCTGTTGCTGTTTCCAGGGGCTGGAGTCTACGACAATTGGATGTAAAGAATGCGTTCTTACATGGTGTTCTGGAAGAGGAGGTCTATATGAGACAACCACCTGGATATGAAGACAGACAAAGGCCAAACTATATATGCAAATTGGACAAAGCACTATATGGTTTAAAAGTTAAAACAAGCACCTCGAGCATGGTACTCTCGTTTGAGCTCTCAGTTGACAAACCTTGGCTTTGTTGCCTCTAAGTCTGATACTTCATTGTTCATCTACCACCGGTCCAATGTTACTATTTTATGGTCATCTATGTTGATGATATCATAGTTGCTAGCTCCTCTAAAGTTGCAACAGATGCTCTACTCAAGGATTTGAACAAAGAGTTTGCCTTAAAAGATCTTGGAGATCTTCATTTCTTTTTGGGTATTGAAGTTCAAAAGGTGGAAGGTGGACTTGTGCTAAATCAGGCAAAGTATGCAAAGGATAGATGTTCGCTCGAGTTAATATGACAAATTGCAAGGCTTCTCCACTCCTTTGTCATCTTCAGAAAAGATTACTGCTCACGAAGGAGAATTGTTAGGGCCTGAAGATAGTACCAAGTACAGGAGTATGGTTGGTGCATTACAGTATTTAACTCTTACAAGGCCTGACATCTCTTATGCAGTTAATAAGGTTTGCCAATATTTGCATGCTCCCACTACCTTGCATTGGACTGCAGCTAAACGTATTTTGAGATATGTCAAGGGTACACTCAGTATTGGTTTGACTTTCACCAAATCAAACTCTCTTTTGGTGAGTGCTTTTTCGGATGCCGACTGGGCAGGTTGTCTCGATGATAGACGATCAACTGGAGGATTTGCTGTTTTCTTTGGACCTAATCTTATTTCTTGGAGTGCAAACAAACAAGCTACAGTGTCCAGATCAAGTACTGAGGCAGAATACAAGTCCCTTGCAAATGCTACAGCTGAAATAATTTGGGTGCAGTCTCTTCTTGCTGAGTTGGGTATTAAATTAAAACAGCCACCATGTTTATGGTGTGACAATTTGGGAGCGACATACTTATCAGCAAATCCAGTTTTCCACGCGAGAGCCAAACACATTGAAATTGACTTTTACTTTGTAAGAGAGAAGGTTCTACAGAAGCAACTGGATATTCGCTTTGTTCCTTGAAAGGATCAAGCTGCTGATGGTTTTACCAAACCGTTTCCGGTACGCAAGTTTGAAGAATTTAAGCATAATCTCAACTTAACTAAGTTGTGATTAAGGGAGGGTGTTAAACATGATTTTGTACATCGAGTCGGTCACGTTATAATGCCGACTCGTTCCTGTTTTGGACTCCTCCTGTAATCGCTCAAGGCCGCAATGCCTTCCATAAATACATTGACGCGGCTCGGTTATTAGCACCGAGTAGAAACGCTTTATCTTACAGGCCGGGGCTGCAGCTCCGGCGGTAGCCGGTGAGGGAGGCGGCCGTGGATGGGGCGCCGGCTCGCGCCGCCGGGGAGCAGCTCGGCCCAGGATTGGGGGCAGGGGACAGTCGGACGGAGAGATCGAGCGAAGAGATCAGCAAGGATTCGGGGGCGTGTGGAGGAGGAAGAAGCCTCGTACGTGGGGTCCACGTGGGACACGCGTCGCACGTACGAGGCGGAGGCTGCGAAATGTCCCGTCCCCCGTATGGTTGCCAGCGTTTCCCTATTTATTTTCTGTGGCCACATCCAAACCGGGGGCGGCGCCTTTTATAAATATGTAGGAAATGGATCGCTACTTGCTTCCCTTTAATCGTTTCCTTACCAAATAGCACAGCAGCAGCTACCTCACGTTTATCCAAGCCATGCATCTGTACGGCAACTAGCTGCTCCAGCGAAATCCACCGTACCGGCGACGTACTCGATCTGGATGCCGATGGCGGCGGTTCAAATACTCCAGCTCGCCGCAATCGCGTCGCCGCTGCTGCTTCTTCTGCTGCAACCGGTGGCTGCGATGATGGAGCCGCCGGCGCCGGCGCCGGTGGCAAGCAGCAGCCCAGGCGTTACGCTGGACGTACAGGAACACCAGGTGAGCGTGGGCCTTCAACGCTTCTGCTGCTTCTTGTTTGTCCATGCATATATAATCGCCTTATCCGGAGGGAGAGCTCAAGGCGGTGCTGTGGTTGGTCAGGCTCTCGAGGGACCTGGTTGTAGTTTTCCTTTTTTGTGTGGTGCTCTGTATAAATTCCTTTCTTCAACGTGGATCCATTCACAAAAAAAAAAACTAACCCTACCCTTTTAAGCCTACTAAAACACTAAGAGGTCTGTCGCCTCGCCTCACCCACCACCGTCCATCATCACCGCCGAAGTAGGCCTCGGGTGGGCTCGGTTCTCCAAGAGCGACTGGGGCTCTTGGATACTATTCTATGTACTCCTTCCATCCGGATTTATAGGTCACATAAGACAATATTTTGTGGCTTAGGTATTGATTCAATGAGCTCAAATATTGCATGCATTGGTGGAGAGAGTCAACCACCCACTAATTAAAAGAAAATTAATGCAAATATGTCTATAGGATGAGAGGCTTTGGGACTGCATGTTTTTTGGATTGTGTCCTTTAAATCAGGACAGAGGGTCTATAGAGGTTCTAAATTCGACAATTGCATCCATGCTTCTGCATGTTTGTAATGCCCGCGTGCATGCACGGCGGTGCAGGTTCTTGTGGACAACGGTGTGGTGCGGGTTTTGGTGTCCAAGCCGCAGGGCCAGATCACTGGCGTCTGGTACGCCGTCGAGGGCAACCTCCTCCACTTCGACAACAGCGAAAACTCCGGCGGGTAAGCATACTGTATGTAGTCGTTTACATCCATCTCGGGTCTCCTTTTCCATGTAACTGAGCAAGAAAGATGCGCTTGCTTAGTTGTGATGTATGAATTGATGGTTGTGCTTATATATTTGCAGGTATTGGGACGTGGTTTGGAACTTTCCAGGGTCTGGCTTTCCAGATCCAACAGGCATGATCGACATGTACGTACCATCCCACTGCTAATTCAGAACACGTACAGTTAAATATCTTAATGTTAGAAAATATCTTAATTTTTGAGGTCGGTTAAATAATTCGAACCACAATTGATAATATGATATGCACCGAAAGGATGCCTAGTCCTACTAATAACGGGACAGTGAACTGTAAAGTGTTGCTCACCTACAGTCTGAAATTTTCATAATTCAGTTATTGCTGAATAAGCACAGCATTATATTTGAATTTGGGCAGGCTGGACAGTACAGAGTTCAGGGTGGTGTCTTCCAGCGAAGAAGAGCAAGTGGAGCTCTCTTTCCGGAGCACCTACGACCCATCACGCCCCAACAGCGTCCGGCTCACAGTCGACAAGAGGTGCCATCACTGCTTCGCTTTCTTCTCTGACGACACCAAGTTCCAATCAACTTATCTTGACCATCATACAGGCTGGTGATGCTGAAGGGCAGCTCCGGGTTCTACTGCTATGCCATCTTCGAGCACGCCAACGACTGGCCGGCTCTGAACATCACCGAGGCCCGGCTCGTCTTCAAGCTTGACACCACGAGGTTCAACTACATGGCCGTGTCGGATGAGATCCAGAGGTACATGCCGACGGCGGCAGACCGGGAGCCGCCACGGGGCATGCCGCTGGCGTACAAGGAGGCTGTGCTGATGCTCAACCCAGCTGACCCGCAGTTTAAGGGGGAGGTGGACGACAAGTACCAGTACTCGCTCGACAACAAGGATAACAGGGTTCATGGCTGGATCGGTGACGGGCCCGTGCCCGTGGGATTCTGGGTTATCACCCCGAGTAACGAATTCAAGAGCGGTGGCCCGCTCAAGCGCGAGCTCACATCGCACACCGGCCCAACCTCTCTTACGGTAACCGTGGCGTGCACAATTTTGTGACTAAAAAACATAACAAGAGTAGAATGCATTATGATCTAAAAAAAAAAGAGTAGAATGCATTAGAAGTCCTTTTTTAACTCCAATGTAGGTTCACTTTTAGTTCATCAACTTCAAATTGTTAAATGAGGGAACCGTAGCGGTGGTCACTGAACTTATCCGATGTATGCGTTTCTTGACTAAAGTGAACCTGCCCACCAAGTTTAAGGTGCCAATTTAACCATTTTCAAATTAATGGGCAAAACCGAACCCACGTGCCGAATTAGAGGATTGTTGGTGCAGTTTACTCCTTTCTCTTAGCTTTTGCTAATTCTTGTTGATAATTATCGGTTTGCACATATTCCCCCAAATATCAATCGATAAATGAATGTGTGCAAAATTTAGAAAAATGAAACAACAATATTCAATATAAAGTGAAACTAAAATGATTGTGATTGCCTGTTGAGTTTTCTTGAAACTAATATGTAGACAAATAAAAATTGTTATTTCGAAGTCACCCGTGAGAACCGGAATCCTAAAAGTACGAAGATGAGGTATAGTCTCGTGTTCGATCTAGCCAAAAAGGAAAAGAAGTGAACTGTTTTGTTTTCCCGTCAAGTCCCGAGGTAAATTGTGAACACATTTTTGTTTTGTTTTGGCAGATGTTTCTTGGAACTCATTATGTCGGGAACGCTATCGTGGCCAAGATCGGCGATGGGGAACCCTGGAAGAAGGTGCTGGGCCCGGTGTTCATCTACCTCAACTCCAACCCGGTGAGGGGAGACTTCCGATCGCTGTGGGAGGACGCCAAGGTGCAGGCTGAGGCCGAGGCAAGTAAATGGCCGTACCACTTCCCGGAGTCGCCATACTTCCAAAAGGCCGACGAGAGGGGCTCCGTCACCGGACGATTACTGGTCAGAGACAAGTACATGAGATCTGAGGACATGCCTGCCCGACTTGCCTATGTCGGCCTCGCTGCGCCGGGTCAGCCAGGCTCTTGGGCGACCGAGAGCAAAGGCTACCAGTTCTGGACGAGGACTACCGAGAGCTGTGGAAGCTTCGCAATTGGCAACGTCCGGGCGGGGGAGTACAACCTCTACGCCTAGGTACCCGGGTTTCTCGGCGACTACATGTATGCCGCTCTAGTGACTGTTGTGGCTGGCGGCACCATCAACCTCCGAGACCTCGTGTTCGAGCCACCGAGATCGGGGCCTACACTGTGGGACATCGGCATGCCCGACCGGAGTGCCGACGAGTTCTTCGTCCCGGACCCCAACCCCAAGTACCTCAGCAAGCTCTTCCTCACGAGAGACAGGTACCGACAGTATGGGTTGTGGGAGAGGTACGCCGACCTGTACCCTGACGATGACCCCGTCTTCACCGTCGGCGAGAGCAATTACTCCAAGGACTTCTTCTTCGCCCACGTCACGAGGAATGTGGGCGGCAACATCAACACAACGACGACACGGCGGTTCCGGTTCAACTTGGACCACCTGGTCGCCGAAGGCACCTACACGCTGCGAGTCGCCCTAGCTGCAGCACACATATCGAGTCTTCAGGTGCAGGTGAACGTGAAGACCAAGAACGGGTCTGAGGGCGTATTCACCACGCCAGAGTTCGGTGAGAACAACGCTATCATGCGGCACAGCGAGCACGGCACCTGGTGCAGTTTCGAGTTTCCAATCAAGGGGTACCAGCTCATGGAAGGGGAGAACTCGATCAACATCACGCAGGTGAGAACGTTCACCGAGTTCTTGGGGGTCATGTATGATTACATCCGGCTAGAAGGGCCTCCCAGTTCTTGGCGAGATCCCACCCGGTAACATGGATGTCGCCATCGAGAAGAGGAAGCGTAATAACAATGGTGTGTGCGTGTGTGGCCGTGTGGGATCGAAGTGTTCAAATATAAATATATGTCTAGCCATTTTCCATCAGTTGGGACTTTTGATTTAAATGGCTACAGGGTCGCCCTGGGGGGGGGGGGGGGGGGGGGGGGGGGGGTAGGGTGGGCGGCCCCGATCTAGGTATGGCAGATGCAGTGGGGAATAGTTCATCTATCACCGCCATTAGAAGACCTCGAGAGTTTTTCTCTCGTACGTTAGGTTTTTTTTTAGGGAAACTTGCTTATCTTCATTCATTTAAAATATTCAGAGGTACAGAGAATGCATCATGGGGGGATCCAAGCCACAGGTGGCGTCCCAACCCTAAGGTGGATGCAAATTTAGCAAGTTTATGGGCATCGAAATTAGAGTTACGATGCTCATGATAGAAATTACAACTGTCGAACACTGTAGCTCTTCCGACAATCTCCTGAACAACTGGTCCGTATACTCCAAGCGTACCCTTATGAATGTCTTCAATCACCGTCTTGCAGTCCGAAGCAATGTGCAAGTTTCTGGTATTCAGATCTGCAGCTATGCTCATCGCTTCTCTACAGGCAAGCGCTTCAACCGTAGCTGGGTCACGTATACCTTCTAACACCAATGCTGAGCTTCCCAGATAATTTCCATTGGCATCCCTACAAATCGCTGCAGCGGCTGCTCGCAGTCCATCTCGAGAGAAAGCACCATCAGTGTTAATTTTTACTCTCCCGTCTATTGGCGCAATCCATCTGTTCTATGCCCTTTCGGTCTGCCTAGCCACTCGAGTGTCATTACCTTGCACAATGTTCAGTTCATCTAAGAAGGACAAAATGAAGCTGTGTGTGGACAGAGGGCTTTGAAAAATTTCTTCATGTATTGCCTTCCTTCGCGCCGTCCAAATAGACCACATTGTAACAACAATCTTTGTAAATTCGCTTGAGTTCACCGTGTCATGCAACATGAACAGCCACTGCTTGGTGTTGGGTTCTGAATTTAAGCTCAGATGTTGTACGAGGTCTTCATCAGATAGGGCCCAAACGCATCTAGCCATGCGACAGTCAACCAAAGAGTGTCGCCATGAATCTGCCGCCCCACATAAAGAGCATGTGCTATTAACAGCCATATTTCGATGATGCAAAAGATCGTAGGTTGGAAGCGAATGTCTTGCTAGTCTCCACACAAAAAATTTGAGCTTTGAAGGGATTTTTAGGTTCCAGAGTTTAGTCCAACTTCTGCTTTCCTGCTCACTGCTCGAAGGACCCGCAACATGTTCAATCCACTCTTCCCTTCGCATTTTGGTTGTAGCTAGCATCCTATAAGCCGATCTTACAGAGAAGCATCCTTTCCGGTCATAATGCCAAGCCCAATGATCGTCAACAGGGGACGTGCACACATGCATAGATAAGATAGCATCGGCGTCCATAGGCAAAAAGACTTGCCTAACCCTGTCCGCTTTCCATGTTGTATTTGTGTGATCAATCAATTCCGATACTAGTTGTGGACGATTCTCAACGCGGCATAACAGGGGGCGTAACATAGTATCTCGAGGAATCCAGTTATGATCCCAGATCCTGGTTGTCCTGCCGTCTCCAATTCTCCGAATAACGCCCTGTGATAGGATATCTCGGCCGTCAAGAATAGCACGCCAAATCTGAGAAAGGTGGGTGCCAAGAGTAGCATAAAAAATAGTCTCATTAGGAAAATAGACTGCTTTCAAAATCCTTGCGCTGAGAGTATTTGGTTCTTGCAAGATTCTCCATGACTATTTGGCTAGAAGTGCCAAGTTAAAAAGTTGCAGGTCCCTAAAACCCAAACCTCCAAGATGCTTAGGTCGTGTCTTTACCTCGCACGACACCCAATGCGGCTTCCTCCGTCCTTCTTTGCTGCCCCAAAAGAATTTGCGGATAAGTGAATTTATGTGTTCACATAGACCTTGTGGCAATCGGAAACACCCCATGGAGAACACAGGAATTGCTTGAGCAACCGATTTAATCAGTACATCCTTCCCTCCTACTGATAAGATTTTATCCATCCAGCCCTTAACCTTGTTCCACACCCTATCTTTCAAATACTTAAAAGTTCCTTTTCTTGAGCTCCCAACATCAGAGGGCATCCCCAGATATCTCTCATTTAGTGTTTCATTCTGGACATTTAAAATAGGCTTCACTGCATCACGAGATTGATGCGGACACTTCTTACTGAAAAATATTGATGACTTATCATTATTGATCCTTTGACCAGACGCATTACAATATCGCTCCAACAGGTTTGAAACCTCCTCCGCTCCCTGAACACTTGCCTTGAAAAACAGCAGGCTATCATCTGCAAACAAAAGATGGTTCACACGTGGAGCTGACGGCGCCACCTTGAGACCACTAATTTCAGACGGCTGAGAACTGTATTTTAAGAGGCACGAAAGGCCCTCTGCTGCAATCAAGAAAAAATAGGGTGATATCGGATCTCCCTGTCGGATACCCCTCGAAGGGCTGAATTCCCGTAATCTGGTACCATTGAACATAACCGAGAAAGTAACTGATCTCACAATTCCCATCACCACTGAGACCCATGAATCATCAAAGCCAAGTTTTAACATAATTGCCTCCAAGTAATCCCACTCGACCCTGTCATAACTGACTGCTCCTCCGAAATAACTTGAGGTAAAACAACTTTCAACCGATTCAAAACCACCTTTGATGCAATCTCTACTACAAAAGTATGGAGTGTCCTGTCTCCTGCTCGTCCGTCGTCCGTCATCGAAACTGTCCCCGAAGTTCGACAAAAATTACCCACCATGCCACCAACAAGTGAAAAAAACGTTTCGCTTAAGCCTTCGGGGTGGAAACCCTAGCCGCCAGCCACCCGATACCCACGCGTTCTGCTCTCCCCCAATCCCCTCCTGCGCCTCTCCTCCAATCCGCCGCCGACCGCCGCCGACCGGACATCCCTACCGCCATGGTCCCCGACGAGCCCCAGAACGGACCTCCACCACCGACGCGGTCCTTTGACAAGCCGCCGAAAAGGGTCTCCACCGCGACCCCTGCGCATCCCTGTCTCCCGAAAGGGTCAGCGGCGGGAGGTCGGAGCTGGAGGTAGGAGAGGAGGGCGGCGAGGCTGGGCTCGCTGGCCGGTGCAAGGGGAGGTGCTCTATCGCGGGAGGAGGCCGAGGGGAGCTTGGACGGGCAAGCAGGTCGCTGGAGGGAGGGCAAGACGAGGGAATAGGTCAGAGCGAGCGGGAGGCGGAACTGGAGGTCGGTGAGGAGGACGGCGGGGCCGGGCTCGCTGGCCGGCTGGCGCAAGGGGAGGAAAGGGGGAGTGCGAGCAAGGTGGCAGGAGGAAGATGCAGTGGAGGAAAGTGATCGAGCGGGCGGCGGGGATCGAGGAAGAACTTGGCGACATGACCTCTACCGCTTGACGAAGCCCCCATGGTCCTGATCGATGCCGGAGTCGGACCGTACTTCTGCCACCGCCGCGGTCAGCGACGAATGAACTCGGCAGTCCGCTGAAATTTCTTGGTATTTTTTTCTGAGATAACTGAAATTGGTCTGATTTGTTTTGCGTGTGTGTCTTTGTTCTGCTCCCGATCCATCTGTTCATCATCTTTTGTTCTTAAAGTCAACAATCTGTGTGTAAGATCCAAATATTGATCAGTATTGTGGTGTTAGATTTCAGGATTTACGCCCAAGCGGCCTGCTCGCAAGGCGCTGGGGCGGGGATTGCTTCGTCTCCGTCGGTCCTAGCCTTCCAGGACCTCTAGCGGGACCTGCAGGCGGTGCTCACGGACCAGAACCACCAGGGTGCCTCCGCCGAGGAGCTGAGCATCTAGAGCAGTGGAAGTGCGCCGCCACCACGCAGCTCTTCTCCGCCTCCGCCACGCCCCCGACCCGTCTGAACACCCTCGATTGGGGCAGCAACGACGCTCCGCCCCCTCGCCAGCCCTGCCGCTACCGGAAGCGCACATGGCCCCATTCATATTCATGGCCTACTTTAGGACGCACCTCCGTGGTTGATTTTCTGGACGCAAGGTTGCTCTGCGAGCTACCTACATAAGGTAATTTTATTCAATCATAGAAGCAATTGTCTTTGCGAAGGATAAGATGATTTGATTCTGGAAATTTTAGGAGCTGTATGCGCCGCGGGTTGCCGCTGACGGGCAGCTCGTGCTACTGGAAGTCTTCCTCGCTCCCCGGAGGCTGGTGGATGGCACAGTGTACATGGACCATTAGAAATTCGGGCTGGCACACGGGTACATGTACATGATCTTTCTCCGTACGTGAGTAACTGCTCAAGAGTGGAAATTCCACGAACTCCTTCCATCCATTGTGATTTTTATCATGTCAGTTTTGTTTATCCAATTTTCACATACAACTTCCCTTACGAGAACCTTTTTTATCTCGCAGGTGAAACATTGGTGTGGTTTTCTGATGCCATTCATATTTTTTCATAAGTATGCAGATAAAATTTAGGAACCGGAGCAATTGGATTGGTTAGTCTTCTCTAATCTGCAGGCATATTTGCTCTCTTTTTAGCTTTTCAATTTGGTTCTAATATGAGTACACACAACAGATTAGCAAATTTATCTTACCTTTTTGGTAAAATAGATTCGCAAGATCTTATTTTACCAAAAGGATTTCTTAATTAGAACACACCATATCGTAAATAGATAATCTTAGTTTAGCAAAATCCAGTGATTGATGTAATATTCTTCACATGAGACATTTTGGGACAGGAAGCTGATTTTCAGTACAATGTCCATCAGATGTTTACTAAAATAGGTATGGTAGAATGTGTGCTTTTCTCGGAAGTAATAACATCCTACTTGGTACAGTACATCCCTATCATCTGCTGATAGTAACATGCCGCTGTTCCAGATATATTTACCTTTCCATGAATTGTTTCGGCTTTAAGATGTAATATATTTAGTTATGTTTCCTTTCTGCAAAATAATCTTACTGAATGTATCTCTTCACTAAAGTTTCCGGTTCCTGTACCAAATATTGCTCCAGTTTTCCTAAGTATATAAGCTCTTTTGATTGCACTGCTCTTACAAGCTACATACGTGTTAGTTGTTCAAACCAAGTTGTGTGTAGGAGATTTATGGACAGTAGTGCTTTTACCAGTGGAGCTGATATTTTTCGTCGAAGTATGATCTTGCTCTCGCCGTCTAAAATAGCAACATGTCTTAGTTTACTGTATGATGGTGATAATGTGCTTTGTGGTGCTGTACATCCGAATCACTTCTTTTTTCTTATCCAAGTTACTTTCTTCAGCCCCATCTGTAGTTAAATTGTTGTAGGCTTAGGTTAGACCAAACAAAATAGTATAGTCCTTGGATTTTTTTTTTGGTGGGAGATGTCACTGTTTCTGCCAGGAGTCGTCGTTGGTTGCTATTTCTGGGAGCCGCCCCTGGTTTACTTAGCCGGCTCTGGACGCCGGCCAGCAATCGTACCTGTATTTGACGGGAGCTGGCTTGGCACGCCAGAAGCCGTTCCATGTGTTCTATCGGGGTCATTGCCGGGGTCCGGCTTTGTTTTTTTAAACTGGGAGTTGGCCTTGTAGGCTTTGTTTTGGTGGGAGTCGGCCTCTATGTGCTTGCAAGGGTGGCCCGGATAGATCGACGAACAGCAGTAAGCAAGGTAGCGTAGATTTTCTCTTTGCCAGGCAATAATTAGAATGAATTTAGTTAGGGTGGCGTACTGCTTGTCCAGACCGCTGGATTCTTCCTCCAGCCAAATAGACATCTTTCTTAGAATACAGTTATAGAGCTATTAGACAGGTTATCATCGATTTGCTCTGATCATGTTCGCCATGCAGGTTAGAGCGCTGTGCGAGAAGGCTAAAGAGATTTTGATGGAGGAGAGCAATGTTCAGGTATGCTATCTGCTTGTTACTTCTCGAACGATGTCTGCCTTTGCTTTGTGCGTATAGATACTAGGCCAGGAAGTGCAGAGATTGAACCATGAGCTATGACTCCCAAGCAACTCACATTTGCAGCACCATCTATCTCTCCTCCCCACAAACAACACATCCGATGGTGATTGATTTCTTATGAATATTCCCTGTGTTTCGCAAAATTATGTAGAGAAACACGGGTAACTTTAGAAGCCATAAAGTTTCTGGTTATAAGTAGTGCACCTTACTTGTTTGATGATCTGCCTACAAGAACTGAATACTTTTCCAGTGTTATTTCATTCGTATACGAGAGCAAATGCCTTCATTTTCTTGCATTATTTCGCTAGCTTTTGATCGCTGTTCTTCTCATTTAGTTGCCCTGATAGGTAAAGTAAAAGTTCTCCCCTCCCCATGTGACCGGAAAAAAATATGAACATATGCAGAGGTAGAATTTTCATTGACATGAGAACTCTAAACATACACTTGATTAGGTAAATTGCAATGTAAAGCTCTTTAATTTTTGGCAATGACGACCCTCTGTTCAAAAGAACAAGTTGCTTTGGTTTGTTTACAATCTCTTCAAAGAATTTTGGAACTGTGAGAAACAGGGTTGACTTATTTTCATTGTTACTGCATATTTTTGTAATGGTCGGTACTCAGTTCTTTCTTAATATTCCTGAAGCTCTGCTGCAACAAGCATATAAGAAAATAATCAACTTAAAATCTGAAGCGAGAAGAACACTAACAACCAACCATATGACTGTTAGAACAAGGGTAGATTGCGCAAACTGTTCTGCTGTCCATACCGCATTTATTGCGCATCAATCTACGGAAAACAATCTGCTTGAAACAATCTGGCCGTCTCGCCTAATAAATACTACTCCCTCCGTTCCAAATTAATTGACTTCCATTTGTCCAAATGTGGACGTATCTATACTTGTAACATGTCTAGATACATCCACATGTGGGCAAATAGAAGTCAATTAATTTGAAACGGAGGGAGTATTAAAAATGGCAGTTATCATTAGTAATAGAAATGGCAGTTTCTGTCCG
Organism: Poa pratensis; assembly: GCA_947311845.1. Classification (NCBI taxonomy): domain Eukaryota; kingdom Viridiplantae; phylum Streptophyta; class Magnoliopsida; order Poales; family Poaceae; genus Poa; species Poa pratensis. Next base: position 3,430,753 of record CAMZMU010000010.1, read on the forward strand.
TATCAATCTGACCTTCTCGCTTAACAAATACTACTACAAATAAAACTACTCATAAATAAATACTATTAAAAATGGCAGTTATCAAAAGTAATAGAAATGGCAGTTTCTGCCCGTATCAATCTGACATTCTCGCCTAACAAATACTACTCCCTCCATTCCGGTTTACTAGATGTATTCCCAAAATCAGGTTTTTCCAAGAGTTAGATGCAATTTTAGCAATTAATGAGGAATTAGTCCACCAGCTAATTAATTGTGGGGAGAGAGAAAACGGTTTAGGTGCTAGATGCCTTTTGCATGCGGTGTGAAATGGATCCCTCGCCCAATGCCTTCATGCGCTAGCTGCCTTTTGCATGCCATTCGAATTCTAGCATTAAAATCTGCATCGGTTTCCCTAAAAATAACCCACAATTAAGCTAATTGATCTCTTTTTCTCGCCCACTCTCTGGCTACCTTGGTCGGAGAGAATTACCGTATACATAATAAACCGGAATGGAGGGAGTACTACAAATAAAATTACTCATAAAAATGGCAGTTATCATTGATTTCCCGGGACGCCTGTCTCATCTTATATCTCTCCACCACCACCAAATCGTCCACCACCAAATCGTCCACACACGGACATTACTGCACAATCAATTCTGGACAGACAATCAATATTCTGACCAATCAATCCTTGACAAACAGCATTAAACGCACGCGTTGATTGAGCGAACCGACCCTTATAACTCCGCATAGCACTTCCCATACTATACCTTGTTCCCAGAATTATAACATCCTGCCTCCCCACATCCTCTTGAAACACACCTAAATCGAATCAGCCTCCGCCGCGCCAGCTCCATTCCGTCCCATGGAGAGTTCAAGCATCCTCCGTCGCCCAGGATCAAAGAGGGTTGTAGCTCCTCCGCCTTTCCCAGCCGCCGTCGTCTTGCCCCCTGTCAACAGGCAATATATTTATCCTGCACCAGAATCAATATTTACCCTGCACCCTCTTTGATCCCGTACTAATTATATGTATATATGTAAACAGGGATGTTGAAGAAATGCATGTTCACAGCTTGTGGAATATGACGGCCAAGGTTGAAGAAACAAGATGTCGAAATAAAGTCTACCGTGTTGTCCTCACTGATCTATCTGTAAGACAGCATGCAACTCGTTTCAATGAGTTGAAGACCAGCGAGGTCTACTATTTCAAGTGTGTGGGGGTTGACAGACCTCCTATTATTCCGAGATGTGAATTTTGAATCTTCTTTAATCGTGTCTTATGTTTTACCTCCTGTGTAATAATGGACAAAATGTTGTAATGGAGCTGAAGCCCAGCGAGGTCTACTATTTCAAGTGTGTGGGGTTGACAGACGTCCTAAACATTTCATAAATACATTATTGTGTATGTGTGATACTTTTGTTATATTGTCATTTTCACTAAGAGGTTATCTATCATGTCCTAAATCTTCGGGTCAAGAGGTTGTAAATCCTATCAGTTTGTTCCGGTGGTAATGGGCATAAGTCACGCATTATCCTCTTTTTAGCTACTTCTACTTTGGATCAATAACCCATGGATAAGTTAGCTGGGGAATGTGTCGTGGCAGTGAACATCAACAAGACAAAAAAAAAAAAAAAAAAAAAAAAAAAAAAAAAAAAAAGCTTTGGAAGCACTCCCCTCCTCTCGTTCGCTACAGTGCAGAGCGGCGGAAAAGAGGGCGACACCGAGTTCTCCTCCTCCTCGCCGGAGCAGGGCTAGATCTCTGCCTCTCCCGTCGCTCCGGCGGCGGGGGAAGGTGGGGATCTGGTTCCCTGTCTCCTGGTGTGTAGATAGGAGTAGTTTAGGCCCTGGCGGCGGCGGGAGGAAGGCTCGGCGTCCGCGTACAGGGAATAAGTTGCTGCCCTCCCCTTCCTTTGGAGTTGCGGCGTTGTTCTACCTCCCCGGCGTGGCGCCGGATGGTTTTTGTGCTCCTAGATCCACGGATCTGGGGAGGCTTCGTTCCCCCCGAGCGGATGCTGCGGCGACGGCGCTGTCTGCTCTTTGTGGGGTGTCTGTCCCTCCTCTCCGTCGTCGTCAGGGCGTCGTCTCTGGGAGGGTGAGGTGGTTTGTCAAGGTGAGTTCCTCCGTTCCTGTCTCTGGCTGGCCGAGGTGGCAAAGGGGGATGGTGGGGAGGTGCTTGATCTGGTTTTGGCTTGGTGGTGGTGGTGGCTCTCTGCGGTGTTTCTACTCCGGCCGGCCGTGGCGGCGAGGGGAGTGTTCGTCTGCAGAGTGGGCGTGCTGGGCGGCGGGCCTGGTTCTGTCGGAGACGGTGGGAAGCTCGGTGGTTTTGTGGAGGATGGCGCTTTGGCTGGATCCGTTCATCGTTTGGGTGTCCGTCGCGGCGCGGCGGCCGGGTATGCAGCCTTCTACAGTGTTGGAGGTGTTCGTCCTCTCGGGATCGGCGGTACGGCGGCTCCGGTGGTGCCTAGGCTTCTGGGGTTAGGGATGGATCCGTCTGTGCTTTCCTTGCTTCGTCGGGGTGTTTTGTGCAAGTTTCCTGGGTTGTGTTTGTAATTCTGTTCCCTTCGGGGACCCCGGTGTAATTTGTACGAAGCTCTCTAATATAAGTTCGGATCCTGTTCAAAAAAAAAAAAAAATCAACAAGACAAAAAAGCTTGACATTCTGAGTTCTGACAGTAATTCATGTATAACATAAGAATATTAAAACGTTACCTTCACTTCTGTTTGGCATCCTTTTTCTCAGCGGTTGCTTCTTTCCACATTCTTTTACTACCTTCCCCTCCTTGACATCTTTGATATTGACAGCATCAAAATACAGATAATTAAATTAGAATCATTGATAGACATGTTTTTAGCTAATATATATGTGCTCACTTTATATTTGATAATAATCCTTTTTTGTGGCCTCTAGACTGGTGCACAGTCTCTACATTTACAATTCAGATTGGGTACTTCAGGACATTCTTATACAGATATTGATGAGTATTGTCTGATCTAAGCTCTAACACCTTGCACATCTCTTGATCTCCGTGTAATACTTGAACTCTGACAACAGTTACTGCTCAAGCAGGCGGCCAAAGAGTTTGAGGTGTTGCGCGAACCCGTGGATGACTTGTGCTTTCAACCTTCATATTAAATAACGTTGACCGGAAGCTCACCAGAATTATAATGACACAAATATAAAATTGACGCATGTCCCCCTTGCAATGCACAGGCAATAATTAGTTAGCGATGTTGGGCAAATCGTCCATTACAGTTCATTGAGACATCAGTTTCAATTAAAGGCAAACTGGTCAAATAGTATGAGTGTGTCCAATTATTTCGGTAAATCAAATCATCGGGTGCCCATGTAGTTGTTAAAATTCTAGACGCAATGGGCGTCGTCGATGTCAGAACGAGTGGCTCAGATTTGTTATTACTTGTTTCACGCAAATTTTAACAACATGCGTGTACAAATAATGAATGCACAGTCAAATATTTACGCTCCCGTAGCAACGCACGGGCATTTTACTAGTCTTGTAAAAGACATTACACAAACTAATAGGACGGAACTGTGAGAGTAGTGTTGGATTTTGTACCTTCGGAATCAGCACTAAGATGGTATCATTAATAGATTGCACACTCTCCTCTCCTTTAACAATTTTCAGAATAGCACTAGTGACATCCTGGCCACAGACATCCCAATGACGTTGAAAAAAATGCGCTGGATAACCATCGGGCCCGGGGCTTTGGTTGGAAACATTTGAAATAGAGCTTTTTTCACTTCTTCCGACGAGTAAGGTGCTGTAAGCACTGAATTCATCTCTTCAGTAACTCGACAGGGCACATGATCTAAGACCTGATCAATACCCTCCACTCCCTCCGAAGTGTAGAGAGTTTTGTAGTAGTCCGATGCAAGAGACTCCATCTCTCCCCGATCCTCTACGACTTGCCCCATGGCATTTGTTAGGGACTTAACAAGATTTTTCCTTCTCCTCATACTAGATTTTTGGTGAAAGAACCGGGTGTTCTTGTCCCCTGCCGACAGCCACTATATTCTCGACCTTTGCACTAGTACAGAAAAACTATTCTGTGGCGCACCATTTTGCTATTCTGTGGCGCATGGGTGGTGCGCCACAGAATAGTCGCCACTAAATAAGCTATTCTGTGGCGCACCACCTGGTGCGCCACAGAATAGAGGCTATTCTGTGGCGCACCGAGCCTGGTGCGCCACAGAATAACTATTCTGTAGCGCACCCGTGCAACCATGCGCCACCGAATAGGGTGCGCCACAGAATAGTCCAGGGTGCGCCACAGAATTACTGCGCAGTACTGTACCCGTATATTCATACAAATACCAAATACCAGTATAATACCAGAATACATGTATATTTCATATTTACACAGATATAACAGAAACAGAGATATATTTTCACAGATATATCAAAACAAACACATTACTAATATATGTCATCACAAGTTGATACAAAAGTGCGGAAGTTTTACACAATTGTTGAGATATACAAAAGTTCATCGAATCGTTGCCCACGTTACAAAATGAAGTGTTCACCGCCTACACTAGGATCGAATAGATTACATCTCGGCGTTGACGGTGAGCAATAGCGGGAACACGACGATCTCATGTAGCCTTCTTCGCGAGCGCTACGAGCGGAGCGGCGCCGGGAACGGTTTGCCGAGAGGCCCTTGAGTTTGTCTCCGCGTACCACTTCGTCATCTATCTGTACACAAGACAAAGATGAAAGTGTTAGTCAAATAAAATCAAGAATTCTGATTAAAGAGAATACAAAACTATAAATAAGACTAGAGCTAGGTAATTAAAGTAACATAACTAAAAGTATATCGCATCGTCTGAAAAATTAGAGGTAGCCAAAGACAAAACAAGATTCAAAAAAGTTAATGCCTCATATATACGTAGAATATTATCGAGAACACACAAGGAATCCTGATAACCTTGTGGAACCAAGTAGAAGGCACACAGGTCTCACTCACGTCGCCCCTGAATCACATATATAGTGTCACAACGTTTGAATCATCGGCATTCTAGAGGATACAAAACTATAAACAAGAATGAATTGGAACATAATTAAAATAAGATTCAAAAGACTAGATTTAGTCAAAGACAAATTGAAAAAAATTAATGCCTCATACTTAGAAGTGGCACGAGATGTGTCTTCTCGTGCATATCAACTTACCACAAAAAGATCAAATAGAGAAAAACCCGTATGATGGATCCTTCTTCCTGATTCGCTCCGGAAACGGATTAATGCCGTCTTTCGTCATCCACGTCCTCCTGTCATTCTGCTTATCTAGGCGTTCTTCGATCTCCCACTTAGACAACGCTGAAAATCGGTTGGGATATATATTTGATTAATGCATGATATAACTAGAGTATGATTTATTCATCTAATATAGAAAAGAAAGAAGCAAGGTTTCTACCTCTGGCGTTGTGTAAGGACCCCCCTGCTGTCTTGACATCTTCCAGGATGATTTTCGATAACTGTAACTGGATGCGATGGAAGTCTGCTCTAAGGTCATCATCGGTGAGATCCTCATCATATTTGACCCATTCTTGGAGACGATATGGCAAATTCGTTATCACTGCATCCCGGACATACGATTTCATGTGTAAGAGGACGTAGAAGGCATCCACGTTGCCAGACTTTTGCTTGATGCAATGAAACCCAGTCCCATGGTGAAACTTGTGTGTGTTGTCAATTACATGTTTCCCTTTCTTCTCGAAGGAACCTCCGTTTTTGGCGTAGCCCTCGAGAGCCTCATTGAGAACACCCTTAATTCTAGTGTAGTCTTTCGGCGTCGTCCCTGAGTCTAAATATGTGGCAACTGACCACGTCGGGTGCACGGCGATGAGTACTGAGTACTTGTCACTGCTCAACACAATTGAAATGGAATATTGGAAAGGATCAACACAACAGAAGAAATCTATAAGAAAGCATAAGATACGACAGCGGCGACTAGATGCGGATTTACTTGAAAAAGAAAGGCAGAAGAAGGCTGGTCTTTGTGCTCATGTTCAGCATGATTCTCTGGAGGTACTCCGTGGCCCTGGCCCGTGTCGGTGATCCTTCCTCCAGCTGGCTGTCCCGCATGTAGTAGGGATCCACTACCTTGACGTACGGGGTTTGTTCTCTCCTGATCATCATCGCTTGGCTGAGCGCGTATAGGCGGACCAAGTTATAGTCCAGCCGTTTAAAGTGAAACAAGTTGAAGACGTCCTCGCACGATATGAAGAACAGATCCGCTGGAGATTCATCAACGAAGTCAACATAGTCTGGCACCTTGACAGTGAACACCGGGTAGTTTGGATTCTCGTCTTTAAGAAGGTTGTCCTCTAGCTTCAAGATAGCAAGTTGCAAAGGGGCCATGCATCCATCTGCGAGGTGGAGCAGCTCCGAAGGCAGTATCGGTTGACCAGCTTCATGCAACCGGGACGACAAGTCACCCGCACGGGGTGGTATCATGGGATCACTCCGGACATACCCCGGGGTGCTACATTTCGTCTTCGGAGCTGGCTTACTCCTCTTCCTGTGCTTCTTCTTCTTCTCTGCTGTATCTGCTGTATCTTCTGGAGGCAGTATTGGGTACTGTCTGGAGCCGAAGCTGATCACTGGGGCAGGCCCTTTTTTCCCTCCCTCAGTCCAAACCCTGACAGACTCACATATAGTTGTAAAGAGCGACATGAACGTCTTTGTCACCGCCTCTGAGATGAAACTCGGAATCATAATATTTTGCTCCATCGGTTCCTCGCCCCTTGTTCCAGAAACCCCAGCCTCGTCATTGTCGGCCATGTTTGCACTGCATTAAAAAGAGGCAAAAAGTTAGTATAACAAATTTAAGATAAAAAAATCACCTAACTAATAAGTACTAAGATACCCCGGCCCATGCACTAGTCGCAATACCCCATATGTCCTATTTTTAGCAAAGTCATGCCAAATTTCACGAAAAAATCCGGCATGACCTTTGCTAAAAAAGGGACATATGGAGTACCCGAAATTGCCGGAACGGAAGTTAATCGACGTTCCGGCAATCTCAAGGGCCTCTCGGGGTACCTGCAAGCATTTCCAACAAAAAAAAAACACATCTACGGCCGGCACCTCCGGCCGGCATCTCAACGACACGATGGTCGGATCACAAGCACAATACCCCATATGTCCTATTTTTAGCAAAGTCATGCCAAATTTCACGAAAAAATCCGGCATGACCTTTGCTAAAAAAGGGACATATGGAGTACCCGAAATTGCCGGAACGGAAGTTAATCGACGTTCCGGCAATCTCAAGGGCCTCTCGGGGTACCTGCATAGATTTCACAAATCATGTTGCCGGCATCTCCGGCCGGCAACATCCACGACACGATGGTCGTGGTAGCACAGAAAAGAAGCTGGCATCTCCGGCCGGCAACATCCACGACACGATGGTCGTGGTAGCACAGAAAAGAAGCTGGCATCTCCGGCCGGCAACATCCACGACACGATGGTTGTGGTAGCACAGAAAAGAAGCACCTCTTGTTCCCCTCTTGCATCCCTGTCACAGCCAGTTCAGCTCAAAAATTAATTCGAGCTAACTTGAAAAGTTTGTAATACGGAGAATTTTGGACTTCACTTTGCAGTATATGATCAAATTAGTTCATTCAGTCCAAACTAGAGATGGTACCTAAGTCGTTTTAGTAGAAAAAACATGAACTGACTCCAACAGTTGCCCATCCCAGTCGGGTTTTGAGGAAAACCGACTCCAAAGAAAACCAATTCCAGTAAAACTATTTGAGTCAACTAAATAAACTCCTGTTCCTATCATTTAAGAGGCGAAACTCTCATTCGAGCGCGGCCAAAGAAAAAAATTTGGACCTTTGGGTTCGGTGAGGACGTCGACGAGGTAGAGGACAGAGGCGTCGTCGTGGTCTCGGCGGTGGGCCTTGTGAGCGAGATGCCCGGCGACCTCCTGCTCGTGGCCGGCCTTGAGATGCGCTCCCGGTCGTCGGCGCCCTCCTTGGCGTGCAGGAGCAGGAGGTGGGGGTGGGGGCTTGATCTCCTCCTCCTCCTCAGGCGGCGACGGCGGAGGGGCTGGGGTCGACCCCGACGGCGGAGGGGCGTGCAGGAGCAGGAGGTGGGGGTGGGCGTGCAGGAGCAGGAGGTGGGGGTGGGGGCTTGATCTCCTCCTCCTCCTCAGGCGGCGACGGCGGAGGGGCTGGGGTCGACCCCGACGGCGGAGGGGCGTGCAGGAGCAGGAGGTGGGGGTGGGCGTGCAGGAGCAGGAGGTGGGCGTGGTGAGCTCCTGCGGGGAGGCGGCGGCGAGGGAGAGACGAATAGTTGGCTGGCGGCGTGCTAGCGCAGAAGCGAAGGGTTATCGTGTTAAGGACCTTATTCTGTGGCGCATCCACCTAGAGGTGCGCCACAGAATTAGCTTATTCTGTGGCGCACCCGATAAGGGTGCGCCACAGAATAGTTAGTTTTTTTATTTAAATTTTCTGTTTTTACACACATGTTAATAAAAAAAAAGTTAATAGTTGGTTTTTTTATTTAAATTTTCTGTTTTTACACACATGTTAATAAAAAACAGTTAATACAAATATTGAAACTGTGCCATATATATCAAATTACATATATACAAATATGCTTGTCTCTCATACAAAACAAATTATATATAATACACAAAAAAGTTTTCGATCTTCGTCCCGGCCGGTTCCAAACTAGCATTTCTTCTTTCCCTTCTTGGCGGTTGAATAGCTTAGGCCGGTCACCTTGAGACTTCTTCGCGTGAACGGACAACCTTTGGTAGGTAGGGAGGTCTTCCTTTTTTCTTTAGAATTAGTAGTAGGCATGTCGAAGAACTTGTCGAATTCCTCCTCGATCTTTGGCTCCTTGTCCAATTCTTGCTCGGTGGCGCCTCCTTCCATTCCGATGATGCTCCTCTTGCCCCTCCTCACGACAACACGGCTAGGCTTTGACGGGTCGGTAATGAAAAAGCATTGCTCAACTTGGCTAGCGAGTACCCATGGCTCATTTTTCGCGGAGGCTTTCTTCGAGTTGGCTTCGGGTATAACCATGGTGGTGAAATACCGGCCTTCTTTGACGACGTCCTTGGCCCATCTCACACGGAACATTGGCACCGACTCTCCACAGTAGTTGAGCTCCCATATCTCCTCTATCCTTCCGAAGTATCTTTGTTTGACGGTAGCCTCGTCATCGGCGTAGGATAGCATAGTTACTCCTGAGTTTTGATATTCGCTACTCCTGTCCTTTTCCTCGGTGCAGAATCTGTAACCATTGATGTCGTACGTCTGATAGGTCTTCACGTTCTGCGCGGGGCCCTGTGATATGGAGAATATGAGTTTTTCATCTTCCGTACTTGGCTTTCTGACCCGTGATTCGGACAGTTGCTTTTCCCTGAACCAACGCGTGAAGCTGGAGTTGTGCTCTATGGTTACGTCTCCGTTCTTCCTCGGCCGGCCCAGGTCGATGTAGTTCTTCTCGATTATGCTTCTGTGCTCTTCCACCCAAGGTTCGATCAATTCTAAGTGTTGTAGCGCGACCCGGTGAGCCCTATCGAAGTCGACGTGTCGACCATCAATCAAGACAGGGAGTGAGCGGTAGCCCTCACGGTGACCAAAACCAGCGAGCCTGCCGACGTGCGGCCTGGTGGCCAGACCAACATCCTCGTTCTCGGTGCTTAGATAACTCTGGCAGAAGGTGATGCACTCTTTGGTCAGAAAGCCCTTGGCCATGCTTGCGTCTGGACGGGCCCTGTTGCGAACGAATCCTTTGATGACACCGTTTTGCCTTTCGAACGGCATCATGTAGTGCAGGAACGTCGGACCGAGCTTCAGTATGTCATCAACGACGTGGAGAAGGAGATGCACGCAGATGTCAAAGAACGCGGGCGGGAAGTAAATCTCGAGCTCGCATAGTATCCCCACGATCTCATCCTGTATCTTCTGGAGCTGCCTCACGCCGATCGACTTACGGTTGATGACGTCAAAAAAGTTGCAAAGTGCAGACAGCGTATCACGGACATGATCGTCCATTATCCCTCGGATCGCAACGGGAATTATCTGCGTCATAAGCACATGACAATCGTGAGACTTCATCCCGCTGAACCTCTTCTTTGTTTCGTCCAGATATCTGCTTGTCTTCCCCGCGTAACCGTTAGGAAATTTGACTCCTAAGAGGCACTTGTAGAACTGCTTGAGCTCCTCCGGACTCATAGTGAAGCAGGTAGGTGGAAGCACAACCGCGCTCTTCTTCCTCCTTTTGCGGCGACCTTGAGTCCCTTCCGTCTGGTCATCATTATCATCATCATCATCATCACTATCGGGGCCGTGAATATCTTTCTTGATGCCAAGCCATTTCAGATCGTATCGTGCTTTCTTCCCATCCTTGGTCTTTTCCGGCATGTTTGAAAGAGTGCCAAGAACAGCCTCGGTAACATTCTTCGTAATGTGCATTACATCGAGGCTATGGGGCGTGTGGAGGACCTTCCAGTACTCCAAGTCATGGAAAGCACACCTCGCTTTCCATACACCCAGCAGCGGTTTTACCCTCGGTCGCTTCTTTCCCGGCGCAGGGCACTCCTCCCAATTTGTCAAAAGCTCATCAATTTCCATGCCGGTCCTCGGGATCGGTTTTGTTTCTCTTTCTTCTTGACCATCGAACAAATCCCCGCGTTTTCTCCACTGGTGGTCCATGCGAAGCCACCTTCGAGCCCCTGGGTACACGGTTTTCGAAGACCCTTGTATTCTTGGTAGCTGGATATGCGGGGTCTCATCCATGCACCTGATACATCCACAGAATCCGTGGCCCACCTGGGCCGATACAGACGACATTCCAGGATAGTCCTGCACCGTCGTGAGCAACGCGGCGCTCATATTGAAATATTCTTTAGTGTAGGCGTCCCACGTACGGACAGGCGTCTTCCATAACGTTTCTAACTCCTCTTTCAACAGCTCGAAATACAGATGTATGTCGACACCTGGTTGTTTCGGACCCTGAATAAGCATACTCATGTGTATGTACTTTGACTTCGTGCACAGCCACGGGGGAAGGTTGTAAGGCCATACAAACACGGGCCAGGTGCTATGTGTGCCATTGAAGAACGGATTCATTCCATCTGTGCACATACCCAGCCTGACGTTCCTTGCGTCGCGCCCAAAATCTTCGAAGGCGATGTCCAATGCTTGCCAATTGCTAGCGTCTGCAGGGTGTGTCAGGATGGTGCCCTTCTCCGGATCTTCTGCGGGCTTCTCCCTTTCCGCGTGCCATTGCATGAGCTTTGCTTCCTTAGGATCCACGAACCACCGCTGAAGACGGGGAGTGATAGGAAAGTACCATACCACTTTTCGAGGATTTTTCTTCTTTCCACTCTTGTACCGTCCGTGACCGCACACCGGACATTTGGTCAAGTCCTCGTAATCGCCCCGATAAATTACGCAATCATTGATGCAGGCGTGGTATCTCTCGTGCGGTAGGTCAAGAGGGCACAGGACTTTCTTGGCCTCCTCGATAGTAGTTGGTAATGTGTTACCCTCGGGGAGAATATCGTGCCAGAATTTCAGGTTCTGGTTGAAGCTCTTGTCGGTCCAACTGTTTCCCGACTTCATCTCCATAGCATTAAGCGTTACTTGCAAGCGCGTATCCTGAGGCCGGCACCCAGGATACAACGGAGTGATCCCGTCTATCCCCATTTGCGCTAGCTTGGCTTTCTCTCTGTCGTTGCTCGTCTGACTGAGAAGCAGTTCTTGAAAATGAGCATCCTGCAAGCCCGAACTTAGCGGGGTCTGCTCGTCTCCTTCGTCATGATGATCATGTCCGCCGGCATCTCCTTCGTCATCATGATGATCTTGTCCGTCACCGGCATCTCCTTCGTCATCATCATCTTGTCCGCCGCGGGCATCTCCTTCGTCATGACGATGATCTTGTTTGGCTTGTTCCGGCATGAAACCGTGCCTGAGCAGGTGCTCCTCCAATAATCCAGAATCAGGGTGTATCCACCTCTCATGTTTGCATTTTCGACACGGACATCTTATCTGCCTCCCGTTGGACCGAATCATGTCCGCCTTCGCTTGGTCCTTGTATGTTCTGATTTGACTGGAGCTCATCATTATGACCATGGTTGACTACGCGCTATACATAGAGAAGAAACGAGAGTACATAACTTAATTAGAGCCGCAACATGCATGCACACACAAACACACACAACACATCTCAGTCCGGCATCTCAACGACACGATGGTCGGAAGCACAAGCACAATTAATACCCCACATGTCCTATTTTTAGCAAAGTCATGCCAAATTTCACGAAAAAATCCGGCATGACCTTTGCTAAAAAAGGGACATATGGAGTACCCGAAGTTGCCGGAACGGAAGTTAATCGACGTTCCGGCAATCTCAAGGGTCTCTCAAGGTACCTCCAAACATTTCCAACAAGATGGTCAAAGCACAATAACCTTTCTCACCTTGTAGATTTGATCCAAAATAGAAGATGGGAGAGAGGAGACTATGTATGGAGGAGTCTATCAACCAAAATAAGTTTAACTAAAAAAAAAGGAGAAATATATGGTCAAAAATGGATGGGAAGGAGGAGCACCACGAGTTGGGAGGAGAGGAGGAAGAAGAGGAAATGAGCAATGGGTAGGGGAAAGTGGGTGGAGATGGCCTTATAAAATATCTGGTACAGTTATTCTGTGGCGCACCTGACCCAGTGCGCCACAGAATAGCCTTATTCTGTGGCGCACCAGTTAGGGGTGCGCCACAGAATAGTTCCCCCAATTATTTGTGGGGCCAGAGCACCTTATTCTGTGGCGCACCTGCATGGATGCGCCACAGAATAAACATATTCTGTGGCGCACCTGACCCAGTGCGCCACAGAATAAGGTCAAAAGTGGCAGACCCGTGCGTTGGTGTGGGGCCCGCGCTTATTCTGTGGCGCACCTCATAGCCGTGCGCCACAGAATAAGGCTATTCTGTGGCGCACCATGGCTGGTGCGCCACAGAATAAGATTCTGTGGCGCACGGCTATGAGGTGCGCCACAGAATAAGCTTCCATAGAATTGGGTTTTCCTACTAGTGTTGTCTCCACATGACCTCCTCACGGTGTTATAATTCGACCAGCCTTTCTATAGTTTTCAGCTCCACATGCGAAGGATCAACCCGATTTGGTGCACTACAGAAAACCTCCAGGTCACGGTTCATATTTTTAATCTCGGTGCTCACATTACCAAAAGACTCCCTATTCCATCGCCCCAAAGTTGATGACAAGGAGGTCAATTTATGTTTAACATCAATAACCAATGCACCCTCAATTGTCTCGGACCAAGCATCCCCAACAGTTTGTTTAAATTCCGGGTGGGACTCCCACATTACCTCAAAACGGTAAGGTTTCTGAGCTGGACCCCTTGCAACATCATCCGAGAGTCGCAACAGTATAGGGCAGTGATCCGAAGTGGCTGCTGTCAAGTGTGTAACCGTTGCTTCCGGAAACTGGGCTCCCCACTCGGCTGAACCCAACGCTCTGTCCAGCCTCACCCTAGTGTAGGTGCCACCAGCAACCCTCTTCTCAAATGTCCAGAAATTGCCCTTAAACCCCAGGTCTATAAGGCCACAAATATCGTCCGCATCTCGGAAGCCTTGTACCTGGTTTGCGCTTCGTTGACCAATGCCTTCATACTCATCATAACGCAACACCTCGTTGAAATCCCCATGCAGAGCCATGGAAGCAAGCTAGAACTGCATATGTCCTTCATAAGATCCCATGTTTTGTATCTATCCTGGGTCTGTGCTTCACCATATATGCATGTCAGCCTCCAAGTTGCATCACCCAAACCAGAAACCGAAAAATCAATATGGTACTGAGAGTAGCCCAAAACGATCAAGTTTATATCATTATTCCAGAAAACACCAATACCTCCACTCCTACCAACACTACCTACTGAATAGCCTTTGTCGAAACCTAGAGAAGGGGCTAGGTTTTCAACTCGGTACTTGCTTATTTGAGTTTCTAGGATACATAAAATTGAAGGGGCAAAACGGTGAGCGAGCTCCCGGAGCTCACGAACTGTCGCGTGATTGCCCGCACCGCGACAGTTCAAACTCTTTAGACTCATTGGTCCCGGCGACACCCCCCTGGAGGACCGCCGATCCTTCATCATCATTCTTATCTTCGTCTTCCTTATTTGTCGTCTTCACCCTCTTCGGGTCCCTCTTCGGAGGAGGGCTGGGGGGCACCTCCTTACCCGCGGTTGTGAACTTCTCGACTAGGTTTCCTATGGTTCTCGAGATAGTCTCAGTGGACAGCGAGGCCTGTCCCGGCAGTGACGCACGCATGCGGTTGTGAGACCCCTCTACCATATCAGAATCTGCATCCGCTGCATCCTCTCCATCTTCAAATTCATTTTCTTCCTCTTCAAAAGAGTTTCCCTGGTTCCTTCTAGCTCCGCCTCCTTGGCCACGTCCTCTTCCCCTACCACGTGATTCAGGGCGCCATCTTCCCGCACGTAGGTCATAGAAGACCAGCGCCTCCTTAGCATGTATTCCATCACCATGCTTTTGTAAGTGTGAACCAGGAATCCACAAACTGAGCACCAATCTGGAAGCCGTTCATATTTGACTAGGAAAAACATTCTCTGTCCAGCATGAATAAGAGACACAAAGCTTTTGAGTTGCTTTGTTACATCCACCTTAACCCTTACTCGGTAGAAGTTGCCAACAAAATCTGAAGATGGTGGCTCTGCATACATATACTCTCCCACCTTAGACGCAAGGGATTTAATCATACCCTTATAACCATCTGGTAGTCATGTATCTGAATCCACAAGCTAATTGTGGTCAGGGGGATCGTGGATGGTTTAGTGTAACCATCGTACGGGGCCATCATCACACTCTTGCCTCTGAAAACCCACGGCCCTCCTTCAGTGACCTTCTCCCAATCCCCCTGTTGAACATGTATGTACGTATGTAGGGCTGGGTTTGTATGTCGTACCTGTAGTGTCTCTCTCCCCCCTGTATTCTTTTGTTTCTTGGGAGACAAGACACCGGTCGCACCCCCTTGTACCTATATATGTGCTTGATGCACGATCAATCTAATTATCGATGCACAAATCTCTCTCTCCAAAACTAACATGGTATCAGACACCGTATCGATCCCTTCCTAAACAGCTTCCGCAACCCTAGCCGCCGCCCCGGGCCGCCGCCGCCCCGGGCCGCCGCCGCCCCAACCTCCCCGCGCAGCTGCCCCTCCTTCCTCGCAGCCGTGCCACCATGTCCGTCTCCTCGTCTCGCTCCAACCCCTTCGCCGGTCCCGATCCCGTCGTCATCCGTGACATCGCCGTCCAAGACCGCGTCCCCGTGACCCTCGACGCCAACACCTCCACGTACTACACCTGGAAGACCTACTTCTCGCTTCTCTTCCGCGAGGAGAATCTCATGGATCACATCGACGGCACCGTCGACTCGCGCGCCATGGTGGACGACCCCGAGTGGACTACGATCGACGCCACGCTCATCCGGTGGTTCTTCACCACCATCTCCAAGGATCTATTCCACACGATCGTGAGTGATGGAGATGATGCACGCGCCGTGTGGGTCAAGCTGAACGGCCTCTTCGCCGACAACAAACTTCAGCGCCGCGTTTACTTGCAGCAGGAATTCTTTGCGTGCCACCAGGATGACCAGTTCATTGAAGATTACTGCCGCCGTCTCAAGCAGCTCTCGGATGAGCTTCGTGACGTCGGCGCCATGATCGACGACGGCCTTCTTCTCAGCACGCTCACCGCCGGCCTCAGCGAGGACTTCGGCAATGCTGCCAGCAACCTCACCTTGATGTCGGAGCCCTCCTTCTCCAAGTTCGTGGCATACCTGAAGTTGGAGGAGCGCCGGATGAACGGCGTGAAGAAGCGCGTGCAGCACCAGGCCCTCGCCGCCGGCACCTCTCGTGGCCCCTCGGGCGCGCCACGGCCGCAGGCGCCTCCGGGGTTCTTTCCCCAACCGTCCGCGGCACCAGCTCCCGCCGTTCCCCCACAGCAGCCCGGTGGAGGCCGACGCGGCAACCGCCGTGGTGGCGGCCGTAAGCCGCAGCAGCCGGCACGGCAACCTGGGGGCGGTCCGACGCCTGCTGCCACGCCTCGTCCGCAGCAGCCCTCCCCGCCATGGACCTACGGCACCAACCCCTGGACGGGTGTCGTCCATGCATACTCGATGCCGGTGCCCCGGGCCCCTGTCCCGAGCATCCTTGGGGCTCATCCGACGAGCCACCAGGCCTACTTCGCCGGGCTAGGCGCTGCGCCTTACGCCACCCCCTTCCCGGCTCTCCCTGCATCGCCGGCCACGGGTGGCTACAACGCCATGCCATCTTCTGGCGGGTTCTACTCGCCCCAGGTGCTGCCTCCGTGGGATCCTGCCCTGCTCGCCGCCTTACACTCGGCGCCGTCTCCGAGTAACTACGGTGGCGGCGGCGACTGGCACATGGACTCGGGCGCCACCACTCATATGACACCCTATCCCGGTAACCTCACCTCTTCCACTCCCATTCATACCTCAACTCGCATCACCGTTGGTAACGGTTCCTCCTTACCCATTACTCATGTCGGTCATAGGTCGTTTCCTTCTACTTCTACTCCCATTAACATGTCTAATGTTCTTGTCTCTCCTGACCTGGTCACAAACCTTGTTTCCGTTCGTCGTCTTACACGTGAGAATCCTATAACTGTCGAATTTGACGCCACTGGTTTTTCTGTGAAGGACGCCCGTACCCGGATGGTTCTCCACCGCAGTGATAGCCCCGACGAGCTCTACACGGTGCACCCCTCCACCACCACCGCCACCCGTCCAGCCGCCCTAGCTGCTAGTGTCGATCTCTGGCACGCCCGTCTCGGTCATCCCAACTCCACGGTGTTACGTCAGATTCTTCAGAGTTTTTCTTTCTCATGTAATAAGGTCACTGATCATACTTGTGAGGCATGCCGTCTTGGCAAACATGTTCGTCTTCCCTTTAGCGAGTCTTCAAACATCTCTACTTTTCCGTTTCAGTTATTGCATAGTGATATTTGGACGTCCCCGGTTGCAAGCAACACGGGCTATATATACTATTTAGTGATATTGGATGATTTCTCTCTTTATGTGTGGACATTTCCTCTTCGTCGCAAATCCGACGCCCTCGCCACCCTTACCGCCTTTTATTCTTACGTCACCACATAGTTCGGTCGTCCTATTCTTGCCCTACAAACTGACAACGGAAAAGAGTTTGACAATGCTGCCGTCCGCCACCTCCTTGCATCTCACGGCACTGTTTTTCGTCTCACTTGTCCTTACACGTCCCAGCAAAACGGCCGCGCCGAGCGCGTCATTCGCACCCTTAACGACTGTGTTCGCACGTTACTCTTCCACTCCAACGTGCCACCTCGGTTCTGGCCTGATGCTCTCGCCACTGCTAGCCTCCTCCTTAACATCCGCCCATGTCGTCCTCGTTGGAACTATGCCCCTCACCAGCTCCTCTTCAGTGCGGCTCCGTCCTATGATGGTCTTCGCATCTTCGGGTGTCTCTGTTATCCTAGCACCGCCTCCACCACTCCTCATAAACTCGCTCCACGGTCGGTCCCTTGCATCTTTCTCGGTTACCCTCCCAACACAAAAGGTTACCGGTGCTATGATCCCGTGTCCCACCGAGTCTACACATCCCGGCACGTTTACTTTGACGAGTTGGTGTTTCCGTTTCAGCAGGTACCATCACCACCGGCGCCATTTTTCACGCCTTCCGCGGTGCGACTCGCCCCTACCTCAACCTCTGGCGGGTTGCCTCCCTTGCCGCCGAGCAACATCACGGCCCCGGCTGCGCCCGTGCGAGCTGCCCCGGGTCCGGCTGCCCCCTCTCGCGGTACCCCGGGTGTGGCTGTCCCCTCGGACGCCCCCGCTGCCGCTGTCCCATCGGCGACCTCGGAGACCGGCTCGACATCCTCCTCGCCGGTCTCCTCTACAGTCCCGCCAACAGCGGCTGCACCTCTCACCGGTGTGGTCACTCGGGCTCGGACTGGGACATTTCGTCCCAACACGCGCTACACCGCCGACAAGTATGCCTGTGCTGCATCCACCTCGACTCCATCTCCAGTACCCACCTCCGCTCGCACAGCCCTTCGGGATCCGAACTGGCTTGCTGCTATGCGTGAGGAGTTCGATGCCCTACAGCGCAACCGCACGTGGCAGCTTGTCCCGCGACCTCCCCATGCCAATGTCATCACCGGCAAGTGGGTATTTCGCCACAAGACTCGACCCGACGGCTCTCTCGAGCGCTATAAGGCGCGGTGGGTGGTGCGTGGTTTCCGACAGCGTGTCGGCGTGGACTTCACCGACACCTTCGCCCCGGTTGTGAAACCGGGCACGATTCGCGCCGTTCTCCAGCTCGCTGCCTCTCGCGCCTGGCCAGTCCACCAGCTCGATGTGTCCAATGCTTTCTTGCATGGCCATCTCACCGAGCAAGTGTTCTGTCAGCAGCCCACTGGTTTCGTCGACACTGCTCATCCGGATCATGTGTGCCTGCTCTCGCGTTCTCTTTACGGGTTGAAGCAGGCTCCTCGGGCCTGGTACCAGCGGATTGCGGCCTTCCTTCAGCAGCAGGGGTTCCGGTCCACTCGGTCCGATGCCTCCCTGTTTGTGTATCACCAGGGCGCTGCCACTGCGTACCTTCTCTTGTACGTCGACGACATCATCCTGACTGCGTCTTGCCCGCGCTCCTGCAGCAGATCACCGCTCGTCTCGGCACGGAGTTCGCCCTCAAGGACTTGGGGGCTCTTCACTACTTCCTCGGCATCGAGGTGGTTCGCCGTGCCACTGGGTTCTTTCTGCACCAGCAGAAGTACGCTTCCGAGCTACTGGAGCGAGCAGGCATGCTTAATTGCAACCCTGCTTCCACGCCTGTCGACACGAAGGCCAAGGTGTCCGCCGTCGAGGGCTCTCCGGCGTCCGACGCTCCTTTCTACCGCTCCATCGTCGGTGCTCTTCAGTACCTCACACTGACGCGGCCGGATCTTCAGTATGCTGTTCAGCAGGTGTGCCTTCATATGCACGCCCCGCGTGACACCCATTGGGCTCTGGTACGACGTATTCTCCGGTATATACGTGGCACCATGGCTATGGGTCTCACCCTGACGGCGTCCTCTGACACCAGCCTCGTCGCCTACTCCGACGCCGACTGGGCTGGGTGCCCCGACACCAGACGATCCACCTCCGGCTACTGTGTCTACCTTGGTCCCTCCCTGATCTCGTGGTCGTCTAAACGACAGCCCACTGTCTCGCGATCGAGCGCTGAGGCTGAGTACAGGGCTGTCGCTAACGTCGTCGCGGAGTGTTCCTGGCTACGACAGCTGCTCCAGGAGTTACTATGTGAGGTTCCCAAGGCCACGATTGTCTACTGCGACAACGTCTCTGCGGTGTACCTCTCTGCCAACCCGGTTCATCATCGCCGGACGAAGCATATTGAGCTCGACATTCACTTCGTTCGGGAGCACGTCGCCCTAGGTCGTGTTCGAGTTCTACATGTGCCCACCGATCAGCAGTTCGCCGATGTGATGACGAAGGGACTCCCTACCTCGACATTCGAGGATTTTCGGTCCAGTCTTTGCGTCTCAGGCGACGCTTCGACTGCGGGGGGGTGTTGAACATGTATGTACGTATGTAGGGCTGGGTTTGTATGTCGTACCTGTAGTGTCTCTCTCCCCCTGTATTCTTTTGTTTCTTGGGAGACAAGACACCGGTCGCACCCCCTTGTACCTATATATGTGCTTGATGCACGATCAATCTAATTATCGATGCACAAATCTCTCTCTCCAAAACTAACACCCCCAAACATGCAAACTGGAACGTGAACAGATTGTCTTCTAGAGCCCTAGGCCGAACATCTTTTGCAAGACCCCATGCAGATCTCATGTTCTTGAAGAACCAAAAGTGGCTGAATTCTGCCTCAGTGTGTACCTTCGCAATGGCTAACCAGCGCGTCTTAGATTCCGGCGGCTGATCTGCCTCCCCGAACACCACATCATCTAGATCATCCTCGTTGATCCCCATCTTGGCAAGCAACGCGGCGATCTTGTCCTGTCCCGATCCGCCCGACGACGAAGCCTTGTCGCTCATCTTGCTTTCAAAACCCTAACCAAATTTGGTTGGAAACAAAACCCTAGGCTCCCGAGAGCCGGTCGAAGCTCCAAGGCTGGGTAGAGATGCTAGATCTCCCTTGATCAGCCCGAGAGAACAAACCACCGGCGGTCGGAAGAGTGGGATCGAAGAAAAACCTCAACGTCGGCGAGTCGCTAGACGAGAGAAACAAAACCCTAATGAGAGGGGAAACCTCCCGCAGCCATCTCCTACGCCGACGTCCCATACGTTAGGTTCAGGTAATGGAACAAGGAATATCCCTTATGCTGCTAAGTGGGCTGATACATGGGCCTTTCTCATTTGTTGCCTCGGCCATATTTTTGCTTTGTCAGCTTGACCTTTCTCTGTTAGTTAGTCGTTTTCTTTTAAGGATCTACTTTGGTCAGCTATGGCAGGATTAAGTGGATAGGGCCCGTGGGCTAGACCATGGACGTAAGAGTTCAGAGAACACAACTTCAAATATCTAGAAATAAGAAAATTTATCTAAAAAAAATATAGAAAGAAGAAAATGCAAGGCCATGGCTAGGTACAAATCCAATTCTCCATCTGTTAGGTGTCTGCCAGTCGGTCGTTACTCGTTACCTATACAAGATTTGGTTGATTGAGGCCTCTGATATTAGATGGTGCTATTTGTGAGGTCAGCGGGGCGGAATTCACTCGGCATCGCCCGAGCAATTCCTTCGGTTGTTTTGCTGAAGGAATTATTCGTGGGCTTGGCCCCTTTAGCGAGTATCGCTGGTTCTGGGTGCCACGCATCCTGGGCCGTTTCCCGGAGCCCAGCAAAAAACTCGGCCTACTATATATGAAAAGAATAGGCCTAGTGTCAAAAAAAAAAAAAAACTAGAGGCTGGCCTCGCATTGCCGGATTGGGAAAGAGAAACCGTCGCTCGCTCCTCACTGCACGGATATGAGTTTGTGCAACTCATATGGCGCGCAACCCATATCTGGGCCGTCCGTTTCGTCGATCCGACGGTCCAGATTCGCCGTTGACCGCGGACAAAAATTGACCGGTCCACGGCGAATCTAGGCCGTCGGATCGCCGAAACGGACGGCCCAGATACGGGTTGCGCGCCATATGAGTTGTAGAAAATCCACGTTCCCTCACTGCACAGCTTGCTTCGCCTCTCGTTTCGGCCTCCTCGCGCAGGAACGGCGCCGCCACGCCCCGACCTCCCCAACTCGCCGCTCGCCGACATCTTATGCGCCCAGTGCTGCCTCTCGTCGAGCGCCCGCCTGCGTGGTCAGCGCCTCCCGTTTCTGGCCCTCAGGCCTCCCAGCTCCTGCCGTCATGCGGTCGGCGGCAGTGTCCGGCGCCGCCCGAGTTGCTCGGCCGCGTGAGCGTTGCCCAGCCCGGCGCCATCAAATTTCTCTGGCCGGTCTCTCCTCTCAGTCCCCTGCCTGATTGCCTCCTCTACTCCCGGTGGCTGCTCAAAGGCTGAAAAGTGAGCTGATATCAACATGCAACAACATGGACTTTTTCTCCTCGGCTCAGCCCTCCCATCAGGTAATTTTTTACCACTTCCATTACATATTAGATTTATTTGTAATTGAACTGATTGATGACTTGAATTTGTTAGGAACAAAACATGAAGATATTTTTTTTCCATCGATCTCAAGATCGAACAGTAGAGATGTAGACCAAGCTGAAGAAGCTCATCAAGCCGAGGATGTTGTGGGATAACAGCCTGGTCTGCAAAATAAGTCAACAAAAGTGTGTTCCACGGTCACCAAAGAAGAGAAGATGAAAGACACGAACCAAATACCATGCGAAAGGAAACAACTATAGCACAAAGCAATCTGATAATTCATGTTGAAATTTGAAGCCACATTCATCAGACACATTTCGAAAATATTTCGACTAGCTACAAGCTTAATTACTGTTGGGTGTCTCCTCCAGCTCTGTATTCGTTGCTAGGATCCCTTCTGCTAGCACTCTATTCGATTCGACATGCACTACACCACGTACTAGAATTGGAGGCATTAAAAAATGCCTCCAAAAGTCCCAAAAATGCCTCAAAAGGTTTTCTAAGGCAAAAAAAAAAGTGCAGCATTTACTTGGGTAGTTAAAAGTCTTTTGTGGCATTTTCAGTAATGCTTGCAAAGGTGACCATTTGAGGCAGTATTGTGTGCCTCAAATGCTAACCATTTAAGGCATTATTGAGTGCCTCAAATGCTTACCAATTGAGGCACTTTCGAGTGCCTCAAATGTTATACCATTTGAGGCACTTTTCATTTGTGCCTCAATTAGTATACACTTTGAGGCACTTAATAATGCCTCAAATGCTATACTTTTGAGGCACTATGGTTTTAGTGCCTCAAATGACAGCTATTGAGGCAGTCCACAAATTGCCTCAAATATTGTTTAAATGCTTCAAAAGTACACCCTTTGGAGGGACCCAACACAAGCAGACTTTAAACAGAGGAAGAATTCAATATTACAGTAATATTCCGTTAGCACAATAGTAATCAGGTTCCTAAATCACAAGCAAACAGTTACAAGCAATATAATATTCTTAGCCGCTTCTAAAATCTCACCACTAATACTAAAATCAACTATGATACAAAATACCGACATCCAAACAGTAACGCCACTACATAGAGGAAGCCTCATGTAACTATGGACTAGCATACTTTGAATGGATGTCACAGCTAGATCAACAGAAACCAATGCCGACTGACATAACTTGATAGCTCTTTGGAGTTCTTTAAATTGTCCATACTTTGGTTCTCTTTCAAGTCCTGGACAGTAACAAAAGACATTAGGTGCTAGCAGCTCCTTTAGGTGTCAGCGATATGATACATTCAGATTTATAGAAGACATTATATAAGCTGGACATGTTTAATAGAAGCAAAAAATAGGAAATGATAATTATCCGTCCTTAAGCATATTTAAATTTATGTTAATCCCACAAAGCTGACTTTATTGCCTCTCTGCTCACATGAGACGCTAAATTGTGGTACTAATTTTAGTTTACAGTGAAAATAGGAAAGGAGAAAAGCTCAGCAAGTTGATCTCTGACTACTACATGTTGAATGGAACCTGACACCTATTCTAATAGGTTAAAAACATTAGAATGATGGATATCCTAGGTGATGTCATCCTTGCACGTAAAAATTCTGAGATGCCAATTTCACATGCTTCACAAACAGAGCAAGTGGAGCTAAGATAAGAGGAGAGTAAAGTAGAGCTTGGGAAGTGTTAAAGGAGAGTAAACTGGCAGTGAATATCGCAGGAGATATGAGTGTGATGTCCCTTCCAGTATTGTATAGTTTCTTACGCAAACATGGTCTTGCATCGAATGTGATATACTATACTACACAGCATAATAAAAAGAACTCTTGATCGATTCTGATTTATGAGAATAGTTACCTGAAGATATGTAGACCTAAATATCCAGTTGTGCTTTCTATGAGCCAATGTTTTATAATCTAAATATGAGACCAACAAAGAAGTCATACATGATATCAGAATAGAATAAATGAAATACTTTGTTACTGAGGCATAGTCTTGTAAACAAATTCAGAGTAAGCCATTGAGCAACTCAAGATGCAATCAGATAGAAAACAGCCAAATGGACATACTTTGTTATGATCAACGCAACCATATCCACAAAATCAAACCACAGAACCACGAAGGGATAATATTGTGAATCTGAAGCATTATTAGTAGACAGAAAAGGGACAGGGAAACAGTTGCTTCCCTGTTCATGTAAGATAGGACCGGTGTGGTTATTTATGCTGCTGCTTTACCAAGTGCAGAGGCCTAGACCACTATCAAACGAAATAGATGCGGCAAGGTCACCAGACAAAATTGACATGGATGGTGCCAGCGAGAGAAAACAATCAAGGAAAGCTAACCAGGAATATTTTGTTTGCAAAACGGCGAGTCATTAGATTGGGATATTTTCCACACATGAGCTCAGTTCAAGGATATCAAATGAGTACTATCTGGAACCTAAACCAAACTACAGAACATATCAAACAGGAATATAAACAAATTCTTCAGTTAACACTTAACAGTGTAGTTTATTCAGATTCTTCAGAGCTAAGTTAGCACAAAATCAGACAGCCCAATCTAGTGTCACACAGGGCCATGGTCAGTTAACACTTAACGTGAGAGAGAGTAAAACTCTGGTTTCGTTTAATAATGGAACCGGGGCTCCCTCCTGGAGGGCCCTCTTATTCTAAAAAAAGAATAGGGGAGAGCTGAGGGATTACCACACCGTGAACGACGAACAGCGGCGACCACCTGCGGTTGCAGTGTTGCCAACCCACTGACTAGATGGTTAATTTCATGGGATACTAACCTCAAAGGGACTAACAATTTCAACCTAGGTTGTAAGTTTGTAAACATAAGTAAAATTATCTTGTTCATGGTTGCAAAAAAAGGCCGGCTAAACTGGCTAGATGTTTTTAGATGTTGAGACGAAATGAGGCAAAAAGGAAAGACCAACTATAGCTAAAAAAACTATGAAATATTGCATATCTACTATCTGATATTTCACAAGCACATACCATCTAATCTAGCAAGATAGCATTGTTGCAGCAGGGCAACAACCAATCTAATGCTAGCACTATGAAAAGATATATGGAAAATCTAAATACCATTAAAAAAGGAATGAGGAATAAGCTAACTTATTCAGTTCAGACTGCACACTACTCATGTTGCCCTCACTTGCAGAACAATACTAGTACTGAACAGTAAGCAATACGACCAGATTCAAATAATTATAGGAGGCTAGCTGGTCCTCAAAAGCAATATATTTTTTTGGGTACCAAATGTATGTCCTAGCCTGGCAAGGTGCCTAGGATTCAAACATACCCAAAAGTACTCACCGTGACGGCCCATCAGCCAAAAATGGCTTGCAAAAGAATAGCCACTGTATTTGCTCATGGCATGCTTTAACTAAGGTACGGGTCATGTGACTTACTACTTCCAGATGGGTGGGGGCTTCTTGGTGCACATGGATTCTGCTCCCAACAAAAATGAGCCTGAACCTACCTAATTGACTCGATTTCAAGCCATGTTCTTCAAATCAAACAATTGACATGAAAACAAACTCTATGCGTCATGGTTTCAGAAACATTAATTGGCCCTTTCTTCACGGTAACAGACATCTACCTTAATTAGCACAATCTCAAGCCATGCTCGCAGACCAAACAATTCACATGATCTGACCATGGCAAAACAGACGGTGGAAGCAACAACAGAAAGGGCAGGGGACACGCAACAAACAGAGTATGCACATACCGAGATCTTATCGGCGAGGTGGGCGAGGTCGGCGAGGACGGACTCGGAGTAGCTGCTGTCGCGCGAGTCCCCGCTGGCGCCCTCGAGGAAGTCGTTGACGAGCATGGCCAGGTCCATGTCGCTCTCATGGCTGCTCCCGCCGTGGCTCCCCATCTCTGGAGTTGCACCTCCACCACCGGGAGTCCGCAGCCAGAGCTCCCCCACCGGGGACCCGCCGCGGAAGGCGGATTCGTGTCTGCTGTCGCCCAGCTATGGGGATGCGGGATTGGGGCGAGGAAGGCAAATTTCATATACAGTACTCCCGTAGCTAGCTGGCAGTCAGTGTTTCTCCACACTAATTATTCTTTAATCCTTCATTTGCTTCACGAGTGTAGCCCGGGCAGCCGCCCGGGCATGCCGGGCCCTGGCTCCTCCCCTGTCCACCAGTATGTTCCCAGAGGGTATACATGAGGGCGATGCTGGACGACGAGCAACATCTCTCCACCGGACTCCGCAAGGAAGGTGTGGTAGCGCCCAAGGTGGTTGGAGATATTCGAAACCTGAGCGACGACCACAGGAAGATCATGTGGTGGTCGTCGTGTCGGGTACAACTGCACAATCTCTAACGAGCCAGCCGCCTTGGAAGACCAAGGTGTTGGATACGAAAAAATGTCGGTGGAGGATTTCCCACTGGTCCGAGCAGGCCTCGGCACCGACCATCGCCGAACAGTATGGGAACCAGAGGACGACGGCGATGGAGGACGAGGAGGAGGCCGCGCTGCATACCGCGGCTTTTAAGGCGAGGAAATTGTCCCTATTCTTGATGGCCTCAGGGTACACGGACGAGAGCGACGGGAAGTCGACGGTGACGCGGGTGAAGGGGTTGAGCACACGGATCTCGCCGTTGGTCTTGTGCACGAGGACGAGGCAGCCGTCGCTGAAGCCGATGATCCGGCAGTCCGGGAGGCCGGAGACGCGGAGGCGGAGGCGTCGGGTTGTGCGCGTGTGGAACAGATCGATCTTGCCGGCGTCCCGATCTCCCACAACAGTGACCCAGTCCTCTTCAGTGGAGCCCATTCATCTCTCACTTTGTCCTCTTACATGCCCTTGTAGCCGGGGCCGGCAGCGGCAATGAATTGGAGGTGGAGGAGGGGTGTGGCCATAGCTAGCGCTGGCGGGGCCGGTAGAGGCCATGGCCAGCGCTGGCGGCGATGGCAGGATGGAGGCCTGGCAACTAAAGCCTCGTCGGGGTCGGCTTCGATCTAGGTTACGGGTAGCCATCCTGTCCAGCAGAGATGAGATTTGGGTCAAATAGAACCCACTAATAGGTCGACATGCAAGGTGCCCAAAGCCCAAAAAAGTTGCCCCAGAAAACAAAATCTGGACCCTCCATAAAAAATTTGGACGTCCAGGATTTCGATAATTCCGACCGTTCGAAGACCAACCCGCGCCTCTGCCACAACCCACAACCACGACCACCCCCAACATCGCTCTCCTCCAGCGCCACAAATCGACAATAGCCCGCACCAGAACCGTTGCCCGGCGGCCGCCACCCTCGATTACTAAAAATCAACGCCATGGTATTGTTGAATACAAACGAGGAAAGCCAGAATTATGCCGTCGGGAACTGCTTGTCGTCCGATGAGGTATATATATACATATACAATTTGTTTCTTCCTTTCGAGGCAACGGTACACTGAGAATTCATATGTTATTTACCGCTTAGATTTGTTTTGCGAGTTTTGTAGGAATCGACGTGTGAATGCGGTATTTTCGGGCGGATGTGCTGAGTATCAGCATTGTCTGGAAGCCAAATTGGTTATTCTAGAAGATTTGTGCTTAATAAGAGATGGGAAGAGGAAGGCCGAAGAGAAGCTAGAGCTAGCTCTAGGGGCAGCACGACAGATGTAGGAAGCAATGAAGACTGCCAAAGAGAAGGCAGAACTAGCAGATGTGGCCACCCGAAAGATGGAGGACGCAATGAAGAAGGTAGAAATAAAAGCAGAGCTAGCACGCGAGTCAACCCTGAAGATGGCGGAAGCAATGAAGAAGATCGAGGATGAAAAGATGGAAATGGAACTTCATTTGGCCGATATCCTCCATGAACACCAGATGAAGGCCGATGCATCTACGATGATGATGAAAAGGATAAAAAAATATGCTCTAGAAAAGGAATTACATCTGCAGTACGCTTTCGGTGCTATTGTTATCCTAGTCGCGGTTATAACCACATTGTTATGATTTTTAAGATGCTCTAGGTAGTCTGCGGTTGCGAACCGAATAACAATTTGGGGAGGCCTGTTGAGGGCCCTACGAATTTCTGTTCCAACTATGCACTTTATTAAATTCAGTTATGTAATAGTATCCCCCCAAAAGAAATTCATCATAAAAACCCCTCTTGACAGAAATCGGGACTACGACGGAAATGACCAATTATCACATGTTATTGGTCCGCTCTCACCGCCCCCCCCCCCCCCCCCCCCCCCAGGACGCTGATACGTCTCAAACGTATCTATAATTTTTGATGCTCCATGCTTGTTTTCTATCCAATGCCTTATTTTTTCTGCATGTTTTCTACATGTTTTACTTCGTTTTCATGATGATTTCATAGACTAACCTATTTACAAGATGCCCAGTGCCAGTTGCTGTTTTCTGTTGTTTTTTGTATTTCAGAAAAGTTCTTAAAGAAATATTCTCGGAAAAGGCCCAAAATTGACGGACATCAATACTTACCTGGAACGAAGACGAAGTCTGAAGGAGAGACAGAGGGGCCCTGACGCCACCAGGGGGTGCCAGGCACGGCCCCACCCTACACTACAAGAAATATGCTATCCTATGACCTTTTATTGTGACGCTCAAAATATTGGTCATAGATCTATGACCATTTTGAACCAGTTGGTCATACGCTGTTTTTTAGGGTGTAAACAGCACAAATTTATGACCAATTTTGTCAGAAAGGTCATGGTCTCCTAACATGAATTGGTCATAATCCAGACAGCCCTAGCCTATGACCTTTTTTCTAGACGACTATGACCAATTTAAATGGTCATTCGCATTAGTGGATAGCCAACTCAGCAATCTCGCCTACGTGTTAATGCTTAGGTGTCATTTTCGCTTACGTGTCACTCTGACTGGACAGCCAACTCAGCGGTCTCGCCTACGTGTCGGTGTTTAGGTGTCATTTTCGCCTACGTGTCACTCTTACATGTAGGACCCACTGTCAGGAATAGCACACACAATGACCGGTGGGACCCACCCAGCCCAACCGACATGTGGGACCCGCCATGTGGGACCCACCGTGTCATTCGTGGGACCCGCCCAGCTGCCATGTGGGACCAGTGGGACCCGCCCAGCTGCCATGTGGGACCAGTGGGACCCGCCCTGCTGCCATGTGGGACCCACGCATAAGCAAATGAATAAATGGAACAACATGTGGAGATGGGGACTTGAACCCACGACCTCCCTCTCCTCCCAGGCGCACATAACCACCAGGCCACTTACATGTTTGTGTCATACTAGTGCTCTGGCCCTTTATACAATGCACCAAATCGCTGGGCTTGGGCCTTAGTGGGCGAGGCCACTTTTGTTTTTTTTTTTTTGCTTTTGCCTGCGCTGCTGGGCTAGGCAAACCCGGCTGATACCTTTTTTTTTCTTTTCACTTGTTCACGTGAGAAGTGTGTAACACAAATGAATATAGAACCAAAAACAAGGGGACACAGGACTCGAACCCGTGCCGTTGTACTTCTCCGTGGAGAGCAAACCATCAGGCCACACAACGTACGTGTCAAAGTGACACATTGGATCTTCTTAACCAATGCTTCATTCGTTGGGCTTTGGGCCGTCCTATGTTTTTTTCGTTAACCTTTTTCTTTTACAGAGTGGGCTGTTTCGAATCGGCCCGCACGGTGAGTGGAATGGGCAGGTTCGGCTGGTTCACTCTTTTTTTTATTCTTTTCTGTTTTCTTTTATAACATTTGATTGAACACCAATATATTTCAACCAAATAAATTCTGAGTTTTTTTGCAAAGATGTCCTATGTAATTCCAAGTTTTTATTTTTTCTTGAAACTAGGTCACATATAATGACATGTTGCGAAAGATTTCTATTTATTTTGTTTTTTTAATTCATTGTGAAGATTTCAAAATGCGATCGAAATTGACGACACTACCGTTCTTCTGTAGGGCTTGAATCTTGCAAAACTAATGTTGTTCTCTGATGAAATAGGTACTTGTGTATCTAAAAATGATTTTTTCAAAAAATCTTGAGCAAACTACGAGGCACATGTAGTTCAAATTTGACCCGATTCCTGCTGAATTGGCAGAAACTTTTCTTTTTTACGAGAGGTGGTTGGAAACTGTTTGGCTGCAATAATTTAGTTTTTTGTACATTATATGTGGTCTAGTATTTTTAGAAATTGGATTGCTCCAATTTTACAACATATTTTTGGTAGGTGCTTCACAAAAAACCCATTTTTCGCACTCGGAAATTGAAAAATGGTTTTTTCGTGAAAGGAAAATGAAAAGTTTCTTCGGCAACATTGTTCACGGTTCCACGATACACGTATGTGCCCAATATGGGCATATTTAAGCAAACTATACCATGAATGTGGACATAACATTCTTCATGTGGCCCTAAAGCCATGAATCTTCGTAGATGATAGCTCATTTATGAGAACACTTTCTTAAGAAAATTGCCGTATTCCAAGTTTATAATTTTCGTTGGATACTAGGACACATATAATGACACCGCGTGAAGATTTTCCATTTATTTGATTTTTTTTGAATTTCGTATGCCGATTTCAAGATACGGTCAAAACGGCGGACACGAGCATTCGTAGCTAGGGGTTGAATCTTGCAAAACTAATGTTGTTTCTCTGATGAAATAGGTACTTGTGTATCTAAAAATGATTTTTTCAAAAAATCTTGAGCAAACTACGAGGCACATGTAGTTCAAATTTGACCCGATTCCTGCTGAATTGGCAGAAACTTTTCTTTTTTACGAGAGGTGGTTGGAAACTGTTTGGCTGCAATAATTTTGTTTTTTGTACATTATATGTGGTCTAGTATTTTTAGAAATTGGATTGCTCCAATTTTACAACATATTTTTGGTAGGTGCTTCACAAAAAAACCCATTTTTCGCACTCGGAAATTGAAAAATGGTTTTTTCGTGAAAGGAAAATGAAAATTTTCTTCGGCAACATTGTTCACGGTTCCACGATACACGTATGTGCCCAATATGGGCATATTTAAGCAAACTATACCATGAATGTGGACATAACATTCTTCATGTGGCCCTAAAGCCATGAATCTTCGTAGATGATAGCTCATTTATGAGAACACTTTCTTAAGAAAATTGCCGTATTCCAAGTTTATAATTTTAGTTGGATACTAGGACACATATAATGAGACCGCGTGAAGGTTTTCCATTTATTTGATTTTTTTTGAATTTCGTATGCCGATTTCAAGATACGGTCAAAACGGCGGACATGACCATTCGTAGCTAGGGGTTGAATCTTGCAAAACTAATGTTGTTTCTCTGATGAAATAGGTACTTGTGTATCTAAAAATGATTTTTTCAAAAAATCTTGAGCAAACTACGAGGCACATGTAGTTCAAATTTGACCCGATTCCTACTGAATTGGCAGAAACTTTTCTTTTTTACGAGAGGTGGTTGGAAACTGTTTGGCTGCAATAATTTAGTTTTTTGTACATTATATGTGGTCTAGTATTTTTAGAAATTGGATTGCTCCAATTTTACAACATATTTTTGGTAGGTGCTTAACAAAAAAACCCATTTTTCGCACTCGGAAATTGAAAAATGGTTTTTTCGTGAAAGGAAAATGAAAAGTTTCTTCGGCAACATTGTTCACGGTTCCACGATACACGTATGTGCCCAATATGGGCATATTTAAGCAAACTATACCATGAATGTGGACATAACATTCTTCATGTGGCCCTAAAGCATGAATCTTCGTAGATGATAGCTCATTTATGAAACACTTTCTTAAGAAAATTGCCGTATTCCAAGTTTATAATTTTAGTTGGATACTAGGACACATATAATGACACCGCGTGAAGGTTTTCCATTTATTTGATTTTTTTTGAATTTCGTATGCCGATTTCAAGATACGGTCAAAACGGCGGACATGACCATTCGTAGCTAGGGGTTGAATCTTGCAAAACTAATGTTGTTTCTCTGATGAAATAGGTACTTGTGTATCTAAAAATGATTTTTTCAAAAAATCTTGAGCAAACTACGAGGCACATGTAGTTCAAATTTGACCCGATTCCTGCTGAATTGGCAGAAACTTTTCTTTTTTACGAGAGGTGGTTGGAAACTGTTTGGCTGCAATAATTTTGTTTTTTGTACATTATATGTGGTCTAGTATTTTTAGAAATTGGATTGCTCCAATTTTACAACATATTTTTGGTAGGTGCTTCACAAAAAAACCCATTTTTCGCACTCGGAAATTGAAAAATGGTTTTTTCGTGAAAGGAAAATGAAAAGTTTCTTCGGCAACATTGTTCACGGTTCCACGATACACGTATGTGCCCAATATGGGCATATTTAAGCAAACTATACCATGAATGTGGACATAACATTCTTCATGTGGCCCTAAAGCCATGAATCTTCGTAGATGATAGCTCATTTATGAGAACACTTTCTTAAGAAAATTGCCGTATTCCAAGTTTATAATTTTCGTTGGATACTAGGACACATATAATGACACCGCGTGAAGATTTTCCATTTATTTGATTTTTTTTGAATTTCGTATGCCGATTTCAAGATACGGTCAAAACGGCGGACATGAGCATTCGTAGCTAGGGTTGAATCTTGCAAAACTAATGTTGTTTCTCTGATGAAATAGGTACTTGTGTATCTAAAAATGATTTTTTCAAAAAATCTTGAGCAAACTACGAGGCACATGTAGTTCAAATTTGACCCGATTCCTGCTGAATTGGCAGAAACTTTTCTTTTTTACGAGAGGTGGTTGGAAACTGTTTGGCTGCAATAATTTTGTTTTTTGTACATTATATGTGGTCTAGTATTTTTAGAAATTGGATTGCTCCAATTTTACAACATATTTTTGGTAGGTGCTTCACAAAAAAACCCATTTTTCGCACTCGGAAATTGAAAAATGGTTTTTTCGTGAAAGGAAAATGAAAAGTTTCTTCGGCAACATTGTTCACGGTTCCACGATACACGTATGTGCCCAATATGGGCATATTTAAGCAAACTATACCATGAATGTGGACATAACATTCTTCATGTGGCCCTAAAGCCATGAATCTTGTAGATGATAGCTCATTTATGAAACACTTTCTTAAGAAAATTGCCGTATTCCAAGTTTATAATTTTAGTTGGATACTAGGACACATATAATGACACCGCGTGAAGGTTTTCCATTTATTTGATTTTTTTTGAATTTCGTATGCCGATTTCAAGATACGGTCAAAACGGCGGACATGACCATTCGTAGCTAGGGGTTGAATCTTGCAAAACTAATGTTGTTTCTCTGATGAAATAGGTACTTGTGTATCTAAAAATGATTTTTTCAAAAAATCTTGAGCAAACTACGAGGCACATGTAGTTCAAATTTGACCCGATTCCTGCTGAATTGGCAGAAACTTTTCTTTTTTACGAGAGGTGGTTGGAAACTGTTTGGCTGCAATAATTTGTTTTTTGTACATTATATGTGGTCTAGTATTTTTAGAAATTGGATTGCTCCAATTTTACAACATATTTTTGGTAGGTGCTTCACAAAAAAACCCATTTTTCGCACTCGGAAATTGAAAAATGGTTTTTTCGTGAAAGGAAAATGAAAAGTTTCTTCGGCAACATTGTTCACGGTTCCACGATACACGTATGTGCCCAATATGGGCATATTTAAGCAAACTATACCATGAATGTGGACATAACATTCTTCATGTGGCCCTAAAGCCATGAATCTTCGTAGATGATAGCTCATTTATGAGAACACTTTCTTAAGAAAATTGCCGTATTCCAAGTTTATGATTTTTGATTGGATACTAGGACACATATAATGACACCGCGTGAAGGTTTTCCATTTATTTGATTTTTTTTGAATTTCGTATGCCGATTTCAAGATACGGTCAAAACGGCGGACATGACCATTCGTAGCTAGGGTTGAATCTTGCAAAACTAATGTTGTTTCTCTGATGAAATAGGTACTTGTGTATCTAAAAATGATTTTTTCAAAAAATCTTGAGCAAACTACGAGGCACATGTAGTTCAAATTTGACCCGATTCCTGCTGAATTGGCAGAAACTTTTCTTTTTTACGAGAGGTGGTTGGAAACTGTTTGGCTGCAATAATTTAGTTTTTTGTACATTATATGTGGTCTAGTATTTTTAGAAATTGGATTGCTCCAATTTTACAACATATTTTTGGTAGGTGCTTCACAAAAAAACCCATTTTTCGCACTCGGAAATTGAAAAATGGTTTTTTCGTGAAAGGAAAATGAAAAGTTTCTTCGGCAACATTGTTCACGGTTCCACGATACACGTATGTGCCCAATATGGGCATATTTAAGCAAACTATACCATGAATGTGGACATAACATTCTTCATGTGGCCCTAAAGCCATGAATCTTCGTAGATGATAGCTCATTTATGAAACACTTTCTTAAGAAAATTGCCGTATTCCAAGTTTATAATTTTAGTTGGATACTAGGACACATATAATGACACCGCGTGAAGGTTTTCCATTTATTTGATTTTTTTTGAATTTCGTATGCCGATTTCAAGATACGGTCAAAACGGCGGACATGACCATTCGTAGCTAGGGTTGAATCTTGCAAAACTAATGTTGTTTCTCTGATGAAATAGGTACTTGTGTATCTAAAAATGATTTTTTCAAAAAATCTTGAGCAAACTACGAGGCACATGTAGTTCAAATTTGACCCGATTCCTGCTGAATTGGCAGAAACTTTTCTTTTTTACGAGAGGTGGTTGGAAACTGTTTGGCTGCAATAATTTAGTTTTTTGTACATTATATGTGGTCTAGTATTTTTAGAAATTGGATTGCTCCAATTTTACAACATATTTTTGGTAGGTGCTTCACAAAAAAACCCATTTTTCGCACTCGGAAATTGAAAAATGGTTTTTTCGTGAAAGGAAAATGAAAAGTTTCTTCGGCAACATTGTTCACGGTTCCACGATACACGTATGTGCCCAATATGGGCATATTTAAGCAAACTATACCATGAATGTGGACATAACATTCTTCATGTGGCCCTAAAGCCATGAATCTTCGTAGATGATAGCTCATTTATGAGAACACTTTCTTAAGAAAATTGCCGTATTCCAAGTTTATGATTTTTGATGGATACTAGGACACATATAATGACACCGCGTGAAGGTTTTCCATTTATTTGATTTTTTTTGAATTTCGTATGCCGGTTTCAATATACGGTCAACTCGGGGGACATGACCGTTCGTAGCTAGGGTTTGAATCTTGCGCAACTTTTGTTGTATCTCTGATGAAATAGGTACTTGTGTACCTAAATATGATTTTTTCAATAAATCATGAGAAAACTACGAGGCACCTGTAGTTCAAATTTTACCCCGTTCCAGCTGAATCGACATGAATTTGTCTTTTTTACGAGAGGTTGATGGAAACATTTAACGAACAACCATTTGATTATTTGTAAATAACATTTGGTGTAATATTTTTAAAAATTGATGTGGTCCAAATTTGCAACAAATATTTCGTAGGTGCTTCACAAACCCCCTGTTTTTAGCACTTAGAAACCATTTTTAATGGCAACATTGTGCAAGGAAGTTTTTAATGGCAACATTTTTGCAACATATTTTTGGTAGGTGCTTCACAAAAAAACTCATTTTTCGCACTCGGAAAAATAAAAATGGGTTTTTTGTGCAAGGAAAATTAAAACTTTCGTATTTCTGACACATATAATGACACATATAAATGGGTTTATTATTATTTTTGTATATTAGGACACATATAATGACACTTTTTCAAAAAACTGTCGTATTTCTGACACTTAGTTTACTCTAATTTACTTATTACTCTATGATTTTTGGAGGTTTATTTTTATTTTACTTACTCTGTATAGTCAGTAGACAACATACCAAACCCACCTAGAAACAGAGGCTGATCTGTGGGACCATTAGAGCCGTGTCCCTAGTGCCAGCAACGCCACAATTTCAGAACTGCGGGCGAGCGCGGGGAGAACCAAACTTTGAGAACCAGGAGCGCGCGCGGGGAGACGAAATTTCAGCTTTTCCTTAAGTCCCCACCGCAACGCATCTCTCAAACCCTAAAACCAATTCCTTCTCCGCCGCCACGCCTATCATTTTCTCTCCCCTGCATCGCGTCCAGCCGCCCCCTCCGTCTCACCACTCCCCGCCGCCACTCCTATCATTCTCTCTCCCGCCGCCGCCGCCAGCAACACCGCGCCCACTCCACGTGCTCTCCAGATCCACCCTCCGTCTCACCGCTCGTCGCCTCGACCTACCACCCCGTCGCTTCAAGGCCTAGATCCCAGCGCAGCCGCCTCCATCGATGGTTTCTGTTCCTCACCTTCCCTACCCACCAGACGGCGGCGACTCGCGCGACTTGTGTCAGGGCGGGGCGGTTACCTTGTCTGGGCCAGCCACCGCAGATCTCTTCTCCGACCTCGCCGCAGACACCTGGGTTTCGACGCCGTCACCTTCCTCGCCGTCCCCGCCTTCCATGTCGTCAGGGCCAGCCTGGGGAGTCTCCCTTCTCTGCTCCGCACCTCCGCTCTTTCCACCACTCCCACAAATCCTCACCTCAATCCTGTGTTCGCAGATCATCGGCATCCACTTGATGCTGTGTGGCCTATCTCTCTGATACCGGATCCGGAGGCCAACGCCGCTCGTGATGTTGAGAGTCTCTTCCCGAGAAGAACGGGCTCCACCTCCCCCAACGCAGATCCCATGCGAGGTAGGCAGGTGAGACGCAGATCCTCTGTGCGGTGATTTACCGCGTGGATGCGGATGATTTATTGGCTTAGATGGGTTTGATTTGGCTGCTACTTTTGTTGATCTAGTGTTGTTCCGATCAGATGACATGGATTTGTTTCCATAATGGTTAGATTAAATTGATAGATGTGCTAAGAATCTGTTCATATCCCTTATTTGAGGCATGTGCTTTGCTGTTTAGATGACCAGTAAGCATAGACACCGACCTCAAGAAGTTCATCTGTGGCCCTGCACACATGGTCAAGGTATACCCTCCATTCTGCTGCCCATCGCGGTCGTTTGTCGTTTGTTTCCCAGACCTCACATGCGAGGTGTTTGTTTGAATGTACAGAGAGCGTTTGATTGACTGATTCGTTGGTTGGTGAACTTGGTGGTATTGTGTGTGCAGGTCTTGATGTACCTGCTCTGCAGGGCTTTGCTTTCTGCCACGGACGCGGCGTCCTCCACCGTGACCTCAAGCCACACAACTTGCTCATGGACGCAAGACCATGGCGCTCAAGATCGCTGACCTTGGCTTAGCCGTGCCTTCGGTTCCTCTCAAGAAGTACACACACGAGGCACGGTTTCCTGGTTTCTAATAGCAGTTTTAGCACCTGAAGATTGATGGTTGTTTCTGCACTATTGTCGTCCTGCATCTAGAAGCATGTTATAGGGGCTGTGTGTGAAGATAGTAGGTCTCAAATATGTTGAGCAATGACATAAATTGTTCTACTGCAATTGCATATTAGGATTTATATACTATGGCCTGTCACTCTTGCATTGCTTACAATTACTTGTAGATTCGGATTATCATCTTAATGAAACGGTTTGTTGTGGGTTTTAAAATCCTGACATTGTTGATCTCGCAGGGGAGAGATCTTGGAGGGACGGCTGCCCTTTGTGAGGTACTGGTGGGCTGCCATCGGCATGATTCTCTTGTATTCGCTGGACAAGATGGTCCTCAGCAGCGCGCTCAGTCCTAAACTCACCATCCGTGTCCTCTTGCAGTTTCACAAGGTTTGGCAGTGAATGCTAACTGACAGGGTTCTAAACTATAACGAGTTGCTTGTGGTATTTGATCTTCGATGCTTGATCTTGTAATTTCAGAAACTCATTACCTTCTCATTTCTGCCTGATTCACCATGGACAGGTTTCTTGCTGGTTGAGCGCAGGAACACTCTACACAGCTTAGATGACGATGCATGCCAAATCTTCCTTAACTACAGAACCATCCACTGCATCGGCTTGAAGTCAGGTATGCACAAGCTCTCCCTCCATACTTGAAGGTGGAAGAAAATCCTGCTTGTTCCGTATGCTCCATCCTAAGCATGTATATATACCCATTAGTTTGTATTCTTGATATCTACCTGTAGTGTCATGAGGAATAAACCTCCTGATTTCATATGTTGCCCTATGGAATTCACCACATTTTTATCAACAGATAGATAGGTGCTGCTTACTATACTTGGATTGGAGTTTGCTACAAAAATTAGTAGGTGTAGCATGGTTCTTTACAAAGTCTGTACAAATGCCATCTTTGTTATGCAACATATGCTTCTTTCTGTGTCATGTCATGTCATGTATCTATTACCACTTTAGATGTTTTAAGTGAATGCTGTACTACTTGGTGTAGATGTGCTTGGGAGTGTACTTATTACTAATGTGGCTTTAAATCTTATTTACAGGAGTTCTAGGCCAAAGAAATTCGAAGAAGCTCGAAGCCCCAGCTACTCGCTTTATATGTCATTGAACTTGTTGTATTGCTGAATTTGCTGTGAATTCCAATGTAACGCTGATCATGCTGGGAATTGTGTGTTTATATTATTGATGTACCTGTTATTCAAGTGCTGTGAGTTTGAATTCGAATTTGAATATGTTCTAAATGTATTTCGCTGGGCCCAAACACTCTTGGACCTCAATCTACCTTGCTCTAAATAAATAGGCTGTACATAGGCCATAGCCCAGAATAACTGGGCTGTTCATAGGCCATATAGCCCAAAATTAGTTGGACTTCATTTGGATTACATTAATTCGAAATACAAAATTAATGGAAAGCGAAAAAAGGCCAAGGCCCAACAAAAATAGACGTCTGAATTCTTACCCTTGGCCCATGTAGCCGTCTTAAAAAGATGGGTAAAAAACATTAGATGGGCTGAATTATTGGGCTTAGCCCAACCGGGCTGATTTTGATCTACGACCATTTCATTTGGTCACAAATTTGCCACGTCAGCTTTGCCACGTGGGATTTGACGTGGCTGGCCAGATTGCCAGTGACCAAAAAATTGGTCATAAAATCTGTGACCTTTTAATTTGGTCATAGAGGTCTATGACCAATCCAAAAAAAGGTCATATTGGATCGTTAGTGACGCTCATAACGTGACCAAGTGTTTTTGGTCACAAAAAGGTCACAAATTAAAATATATGACCATTCAGTGACCAATATTGAGGGTCATAGGATAGCATATTTCTTGTAGTGCTAGGCCGCGCCTGGTGGGCCCCTGGGCGCCCCCGGAACCTCCTCGCACCGCCTCTTCGCCTATAAGATGCCCTTAACCCTAATTTTATCGGAGACGGGGAAAAATTCCATGAAACAGATACAGAGGCGCCGTCACCTTGAAAGTCCAATCTCGGGCTTCTGGAGTCCTGTTCCGGCACCCTGCCGGAGGGGGAAATCGCCACCGGAGGCCTCTTCATCGTCATGATTGCCTCCACGATGATGCGTGAGTAGTTCATCCCGGGTCTACGGGTCCATAGCAATAGCTAGATGGTGTTCTCTCCCCTTTGTGTCACCATGTTTAGATCTCTTGAGCTGCCCTACATGAGAGATCACCGTTATGTAATTGCTACATCTTGTGTTTGCTGGGATCCGATGAACCATGAGATTATGATTATTTTGTTCATGTCAAACTGAGATGCTTCACTTATATCCATAAAGAGTTTTAATATTGTCTTGCAATGCTCTCCGGTGTTTATGATTACCTTGGCCACGTAGTTGTTTTCACCTCCAAGAGAGGGTTTATATGCTAGATAGTGGGTTCATGTCTCCATATGCTTTGACGTAATGCCTACAATGTTAGAACCCGTGAACTATATCTCGTCATAATAGTATTGTTATACGTTCATGATTTGTCAATTGCCTAGCTGTAATTTGTTCACCCAGCATGTTATTGTTCTTTGGAGAGACACCACTAGTGAAACTATGGCCCCCGGCCATATTTTCCTCATTAATACAACCTTATTTTAAGCACTTTCATAATTTTTTCCTGGCTGTACCGTTTTCACTTTAATTATTTTCCACCATTCGATACGTTTAATTCTCTAGTTTTCAGCAAGACGGGAAGATTGACAACCTTCTCGGAAAGTTGGGGCAAGAGTGAGTTTGTGTTTTGTGTGCAGGTCCACGCTTGTTGACGTGCCAGACAACAAGCAACCTTCTTGAAGTCATCAAAGTCCTACTGGTTCGATAAACCCTTGTTCCTTAATTGGGGGAAATTACCGCTAGGCTGCATCATACCTTCCACTTGGGGTCTCCCAACGAGCGTGTGATCCACGTCAGCAAGCATAAATTTCTGGCGCCGTTGCCGGGGACTTCAAGCTTGCAGCTAGGGGAGTCTCACACTTCCACTTTCTCTCTTTTGTTTTGTTCTTTCTTAGTTTACTTTTATTTAGTCTTGTGCTCTCTTTATCAAAAACACAAAAAAAAAATCTCTAGTTCTAGTCTTTTACTTATTTTGTTAGTTTACCTTTATCTTAATTTAAGTTTTCCTTGCTGTTTTGTTAAAATGTCTATCCCTAAATTTTCTACAAAAGATCTGGACATAGGAAAAGATTTTATTATTGGGAGAAGCAATTTAGAAGAATTCCTTAGTCACATCAATAGGCTTCGAGATTTTAATGAGAAATTTGTGGTGGAGCTTACCTATGATTACGAAAGTGCTGTGAGTACTTTAGTTGGTATGATAGAAACTAGATTTATTAGCCTCAATCCTATATTACAACAAATGTTTCTACTTGATAGCATGGAGAAGGGGAAAGGATTTTGTGCTAAAGCCTTTGATCTTGGAATTCAATGATATTGCCATAGAGGCTAGGAAAGTGTTTGCTCATTATAAATTGCTTGGCTATGATCATACTTTGAAAACCTTAGATATGAAGAGAATGAAATATGAGGGTAAAACTGAATGTGAAAAAGAAATTAATATCCCCATACCATTCAAACTTTTTGCAATTTCTGATGCTCTAGAGGAAAATTTTGGTTGGATTGTTCCTGAGAATCCCTTTGATGAAAATAGTAAACCAAAAAGAAAAGAAAAAGGAGATTCTGAGCCATGTGTGTGGAAAATACAATGCTTATATGATGAGTTTGAGTATCTTAATTTGAATGGGAAAATTGATAGTGCTTGATTCGTTCTTCATGCCTAGTTAAAAGGCGTTAAAGAAAAGCGCTTGTGGGAGGCAACCCACATTGTTTTTACCTCGTTTACTTTCAGTTTTCTTTCAGTTTCTTTTGCTTTCTTTGAGTCTTGTAAGTTGTTACCTCTGTAGCAACCTCTCCTTATCCTTTTTATTTCGTTTTTCTGCCAAGAGTAACCTCTAATAGAGAGGTAGTGCGATTTGGGGAAGTTGCTGTCCTGAAACAGATTTCTGAGCTGCCACCAAAAAAAATTTTATTTCTCTCAGCCAGAACGTCAAAAAATTATGCCAAAAATCAGGCACATGCCCCAGGTTATTATCTAACTTTCATTAGTTTCGCTCTTTTTTATTTGAGCTATAGAAGTGCCTCGAAAAAATTCATCTTTACAGCCTGTTCTGTTTTGACAGATTTCTGCCAATATTTGCATTCGCGTCTTAATCTCTTTCTTTTGTTGTTATTTCGGGGGGGGGGGGGGGGGGGGGGGGGGGGGGGGGGAGCTTTAAAAGAAATTGTGACAGTTGATATGTTTAAGTTGAGTGTTTGTCTTGTGTCAAAACTGAACCAAGTGGATTTATTATTTTGATGCACTAACTATTCTAATGAAGATTGTGAGAAGTTTTAGGTGGAGGAAGTTTTCAAGTGTAGGGAGAGAAGGATGATATGAGAAGATGAAGAATGGACAAAAGCTCAATCTTGGGGATGCCCATGTCACCCCAAGACATATCCAAGAAGTACAAGCGTGAAAGCTTGGGGATGCCCAAGGCACCCCCTTCTTCATCAACAAAAATATCAGGTCATCTTTCAAGACACTATATTTTTATTTCTTCACATGATATGTGTTATTCTTGGACCGTCAATTTTATTTTGCTTTCTGTTTTGTTTTGTTTGCTTGCTGGAATAAAATTTTGGATCCTAGCATTCTTATTTGGAGAGAAACACGCTCCGTTTTCATTGTTTAGAACACTCTAATTTTCACTCTTATTGTTCTGTGAGTGTTCAGTTTTTGCTACTACTGCGTTTAGCTCTTGTTTTCCACTAGTATTTTGTTCAGAGCTTGTTGGTTTGCTTCAGTTATATATGATTCTTGTTGGGTTGCTTCAGTTATATATGATTAGCTCTATGGGCTTTTATGAATATTTGTTATGAGAGTTGTTTCAAATAAGTTGATTGGTGTTGGAGAAGAGTAAAATATTTCATGCTTATAGTGGTGCAATAGGAAGCTTGTTTAGACTTTGACTAGGGCTTTGGCATGTCATGTTAGATGTTATCTTAATTGTGTGCTTAGTAGTATTATGATGTATCATGACTAGTCTCAAATAACAGAGAGTGCTTAATGTGCCATTGAAATTAAATCATGTGTTGTTTTTATCATATTGAAGCATGGTATTGTGGTATTCTCCTTTGATGATTTATTTGGGTTGACTTGGCGCATGCTCACGCCATGTTATGACTATAAACCAGTCACCTGTATCCTTGATGATCATTTAGTTTTTGACTTGTAATATCACTTCATGCTTTGATTAATAATGTTTTGTCGCTATGCATGATTATGACCGTTATTGCTCTCTTAGTTGGTCGCTCACAGTCTCTTGCTAGCCTTCACCCTGTACTGAGTATGAGCTCGACTCGTGCATCCAACTCCCTTAAACCAAAGTTTTCCAAATGTGTCCACCATACCTACCTATATGTGGTATTTCACCTCCACTCCAAGTAAATTGCTTGTGTGCTACCTTTAAAACCTTCAAAATTATAAACCTTGTTTTGTGTTCCTGTTTTAGCTCATGAGGAAGTAATTTAAAGTTTATCATATCTTATGTCAAGCAAGGTTCTTCTCCCTTATTTCACCCGATGAGTATGGAATCTGTGCTCATCTAAATTTGCAGAGAGCTGGTGCCAAATAATATGAACTCAAATTATATAAAAGGCACTTCCCCATGGATTGATGATTGACATGGGTTAAGCTAAGTTTTTTACTACCATTCGTTGACATAGACATACACCTCTCTCAAAATTATATTTTCAATACCTCTATTTTATTTAAATAAAAAGCTCTAGCACATGAGCAATCCCTGCTTCCCTCTGCGAAGGGCCTTTCTTTTACTTTTATGTTGAGTCTCCATCTTCTTACTTTATGAACCAATTAAGAGAGCATAGTTGTCATTCTGAGTATAATGTGCATAGTCCCAAAATTTATTATTGATTGATTTATGATTATGGTATTGCTTGCTCTCAAATTATTTGTATCTAGTCACCATTTGAACTTGGAAGGTGTCATGGCATTTATGTTTTGCTATTCCACGAAGGACAAGCTGGATACCACTTTATTATGTTTTTCTTTATGATTGAAACAAATGTATCACTTTCAATGCATTATTGCTCATTGTCATTTATTTGTGTTATTTTTCATGTGCAACGTAGTTGCTATGTTTACATTAGTTCAAATAATGTTTATCATGCCGCTGTTAAATCCTTTGGTCTCAGCTTACAATGCTTTTACATTACGGTTGATCAAGTTTGTGTTGGCTTCATGTCACCTCAAAAATTATTTTGTTATCACTTACCTACTCGAGGACGAGCAGGAGTTAAGGTTGGGGCACTACAAGAAATATGTCAACTAGTGACCTTTTGATAGTGACTTTCAAAATATTGGTCATAGATCTATGACCATTTTAACCCACTTGGTCATAAATATTGGACGAGATTCTTTTAAGGGGGGAAGGTCTGTAACGCCCCAATTTTGGGAAGCTAGAAAAACACGGTTTTTAGAGAGCCAAAAATCAGAGTTAAAAAAAACTTTTTGAAATGCTTCACTAATGCTTGTGTTTTCATTCACATCTCTCTGTCTGACCTTGTTTGCTTTGTTGCTTGAGTTAACAACCACTGAAAACACCAACCTTTGAACTCAACTAGTATAACATATCATTTAATTTTCAGTGATCATGTCATGACAAGAAGAATGATCCATATATCTTCTCTAATCTTATTTTGGCCAGACTCTTTTTCAATGATGCTTTGATTTTATCAACTAACCAAAGACCTACTATTTGAGAAAGTAAAAGTATTCCAAAAATTTAAGTGTTTCCCAAACTATGGAGACCTATATACTATCTCCTACTTATTTTCTACCTTGATAATTTGCAAGTATCCAAAATCTCTTATTTTAAAGATCCTATTTTCAACACCTTTTGATAATGATACAATTGGGGAATATACTACCCCATATATTTTCTCTTTATCAAGACTTTTGAAAATTATCAAGCTACGAGTTGAGATACTTTTAAAACACCATCTTGTCTTGAATATGTGTGATCACTATACCACTTAATTATATTAAGGGTTATGAACTTTGTGGATTGATAATTGTTTGATCTCACCAACTCCTTGAGTGTTTTGTTTTGAATGAGATGTTACGTGGCTTGTTTGTTGTGTCTTGTTGAATGGTTTGTTTTGTATTGACTTGTTGGTGTTAAAATTTTGTTATTAACTATTTTTCAACAAGACTAGATTTGGTTATTAAATTATTTCGTGAACAAAAGTGTTTCTTAAAATCTTGAGATAAACCCCTGACATGCACATGGTCATATGTGACTCTTTTATTCAAAAATATTTGTTCATGGTATACAAAATTTTGAAGAAAACTTTGCAAAAACCTTCTCAGAAACTATCTTTATTTATGTTAAAAGATAGCATCTTTAGAGCATCACCATTATTTGACTTGAGGTAAAATTGGAACCTCATCTTCATGAATCTCTTCTACTCCATGTTGTTTATCCCTACAAAGTA
Source organism: Poa pratensis (assembly GCA_947311845.1). NCBI lineage: Eukaryota > Viridiplantae > Streptophyta > Magnoliopsida > Poales > Poaceae > Poa > Poa pratensis. The sequence continues at coordinate 3,475,274 of CAMZMU010000010.1, forward strand.
TTGTTTGAGATTTTCATGCTTTAAACGTCTTTATTGCATGATGGTTTGGGTGTCACCAAAATAACAGTTTCCTGGACTTGGAAATTTCTCTAAGGACCAAACTCTGAATTTTCTGAACCTGTTATTTTATACCCTTTTCGCCTCCTTGCAAAACCACTCAAACTCTCCTCATCCTTCGTGCATTGTTCACCTTTGTGATCCTTATAGGTATTACTTAACCTCTGTACCTTTACTCTTAACAATCGTGGTCATTTAATCACTTTTCCATGATGGTTTTGTGACCTTCATGTCGTCAGTTTTCTGAATTTTCTGTCAACTTCTAAACTTGCCCCAAAACTTTTCAAATTCGTTTTAAAATCTGTACAACTCTTGCCAAACCATACCTAACACTGCTAGTTACTCCCTTGGCACGTTTTACCAGTGCTTGCTGCTGTAAAACCGAGAGAGAGAGAGAAGAGAGGATGGTGGCGAGTGCATCATTGCCATGCATAGCTACAGCCTGCCCAAAGGCTCTACCCCCTCTCTTGCCTAGTCACGTCCGTCCCCCTGCATCATATCTCAACCCTAGACAGCCCCCTCCCCCTCGTTATCACCCCAGCACCGAGAAGACCACCAATCAGCTTCCTGGCATTTACTCGAGCACCTGGCGTGCAAGTCGGACCCGACATTGACTCCGGCCGAGCCAAGAGGCTCCGAGCCACTCACTCACGTCCAAAGCCCTAGGCTGGGTGCCCTGACGTGTCTCCATCCCGTGCTCTCTCCGCCTCTGCCCGTGCGCGACGTCCATCGTACACCGCCTCTCTCGTGGATAAGAAGCCACAGGCCCCTTTCCCGCGCCCTCTCTTTGTCATTTCCACTCCCACCCCTCTACTCTACCTCCCCTAGCAGGAGAACGAGTTTTCTCCTGCTCTAGCTCGAAGTAGCTAGGGTTTTCTCCATCTCGGGCTGCCACCTTGGAGAGATGGTCGCCGATGAACCTGTCCACCTTTTGCCACCATTTTTGCACCCTTATGCTCCCCTTTTCTAGATCTATCTCTTAGACATCTCCGTTTATTTCCAGGTGTACCAGAGCTGCCAAGGCCGTGGCGTGCCACTCGCGGACGACCTCGATGACGCCGCTGTTTGGGAGCCATCTGACATGAACCGAGGCCACCCCCATCATCCCCAGGCTCTCTGCATCATCCTCACGCCTTCCCATTCGTTCTCCTCGAGCCCTAGGTGAGCCATGCGAGCTCGGCCGCCATTGTTGTGGTTTCAGCTCTGTTCTTGCGTCCTGTGGAAGAGGATGAACCAAGACCGTCGATCTGGTCTAATCCCAGCCATCCACCCTCACTTACCCCTTCACCTCGTGCTCGGGCCGGCCCATCTCGGTGGTGCTCAGTCAGTGAGCAGATCCGGCCCGTTTGTGTTTTTGTTTTCAGGATTTTAATCTTTTCCTGTTTAGGCAGAAACTGTCCTGTAGTTTTTAATCCAAATAAAATACTTAGATCCAGTTTTTGCCCACACCAAAATTCATAGTGATACTAGTATGTTTTTCTGACCGCATGCAACTTGCAGAATTGAAAAATATGAGTTATTGTAGGATTGATAAATGTTTTTCTGTCACTGGTCTGAAACACTGTTTCATCAATAATGTGAGTTTGGTCAATCCAAATTGAGTGAATCAAAATGTTTTGGAAAGCCCTTGTGAATATTTCTCACTAGAATTTTACCCCATAATTAATTTATTCCTAGAACAAAAGTTACCTGTGTTTTAAAATATGGACAGAGAGCACTTTATTCATTTTTAATAAATTTTGTGGTATTAATTTAGGAGCAAACTCAATTGTGGTAGTTTAGAACTCTGTCAGGGAACCTAAATCCCACTTTGCACGATTTATGAGCTTACAGATTGTCCTGAGGATTTAAAATGGTATAAGTGTTGTTTTCTGTCTCGACATAGCTTTAAATGGAATTAAAATACTTTAGTAAAATTATCCTCTTGTTTACTGTTGATTGTGTTAAGACTTGTTACATGCTTGTGTATGATTGTTGTTATGTTAGTACTGTTAGTAAGTTGTGCTAGACTTGTTTGAGTTTAGCAAGTGTTGTTAAAATGTTGTTAGAAAATATTCCAATTAAGCACCTTAACCATGCTTGTGTTGTTTGATAATAAAGGCAAGATAAATAATATTTTTTAGCCAAGTTTTAGCTACTGGTTGTTTAGGTTGGTTATTTGTTCTTAGCCTTGCATGTTAGTAGTAATCCCTAAAAGATGCTTAATCACTATTTTAACCCTAATTGTGGGAAGTTAAATTGTGTTTGTTTGCCAAACTTGTTTGATAGATATCAATCTTGTTTCATGCTTGTTGTGTGTTAAACCTGCTTGTTGTTTGCTTTTGGAATGTCTAGTTGTATGTTGATTGTATTATTTTCATTTTTGCGACGCTAGAAAATGACGCCATCGGAGTGGTTTTTGGAGAGGATTTATTGAAAAAGGATCGGAGTTTATTATGTTGATCTATGAGAAGAAGTCGATGGACATTGTTGAAACCAGGCAAGCCACCTCAACACCCTACTATAATCCTACTATTTGTTCAAAGCAAGTTTTGTCTTCAAAATAAAATAATGCATGTTTACTCTTTTATGTGACACTTTGTCACCCCAAAACTATTTTTAAGAATTATTGTTTGGCCAAAGATATATCTACTAGTTTATAATAGGTTTTATAAAGATAAGTGTTTACTGAGAGGCCTTCTTCTGAAGGCGCTATCAAGAAAATAATATTTTCTAGTAGTATATCCGTATACCCTCATCTCAAAACTTTAGGATGGGAGCCTATTTTTGATAAAAAGTTTTCGGAGAAAAAACCCGAGTCGCTGGGAGCGATCGGTGAGAAAGTGTTTTATAAAACCCATGTTGCTGGGAGCAAATGGAGAAGTTTATGAAAACCCGAAGTGCTGGCAGCATTCGGCGAATTTGCGAAAACCCGAGTTGCTGGGAGCAGTCGGAGGTGGAGATGTTGTTTTTGAAAAAAACAAAGTACAGCCCTAGCGGCCGCCCGAACAATTGACCCGTGCAACCACACTACCTGAGATGGGTAGGGCTTAGCCGGAAACTTGTTTATCTTAGTACGGGGGGCCTCAAAATGCTTAGGAGAGCGGGCTGTCTGAACCAAGTTATCTAAATGCGGGATCCAGTTCGAGTCTGGATCGCTGCTGGTTGCAAACAGTGGGCCTCCTGTCATGGCGCAGTGTTGCTTGGAGGGACCGGATCGATACGATGGCCATCTCCACTGGGTGCCGGGGAGATTCAGACCCACTGAAGAGGAGGCTCTGTACTAGGGTCGACATAGTGAAAAGCTTTGATCATGTTATCCGAACCCCGCATACTGTCGTATGAGGACCGTGGCTGATCACGGCGGAATGACAGTTTGGTGTGGTGAAAGTGCACCACCTCTGCAGAGTGTAAAACTATTCGAATAGCCGTGTACGCGGTCATGGACGGTTGGAAAGGTCCCGATCTAGGCGTACGGGCAATTTTATGTTTTTTTTTGAACACCATTACCGTAGGGAAGGTCCCTACGGTTAAATTTTATATAATGAATAAGTTAACCACGATAAGTGGAGTTATACATCATGGGGGCTGGTAAGCAAATAAATGATACATAGAAAAGGTGGTGTTCGAAAACTAGCTAGGACACCAAGTCTCTAAGCCACAGCAGCAAAGGCTGCACAAGAGAGTCCTTAAGACGGTATTGGTGCAGAAGCACATCAGAGTTGAACTTGACCTTCCATCTCGCAAAAGATGGTTGCATATTCTGAAAAATTGCCTCGTTTCTCATCTTCCAGATGTTCCATCCTACGCAAGCAAAAGCTTCCAAGAAGCAAGGGCCACCAAATGACATCTTGGCCAGAGCCATTCGAGCCATCATCGGCCTAGAGTTATTCCACTGGATACCCACATACGCCCAGCAGGTAGCAGCAAAAGGGCAGGCAAAGAATAGGTGATCTCGGTTCTCAGCGCGGCTGTCAGGGCATAGAGTGCAGTTCGGGCCTCCTTGGATGTTCCAGTGCTTACGCAACATGAGATCCTTAGTGTTGAGCTTGTCATTATACAGAAGCCAGAGGAACACCTTCAGTTTGGGTAAGCATTTAGAAATCCAGATTGCTCAAAGGAAAAATGGTTTTCTCGGTGGGAGCAAGGAGGATTTCAAGAAGGTACCTGGGAGGTACGGATTTGAGAGAAGATGGTTGGTCTCGGGGAGACAACGCAGTCTGATCTCGGGGAAAGAAAAAGGGGTATCCCCATCCTAGTGTCTTTGAAAAGATTTTACAAAGAGTTTTACAAAAATGTGGAGATAGTACTTGCTATCTCTACAAGAGAGAATTCTATCTCTAAACATTATGTTTAACAAAGATATAGAGATGTCGTGTTCTCTATGGCTAAAAGCATCGTTTGCGAAAACTAAGCCCGATGGTCGTATATAGTAGCTATCCCAGTTTTCGAAAAACGTTGTATTGCATTCACCATGAAAACTTAAGCCTTGAGGTGGTTTTGCGAGTACGTAAATGTACTCATATGGCTGTGTCCCTGGATATTCAAATGTCCAGATTACAACGAGGAGTGCTACGCTGAGGAGGAGGAGTATGTCGACGACTACGCCACTTAGCTGTCACCGGTCAACTGCACTTGTGGGATCGCGTCCGATGGAGACGAGGACCGACGCTAGCCATGAGCTTCCGCTGTATCGTAGTTAATTCCGTCCTACGCGACGATGATTGCAGACTTGGTCATGTGACCACTTTGTGTTGCAAGACTTTTATTCGTACGACTTGAATGATGTAACTCTTGATACCATGTTGATTATGTGATTGCGATGCACTGATCATTGGGATCGTGATCTATTTTACATAACGTGGACATCTCGGACTTCGGTACGAGGGGTCCTTACATATTTCAATAACCCCAATTTGTTTAAAATGATTTAAAATTTCTCAAAGACACCGTCATCTCATAAAATGTTTATTCCAAGTATTTGATTGTAAATATTTAACTTTTGGCTATTTATTAAAAACCGAAAACCATATTTGCAAAGTGTTTTAAATTATTTAAAGCATATTCTATTTTTAAAAAATGTTTTGATTCAATTATATTTATTTGAAAAACAAATAAGTTTAAAATCACTTATTTTCAATATTTACATTTGTGGTAATTTTATTTGATTTTAATAAGTCACAGATGATTTTATTAAAAACCTATTTTAAAATTGACATAAAGTGTCAATTAAGCAATTATGCAATATTTTGAATTTTTATTTTTTAAATATATTGCAAAAGTGTGCTTGAATATGTTAAATGATAGATATTAGTTTTAAATTTTTTAGAAACTAGTTTGAGTTGATTTGGACATTTAAAACAAAAGTTATAAAGAAATAGAGAAAACCAGAAAAGAAAAAAGAATAAAAAAAAGGGACCTAACCTAACCGGGCCAAGCAGCCCATGTCTTTGTTTTTTTTTTCCTGCCTTCTATTTTTCTGTTGGGCCGATTCTGATCCATCTAGGCCACCTCTTTTCTTCCTTTTTTTTCTGCGGCGTCGCTTTGCTTTGCTGGCCCAGCTGGTTCGGCTGTGATGCTTTGTCGGGCCGGCTCGACTCGGCTGTCTTTTTTTTTTCTTTTCCATTATTCTTTTCTGTTTTCTTTTATAACTTTTGATTTCGAACTTTAATTTCAATCAAATAAATTATAAAAAATTATTAAGATTTTCTCTATCATTATATACTATTAGGGACTGTTGTTAGTCAAACTAAAATACACATACCCCTAAGATTATATATTGATTATATCGGGTTTTGAAGAATTTGAAATAAAAATGTGGATTTATTCTTTTAAATTTAAATGCAGCATAAAACAAGTGAATGGTTTTTAAACAAGTGATTCCCGTGCGATGAGAGAGAAGCAGTATTATCTACTTTTAAGTGCATTGGGAAGGTAGAAGTACACTTTTTTGTGGAAAAATCATGAGCAAACTACGAAGCACCTGTAGTTTAAATTTTAGTCATTTTCAGCTGAATCGGCACGAAACCGTTTAATTGACCGGAAAATGGTAGAGAGCTCAGAAATGAATACTATTTGGTGATTGTACATAAAATGATGTCTACTATGTGAACAATTTTTATCGGTTCTATTTTGGACGACACTCTCGGTAGTCGCTTCACAAAAAGTCGGGCTATTAGCACTTAAAAATTGAAAAGTGGATTTTTTTGTGAAATATGTCGAAATTGCTGTTCGGCAACATTGCTTGCCATCCCACAATGAACACATGTGCCAAATTTGGGCACATTTTGACAAACTATGTCATGAATGTGGCCAAAACATTGCTCGTTTGTCTTGAAAGTTATGAATGTTCGTTCGTGATAGCAAGTTTCTGAGAACATTTTTGCAGTAAAACTTCCACAAAGCAAGTTTATATTTTTTTCTGGTGAGTAGGTCACATATCATGACGCTACGTGAAGGTTTTCCATTTTTTTGATTTTTTTCGAATTTCATATGCTCGTTTGAAAATCTAGTCGAAGTCACCGCCGTGACCGTTCTTGCCTAGTGTTTGAATCATGTGGATATTTTGATGTATCTATGATGAAATGGATACTAGTGAATCTAAAAATGAAATTTAGGAAAAATAACGGGCAAGCTGTGTGGCAGCTGCAGTTCAAAATCTAGCCGTTTCCAACTGAATCGGCAGGAAGCCGTTTAAATGGCCGGAAATAGGCAGAGAGCTCGGAAATGCATGCCTTTTGGTGATTGTACATGAAATAATGTCTACTTTGTGAAAATAATTTATCGGTGCCATTTTGGACGAGTTTCTCGGCACCCACTTCACAAAAAACCCCATTTTAAGCACTTGAAAAATGAAAAGTTGATTTTTTTGTGAAACATGCCAAAATCGCTGGTCGGCAACATTGCTTGCCATCCCACAATGAACACATGTGCCAACTTTGGCTCATTTGGACAAACTATGTCGTGAATGTGGCCAAAACATTGCTCCTTCATCTTGAAAGCTATGAATGTTCGTTCGTGATAGAAAGTTTCTGAGAACACTTTTCCAGGAAAACTTCCGCAACGCAAGTTTATAATTTTTTGTGGTAACTAGGTCACATATGATGACACTACGCGAAGGTTTTCCATTATTTTGATTTTTTTTTGAATTTCGTGTGCTCATTTGAAAATCTAGTCGAATTCGTGACCGTGACCGTTCGTGTCTAGTGTTTGAATCATGTGGATATTTTGATGTATCTATGATGAAATGGATACTTGTGATTCTAAAAATGAAATTTAGGAAAAATAACGAGCAAACTACAAGGCACATGTAGTTCAAATTTGACTCGATTCCTACTGAATCGGTGAAATTTTGTCTTTTTGACGAGAGGTGGTTGGAAACCGTTTGGCACGCAAAAATTTAGTTTTTTGTACATAAATATGGCCTAGTGTTTTTAGAAAATGTATTGTTCAAATTGTGCAACATATTTTTGGTAGGTGCTTCACAAAAAACCCCATTTTTCGCACTCAGAAATAAAAAAATGATTTTTTTGTGAAAGGAAAATGAAAAGTTTCTTCGACAACATTGTTCACGGCTCCAAGATACACGTTTGTGCCCAATATGGGCATATTTAAGCAAACTATACCATGAATGTGGACATAACATTCGTCATTTGGCAATAAAGCCATGAATCTTCATAGACGATAGCTAATTTCTGAGAACACTTTGTTAAGAAAATTGATGTATTCCAAGTTTATGATTTTTTATGGATACTAGGACACATATAATGACACCACGCGAAGGTTTTCCATTTATTTGATTTTTATTAAATTTCGTATGCCGATTTCAAAATACGGTCAAAACGGCAGACATGACTGTTCGTAGCTAGGTGTTGAATCTTGCGAAACTATGGTTGTATATCTGATGAAATAGGTACTTGGGTACCTAAAAATGATTTTTTTCAAAAAATCTTGAGCAAACTACGAGGCACCTGTAGTTCAAATTTGACCCGACTCCTTCTGAATCGGTGAAATTTTGTCTTTTTATGAGAGGTGGTTAGAAAACGTTTGGCACGCAAAAATTTAGTTTTTTGTACATAAATATGGTCTTGTGTTTTTAGAAAATGTATTTCTCAAATTTTAAAACATATTTTTGGTAGGTGCTTCACAAAAAACCCCATTTTTCGCACTCGGAAATTGAAAAATGATTTTTTCGTGAAAGGAAAATGAAAAATTTCTTCGGCAACATTGTTCACGGCTCCAGGATACACGTTTGTGCCCAATATGGGCATATTTAAGCAAACTATACCATGAATGTGGACATAACATTCGTCATTTGGCAATAAAGCCATGACCGTTCGTACCTAGGCCAAGTTTCGCAGGAATTCGATCGGAATGTAGTCTCATCGCCTATGAGTCAAAAATTGATGCTGAAATCGAGTCTCCTCGTCGTGGAATCGACCTCGGGGGACCGCCGACGCTGGCGCCGACATGAGCATTGACTTGTTTCCCGTTCATCCCACAATCGACTCTAAAACTAGTTATATGCGGTACCTAGGTGATAATATCAAGAGAGTTGATTTTTTTTTCGGTTTACCCCATTTTACGTGATTTGTTCGGTCATTACTTTTCAACCGATCTGCAAATATTGGTATTTTACCACTTGTAATGCTAAAAAATTCCCCGAGAATAAAACCCTAAAAAAGATAGCCCAAATTTCCCTCCCATGAGGCCATGACAAAAGTTCCTCTCGAACCCAAAAATTTCAGAACAAGCGGCAAATCTCCCGCCTAACCATTTTTTGGATTGAAATGACTAGAATACCCCAAGAAATTCGAGCACGCAACACCGAACCAGGGGCAATTCCGTATTTCGTTCAGTGCACCAAATATAATCCCCTCTCCGAACCCTAGCCGCCAGCCCCGTCCACCTTTCCCCACTAGCCCTCCTCCCAGAGGTCTCCCCCAGACCCCCCCTCTCGCATCGATCCATGGCATCTAGGAGCCATGCGCGCGACGCGGTCCAGGCAGCGGCCGCTCTCCGGTGCGCGCCGTCCAGAGCCGTGCGCCGCTCTTCTCGCGAGTCGCGACGGCGACGGCGTCGCCCTCACCGCGCAAAACCGACCATGCGCACGGCCGCTTCCCCGAGCCCCTCCCTCCCCGCTTCCCCGAGCACCTCCCTCCCTTCCACCAGGCCATCCACCTTCTATCGCCGCAACCTTGCCGTCGTGGGGGCCGGGGTCGTGTCTGATGTGGCTACGTCTGGGGGGCGGGAGCGGATGCGCCGGCGCTACCGGTCGAGGATCTCAAGAACTGGGACGCAGAGTTCGTCAAGGTTGACCAGCCACCCTCTTCGACCGCATACTGGTAGCTACCCCCCTCCTTTCCCCCTTACTTCCTATTCTTAGATCTAGTTTCGATTCGATTTGATATTGGGGATTCGATCTGGTTCGATTAGGTTAAACTGAGAAGCCGCACGGTATGATTAGATTGGATTTGGTTGGGATACCCGTGATGCGGGGTGGCTTTGCTACCTCGCGTTTCCATCTGCTTGCGGTCGGATTTGCCTGTTCATGTTCCAAGTCAATTCCTTTGCATGTGCTATTACCGTGCCTGCGATTTGTGTCCATCTTTTTAGGCCAGGGTTTGAGCGTTAGCATAAATCTTCTCCCGTGAACAAAGTTTTCCCTGTGCTAAACTATTAGTAATTTGCAAGATGCGCTGATACGATGATGATTTGGACGTGCATTCGTGGTCTGGCTGTTAGCGTTGATATCCTCCTATCACATAAGTTTTCTCTATATTGATTTGCGCAATACCATTATGACTTGGTACATAGCTGCACACCATGTATATGCTTATAAGAAACTAAATTCTTGATAATTTGATGTTAACACGAAGTCAACATACCCCTATGCATCAGACTATGATTAGTTCATCTTGTTCTGTCTCTTGATGAACACGTGCCTCAGTTGCATATTAGTTAGTCTTGATTTTTATAAATAATGCTACATTCGCACTCGGCACTCATGATTTCTTTGAAAGTTCAGTTTCCCTGCCTAGGAATTAAGCTATTTATCCTTAATAGCGTATATGACTATATGAGGATATAATTGGTTGTCCGTCATCAATCTGTTTGGTGCTAAATTTGTACGCTCCGCATGTAGGACCTTAGTTGTCACTAGGCAATGATTGAGATCGTTTTATGTGCAATGTACAAGCATCTGGGGATGTAATTTAGTAATTCAAATGGCTAGAGGCAAGATGCCCCTGGGTTGCTGAACTTGTAATCACCTTTCTATCAGTCGCAGAATGGGGTTAACTGATGTGGTACTGCCTATGTGCCACTTCCAAATGATTTTGTTAGCATCGATGCACTAAATGTTCTCTCCATACTTTGTATCTTTGCAGAACTGTTACTTGGTTGATAGGCTATGGTCTGAATAATTTTGTGTTGGCATCAGTTTGATTCTATGAAGTTATACTTTATGGTAACCACTGCTTGGTCTATGTAAAATGCTTTCTATCTGCTTGTACTGCTGCTTGGCCTTTGCACTTGCTACTAGTTGAGCTCAGATCTCTACTTCAGTAATTTTTTCCTTTGTGCAGGTATATTATTATTCTCTTGATAAGATGAATGATGAATACCCATTTTTATGTGCCCTGTCGCAGCATCTTGTATCTACACGGTGATTTACTTGATCAAGTTGTTGCGGCTTCATCTTGAGTTGATCTGCTAACCCTCAGGTGCTCTGCTTTAGGGTAGCAAGTTTCAGGTGAGCACAGTATTGTAATATGCGTGAGACTTGATCAGAACGCTATGGATTGTTGCCTGTGATTTTATTAGCTACTCTTAATGGCTGATGAATCTGTACTCATACCATGTGAAATCACTCTCATTTTTTGCATGGTTGGTCTATAGGTTTTGATGCTTAGTATTGTTGGTCGCTAACATTGGCTTGAATGGTGTAGTAAACAACATCAGGTTAATAGTGTAGTAGAACATCATCAGGTTATTATTGGCTTGATGAGGGAACATTGTTTTAATGCTGATTGACCATGGGCTATGTTCTATAATGCCGGAAGTAGTCCTGGTAGTGAAGTACTCTCATTTGTGTTGTCTGCCAGATGCGGTGGGTTAGGACAAGATCAAAGAGATCCAGGAGAAGATCAAGCTCAACAAGCAGCTCCCCTACCTTGTTGGCAACATTGTCGAGGTTCGTGGCTTGTTATGATTGCTTGAGTGATCTCAGTACTGTCATTGTGATTGTTGTTCCATGTCCATATAGTTAATCAAGCTACTTTACCAGGAACCAACTTAATGATTTAACCTTCAGCTTGTATGATGAATTTTGTATCTTATGTGAATTCAAAGAAAATTTTAAAATAAATCTGTCACTTAGGAACTCTTAGCCTTTTTCCTCTAATAAGTATCTTCTCTTACTTATCTGCAAATCCACAACATATTTTTGTCTGTTAAGTTCCATGCACCTTGTATCGTTAAGGACTTGTACTAGTAACATATTGCAATTGCATTTCTATATTGAAGGAAATTTAAAACAGTAATGCTATCGATCATACTTTCCAAAGTCTAAATTAAGTTTTTTTGTTGCTATTAACTCGAAAGATTATTTATCATATACCCACACAATAAATCAACGGTTATGTTTGATGATTATCCTGCATATGGTTTCTAACTCCACAATTTCTGTTTTTCTTTATCACCTGACCCAGCCCAACTACGAATACTATCTTGTATCAAGCTTTAGTTGCCTGTTAATTATGCTGTGTTAGCTGCTGACTAACCACGGCCTGTGGCGGCCGGGGTGTTTCTTTTGGCGCAGGTGAATGACATCTCGTTGAACAACTACCTGGTGTTGACGTCAGCGAAGCAGCTGCCGCACTTGGCGCCGGGGCTCTGCTTGGCCAAGCATTGATTTGAATTCCTGGAATATGGTAGCTTATAATGTGTATGTGATGATGAATCTGTAATTTTTTTTCTGTGATTTGTACCTGGAAGAACATGTGATTGAGTTATGGGATGATGTGTTGATTTAAATTCCTGGAATATGTGCTGGAATTCAAATTAATTTTGAGTTCAAATGTGAATTCTGTTTATACTAATTTCAATTTGGGCTGCAGCCATGCAACCGAGCTAAAGAGGCCTTGGGCCCAGATGAAATATATGCACTGTAGAAAGGCGAAGGCCCATAAATAAAATGGGTGAAATGATGTTAATCCGACCAGAATTTAGAGAAAAACCAAAATGGACCGAAATTTTGGGCTGGCCCATATAAAGGAGAAGTAAATCAGACTACAAATTAGGAAAACAAATATAAATGGGCTGAACTGTTGGGCTTGGCCCATTTAGATGACCACCGTGGACTGGGCTGATTCTGTACTATGACCTTCTCATTTGGTCACAAATTTTCCACGTAGGATTGGCCACGTAGGATCTGACGTGGCTATGCCAGACAGCGCGTGACCAAAAAAATTGGTCATAAAAGTTATGACCATCAAATTTGTCATAGATGGTTATGACCAATTCGAAAAAAAGGTCACATATGACCGTTTGAGACGCTCCGTATGTGACCTTCAGATTTTGGCCATAAAAAGGTCATAGATGAAAAATTATGACCTTTTAGTGACCAAATTTGTGAGTCACTAGTTGACATATTTCTTTTAGTGGGGGATGCTGATACGTCTCAAACGTATCTATAATTTTTGATGCTCCATGCTTGTTTTCTATCCAATGCCTTATGATTTCTACATGTTTTCTACATGTTTTACTTCGTTTTCGGGATGATTTCATTGACTAACCTATTAACAAGATGCCAGTTGCTGTTTTCTGTTATTTTTGTAATTCAGAAAAGTTCTTAAAGAATTATTCTCGGAAAAGGCCCAAAATTAACGGACATCAGTTTTTACCCGGAACGAAGACGGAGACCGAAGGGGAGTCAGAGAGGGGCCCTGGGGCTCCCAGGGGGCCTACCAGGCGCGGCCCCACCCTGGACCGCACCTGGGGCCCACCTGGGTGCCTCCGGCACCCCCTCGCACCGCCTCTTTGCCTATAAGATGCCCTTAACCCTAATTTTATCGGGGATGGAGATATTTTCCACGAAACATACAGAGAGGCGCCGTCACCTCGAAAGTCTGATCTAGGGCTTCTAGAGTCCTGTTCCGGCACCCTGCCGTAGGGGGAAATCGCCACCGGAGGCCTCATCATCGCCCTGATTGCCTCCACGATGATGCGTGAGTAGTTCATCCCGGGACTATGGGTCCATAGCAGTAGCTAGATGGTGTTCTCTCCCCTTTGTGCCACCATGTTTAGAAGCCCTAGATTGGACTTTTGAGGCTCCCAAGAACACTTCTCTAGTAATGAAATACTTATTAACACTGTTGATCCTATTTTACCTACTGTTCACTTTGAGAAACCACCTTATCCTGTTAGAGTAAAAGAACATTCTTTTGCCAATAACATTGTGAGCAAGAGTAGTAGGAAAGCTAATGAATCTGAAGATCAAATAATTGTAGAACCTACGGTTGCTTGGTTAAAGATCTTGTTGCTCAAAATATTGATGGCTGTGATGTATATTTCTGTGAGGCTGCCTCTAATCTAGTGGCACCTAATAAGCATCATATACCTGTTGTTGGCACACTTGTTGTTTCTGTTAAAATAGGTGAACATAATTATTATCGACTTTGCGATTTGGGATCAAGTGCAAGTGCTATACCTTTTTCTCTTTATCAAGAAGTAATGAATGAAATTGCTCCGTGTGAAATTGAAGATATTGATGTTACTATTCACCTTGCTAATAGAAAGACTATTTCACCAGTGGGTATTGTTAGCGATGTTGAAGTTCTATGTGGTAAGGTAAAATATCCCACTGACTTTTTAATACTTTGTTCAGTTGAAGATAAAGCTTGTCCTATTATATTTGGTAGACCTTTCCTTAATACTTGTGGTGCTGTTATTAATTGTAAGAAAGAGAAAGTGTCTGTTAGATTTGGAGATGAACATTATGAATTTAATTTTAGTAAGATTGCTAGACAACGTCATGATAAAGAACTACCTAATGAAGATCTTGCTATTGAAAGAATTGCTTCTATTGCTATACCACCTAATGATCCTTTGCAGCAATTCATGGAAGAACATAAAAATGATATGTATATGCAGGAAATAAATGAATTGGAGGATATTTTCCTCGATCAACCTGCCATTATCAAACACAATTTACCAATAGAATCTTTGGGGCCACCTTTACCACCTCATGGAGACCCATGTTTGACCTTAAAGTTCTTCCCGACACACTTAAATATGCCTATTTAGATGAAAAGAAAATATATCCTGTTATTGTCAATGCTAACCTTTCAGAGCATGAAGATGAACGTTTATTAAATACTCCGGAAACATCGTAAAGCTATTAGTTATACTTTGGATGATCTTAAAGGCATTAGTTCCTGTTCTATGTCAGCATACAATTAATCTTGAGCCTGTTGCCAAGCCTGTGGTTGATCATCAACGCCGATTAAATCCAAAGATGAAAGAAGTGGTGAGAAGTGAAATATTAAAGCTTCTCAAAGCAGGTATTATTTATCCTATTGCTGATAGTAGATGGGTTAGTCATGTCCATTGTGTTCCCAAGAAGGGAGGTATAACTGTTGTTCCTAATGATAAAAATGAACTCATTCCTCAAAGAACAGTAGTTGGATATAGAATGTGCATAGATTTTAGAAAATTAAATAAAGCTACTAAGAAGGATCATTATCCGTTGCCTTTTATTGATCAAATGCTAGAAAAGTTGTCTAAAAATACTCACTTTTGCTACTTGGATGGTTATTCTGGTTTCTCTCAAATCCATGTTAGAAAACAAGACCAAGAGAAAACCACTTTCACTTGTCCTTATGGTACTTATGCTTATAGACGCATGCCTTTCGGTTTATGTAATGTACCTGCTACCTTTCAAAGATTTATGTCTGCTATTTTTCATGGTGTTCGATGAAATGCTCGATCTAGCCAGGTTCACGATTTGTCAAGATTTGGCGGCGCCCCTTCTATTGAACTGTTCCAAGAGGTTAGCAACTAAGCCCTTTCATCTTTCATTGATAATTAAGCTCATTACATGCCATGCGTTGTAAGTATGAGGCATGTTGTTGATTGTTGCAAGGGCCGATGATTTTTTAGTTATGATTTGATAAAATGCATATGTAGTTCATAGTTTAGTTATGAGTTGATATAATGTCGTCGCATCCAGTGCCGAAGGATCGTTGTGTGCATATAATTTTATACCTGGACTAATTTTATCATCGTGATTGTGTTTTGATATACTTATATAATGCAGATGAGTCATCCATGGATGTACGCTGACCGACGCTCTAAGGAGTACTTTGAAGGCGCGCATTCTATTCTCAATGTGGCTGAGGCAAACAAGCGGAATGGTTTTATGTGTTGTCCATGTCGTGTCTGTCGGAATGAGAAGGATTACTCTTCCTCAAAAATCCTTCAGATCCACCTTATTCAGTCTGGTTTCATGTCCGGCTATAATTGTTGGACAAAGCACGGAGAAAGAGGGGTTATGATGGAAGACAACGAAGAAGAAGAGAACGTTGACAACTATCATCATATGTTCCCTGAATACGGTGGTAATGCAAGTGGGGAAGCTGAAGATGAAGAGGCACCAGATGAGCCCATGTTAGATGATGATCTTCGTCGGGCCATCGTTGATGCATGCACAGAGAGAAGCAGAAAATGAAAATGAGAAGTTGAAGTTGGATCGCATGTTAGATGATCACAAAAAAAGTTGTACCCAACTTGCGAAGATGGCAACACAAAGCTCGGTACCACACTGGAATTGCTGCAATGGAAGGCAGAGACTGGTTTATCTGACAAGGGATTTGAGAAGTTATTGAAAATAAGGAAGAAGAAGTTGCCAAAGGATAACGAATTGCCTGACAGTACGTACGAAGCAAAGAAGGTCCTCTGCCCTCTAGGATTAGATGTGCAGAAGATACATGCATGCATTAATGACTGCATCCTCTAACGCGGTGAGGAGTACGAGAATAAGAATGAATGCCGGTATGAGGTGCATTGCGGTATAAGATCAGACGAGATGACCCTGGTGATGTTGAGGGCGAGCCCCCAGGAAGAGGGTTCCTGCCAAGGTGATGTGGTATGCTCCTATAATACCACGGTTGAAACGTTGTTCAGAAACAAAGAGCATGCTAAGTTGTTGCGATGGCACAAAGAAGACCGCAAGAAAGACGAGATGTTGAGACACCCCGCTGATGGGTCGCAGTGGAGAAAAATCAATAGAGATTTCCCGACCTTTGCAAGCGACGCAAGGAACTTAAGGTTTGGTCTAAGTACATATGGCATGAATCCTTTTGGGGAGCAGAGCTGCAGTCATAGCAGCTGGCCTGTAACTCTATGTATCTATAACCTTCCTCCTTGGTTGTGCATGAAGCGGAAGTTCATTATGATGCCAGTGCTGATCCAAGGCCCGAAGCAACCCGAGAATGACATTGATGTGTACCTAAGTCCATTAGTTGAAGAACTTTTACAGTTGTGGGGCGAAAAAGGTGTATGTGTGTGGAATGAGCACAAACATGAGCCATTTGACCTACGAGTGCTGCTGTTCGTAACCATCAATGATTGGCCTGCTCTTAGTAACCTTTCAGGACAGACAAACAAGGGATACAATGCATGCACGTACTGTTTAGATGAGACTGAAATTATATATTTGGAGAAATGTAGCAAGAATGTGTACCCGGGGCATCGTCGATTTCTTTCGGCCAAGCATCTCGCGAGAAGGAAAGGCAAGCATTTCAAAGGTGAGGCAGATCACCGGAAGAAGTCTACGCACCGTAGTGGTGATTATATATATGGTATGGTCAAGGATTTAGAAGTAATCTTTGGAAAGGGTCCTAGCAGTCAATCTGTTCCGAAGGACGCTAATGGACACGCGCCCATGTGGAAGAAGAAATCAATATTTTGGGAGCTACCATTTTGGAAAGTCCTGGAGGTCCGCTCTGCAATCGACGTGATGCACGTGATGCAGAATCTTTGCGTGAACCTGCTAGGCTTCTTGGGAGTGTATGAGAAGACAAAAGATACGCCGGAAGCATGGCAGGACCAGCAACGTATGAAAGACCCACACGACCAGCATCCAATGAAGACGGATAAAGGACGTCTAAGTCCTGCCAGCTACGCTCTTACCAAAGAAGAGAAGGAAATATTTTTTGAAGTCCTGAGCAGTATGAAGGTCCCGTCTGGCTTCTCGTCGAATATAAAGGCAATAATAAATATGGCAGAGAAAAAATTCCAGAACCTAAAGTCTCATGACTGCCACGTGCTTATGACTCAATTGCTTCCGGTTGCATTGCGGGGGATACTATCGGAAAATGTTCGACTACCCATTGTGAAGCTATGTGCATTCCTCAATGCAATTTCTCAGAAGGTAATCGATCCACAAATTCTACCAAGGTTACAGAATGATGTGGTTCAATGTCTCGTTAGTTTTGAGTTGGTGTTCCCACCATCCTTCTTCAATATTATGACGCATCTCCTAGTGCACCTAGTCGAAGAGATTACCATTCTAGGTCCTGTATTTCTACACAATATGTTCTCCTTTGAGAGGTTCATGGGAGTCTTGAAGAAATATGTTCATAACCGTGCTAGGCCAGAAGGAAGCATCTCCAAAGGCTATGGAACAGAGCAGGTCATTGAGTTTTGTGTTGACTTTCACTAGTACAGAACGACACATCGGAAACGGGCCAAAAAGCCCATCGGAAACGGAAAAAGGGTCCGTGTCCCCGACCCTGTCACTGATGTGAAGGCTCTCATCGGCAACGGACAAGAAAAACCGTCACCGATGAGGCTTGATTTTGGCTACGGTTGCCATCCAGTCTCCGTTGCCGATGTATCTGGACATAAGAAACGGAGATTCTGTTTTACTCGTTTGCATTGAGGTTTTTTCATAAGCCTACAGCAGCAATACAGTTGCCAATTGACATACCAAATATCACAGAAGCACAAAGTTGCTAGCAAAACCGTTCATAACGTATATAACAATTGTCACCATTACATAGCATCAAAAGATGAGTTACACATGCTTCGCTAATCCTATCATTCTCATGCCTCCCTAAACTGCAGCTAAGGCTTGCTCCCTAAACACACATCCACAAAATAGCCGGAGAAACTGAAAAAACAGAAACTACACCAAGCCAAATTGCCAAATTCTTCGTACTGAGGCTTGCTCCATCTTGGACGGTGTCGCCGAAATATAATAACATCACCGCTGTGACATTTCGGCCACACTGTCGAAGACACTCTTAATTCAAAAAGTGTTTTGAACAGTGCAGCGAAATGTCACAACAGCGACGGTTCACGGATATGATCCCACTTTATAAGTAGCACATTTAAAGTTTGTTCGGATCAGCTTTGTGTTTCTGGATAAAAATACATGGATTGATAGTTAGAGAAGAGCCAAAATATGATGCTACATGACATAGATATAATTTAATGTGAAAACAGTTCACACCTTTAAGCGCCTATATCCATGTGCTTTCAGTCCGATCAAACGATTTGGAGACATAACTTGAAGGTGATGTTTCCTTCAAGAGCCTCACCATTTTTTATACAGTGTCGCCGAAATACTATTACTTCATACACTAGCTACACAAAACAATAACGAGAATTAGCACATTGACAAAAAGTTGTGACTGGATCTATTCATCATCGGTAGTACTACAAAGAGTTGAAATTAATTCACCCTACTAGAATTTAAAATAGTGCAAGATACTAGACAAGTTTTCTATATACTAGACAAGTTTTCTATGCTAGACTAGAAAACTAGACAGAAACAATAAAGTGCAAGATACTAGAGGAGTTTTCTATATACTAGATAAGTTCTATATAAAACCAATTGATGAACTAGTTCATGAGCTGAGCGATTTAGACCTCATATTTTCTTCTCCGTGGACGGCGCCTCCAGATCGGCCACCTCCTCCTCCGTGGACGGCGCCTCCAGATCGGCCACCTCCTCCACCGTGGACGGCGCCTCCAGATCGGCCACCTCCTCGTCCGTGGACGGCGCCTCCACATCGGCCACCCGCACCACCGTGGACGTCCCCTCCAGATCAGCCACCTCGTCCTCCGTTGACGGCGGCCTCCAGATCGGCCTCCGTTGATGGCGGATCTGCCACAACTGCTGCAATACCACCCGACGAATGATCTGTTCCAGCTCCGCGTGGCCCAGAGGACGCGGGGCATCACCGGAGGTGATCAGCCTGACGCGATGCCACACCTGCCGCATCACAGTCGCCTCCAGATCTGCCCTATCACGAACAGATGCAGCTAGATCGGTGCGGCCGCTAGAGCCGCGGCTGCGATGGCGAGATCTAGAAGCACCGGCAGAGGAAGCCATGAGAAGTGAGGAGAGTAAAAAGCTACAATGTGCGGCGGCTAGGGTTGAAAGATGGACAGTGAGGGAGTGAGAATGAGACTGATGGCTTGCTTCGCCAGTACATTTATAAGCACCCAATTGGCAACGGACATTTTATATAACCGTTTCCATTGGATACAAGTTCATAACTACTATGTGCTACTGATTTCCGTAGCTGCATACGAACATAATACATTCTACTGATTTTCAGAGTGCATACGAACCTAATACATTGTACTGATTTGCATAGCTGCATACGAACCTAATACATTCTATTGATTTTCATTGCTGCATACAAGTTCACACCTAACAGCAGCACACAAACACACAAAATCATTCTAGCAATGCTCACAAGAACATTTAACTAAGCTATTTCTGTTCCTTTATGCCGCTCCTTGCGCACAGCAACAACATGGTCAGATTTAGTCGAAGTGTTTGTTGGGCTCCATGCCAAACCAGCTAGAGCTGCTGCAGTGTGCGGCTTCATCTCCATGTTCGCCTTCTTGACTATCAAGCCTACATTTTCCAGCTCTGCAGCTTCCACTTCGACGCCATTAGCAAGCAGCATCTCAATATAATCTTCAATAAAAAAAAAAAATCACAGCTCACAGAATACTCTTCGCCCCTCCCCTGCCAAATGGTAAATCGAATCCAGAGGCAAATCAGCATCACACATAGAATAGAATCAATCAAAACTGGTCGAAGCGTCGAACTAACCCTGTGATTTGGACACTTGAAGTAGATCCGGCCTGGGTTTAGATCCGAACGCGACACTCGACGAATCGCGTTCCGACAGCGGCAGCAAATGCACTTCACAAGCGGCAGATCTGACCCGGCCCCGGCGGCGCAGGAGGAGGATGCATTCGATCTCCCTGACGAGCTCATGCTCTTGGCCATGGAGGACACGAGTGCGGAGTAAAAACAAGCTGGAGCGGAGGAACAAGGGTGAATCGACAGTCTTTTATAATATCCAAGATAGTGCTAAAAAAGAATTTTATATACGCAACCTCGCCAACAGTTGTATACAAATGTCCGATGCCATTGAAGAACATATCGCACACGGAGTCTAAAGAAACTCTGTTACCAACATATCGGCAACAGTTAATAATTCGCGACCGTTGCCTATGAAGGCGGGACACGGGCCAGCTTGCCTGGCGGGGCGGGTTTTCTCACGCGGAAAGCGCGATTCTCCGTCGCCTAACTCGTGCCGTTTCCATAGAGGGGTATCGGATGTGTCGTTCTGTACTAGTGTTTGTTCCTGACATTAAGCCGATTGGTCTTCCTGAATCGCGGCATGAGGGGAGACTGAGTGGAAAAGGCACTCTAGGAAAGAAATCAATAATATGTAGGCACGGGCATTCTTTCACTCGACCACACTACACAGTTCTACTTAATTCCACGTTGGCGGCTCCGTACATCGAGGAGCACAAGAATATTGTACGCTAGTCTGACTAGACATACACATCGAGACTTTCCAAACACATCTCGACAACAACAACGACACTGTTGGAGATCAGCTGTACTTGTTGTCCAGGACACCATCTTCGACTATATGGACTTTCCAAGGGTACGAGATAAATGGGAATACATTTTACACGATCGCCCAAGATAAAAGAAGCACCAACCAAAACAGTGGTGTCCGCTTTGATGCAACAAACAACAGTGGGTCAAAGGACACATATTATGGTTACATAGAGGAGATATGGGAACTTGACTATGGACCTACTTTTAAAGTCCCCTTGTTTCGGTGCAAATGGATCAAGCTGACAGTAGGCGGGTTAAAGGTAGACGAGCAGTACGGAATGACAATAGTGGACCTCAACAATCTTGCGTACTTAGATAAACCATTCGTCCTGGCCAATGATGTGGCTCAGGTTTTCTATGTGAAGGACATGTCTACCAAACCGAGAGAAAGAAAGAATAAGCAAAATAATACATCAGACAATGAGCCAAAGCGCCACATAATTCTTTCATGGAAAAGAAACATCGTGGGAGTGGAGGACAAGACAGACATGTCAGAAGATTGTGATAAGTTTCATGAAATTCCGGCCTTCGCAGTGATGAATGACCCAAGTCTCCTGTTAATTAATGAAGATGCTCCATGGTTACGGCGCAGAAGATGAGCCAAACACTAGATGGTGATGTTGGTGATGTGTAATAGTATATTAAACCTTTTATGTAACAGTTATATTGAAAAGGTGTTCACAGAAATGAGCTATCTTCTATGAAGATTCTTGACTTTCGGGCCAAATGACGGGTGTTATGGCCACATTCATGGCATAGTTTGTTCAAATGTGCCCATATTGTACACAAACATGCATCTTGGAAGCACAGACAATGTTGACGAAGAAAGTTTTCCTTTTCATTGCACAAAAAAACCATTTTCCATTTTTCGAGTGTGAAAAATGGGTTCTTTTGTGAAGCGCCAACCACAAATATGTTACAAAACTTGAGAACTACATTTTTGTGCCTGGGTATGTCATAAGAATGTGCACGAGACACCAGCGGTGATGAAATGAAACAGGAGCCAAATGCATCAGCCAAGGCGTTCTACGAATTATTGGAAGAGGGAAAAACATCGTTGTACCCAGGTTGGCAGATGAGTGCAAAAGGGGCATGCGCCTGATTTTTTTCAAAGCATTTTGACGTCCTGGCTGAGAGAAATAAGTTTTTTGGTGGCAGCTCAGAAATCTGTTTCAGGACAGCAACTTCCCCAAATCGCACTACCTCTCTATTAGAGGCTACTCTTGGCACAAAAAAGAAATAAAAAGGATAAGGAGAGGTTGCTACAGAGGTAAAAACTTCCAAAAGAAAAGGGAAAACTGAAAGCAAAAATAACAAGGGTTGTCTCCCAAGAGCTATTTCTTTATAGCCATTAAGATAGGCTCAGTATTTTCAAAAGATGCTCACATAAGAAATAAGAATTGAAGCAAAATTGAGCATCATGAAGCAAATATGAAACACATTTAAGTCTAACCCATTCCTATGCATAGGAATATTGTAAAGAAATAAATCAAAGAAGCTCAAAGTAGCAAGCATAGGAAGGTAAAACAAAAGCAACTTCAAAACTTTCGACATAAAGAGAGGTGTTTTAGTAACATGAAAATTCCTACAACCATATTTTCCTCTCTCATAATAATTTCCAGTAGCATCATGAACAAACTCAACAACATAACTATCACACAAAGCATGCTTTTCATGATCTACAAGCACATAATTTATATCAAGCTCCAAAATAGTGGGATCAAAATTTAAAATCATGACCTCTTCCAACCCACTTTTAACAATTGTATAACAATCACTCTCAAAATGTATGGGACTCCTTCTAGATAAAGTTGAGACCTCTCCAATCCCATTTTTAATAGCATTATAATTATAACATCTAGTAACATAGGACCATCATCTAAAGCATTATCATATAAACTTTCTAAGCAAAACTCCTCATTATCATGCATATCAATAGTAGGAACAAATAGAGGATTATCATAAGATTTATCAAAATAGCAAGGATTATCATAAATAACAGTAGGAAAAGTATCAAGTTGTTTCTCTTTGTTTTTCTTCTTTGAGTCTTGGAGGTTGTCACCTCTGTAGCAAGTATCAAGTTCATCAAACATGGGTATGTCATAAGAAACCATAGGATCATTTGGACAAACTATGAGAATTTACCTTTTGAAATTATGTGTGATGCTAGTGATTTTGCTGTAGGAGCTGTTTTAGGACAAAGAGTAGATACGAAGTTAAATGTTATTCATTATGCTAGTAAAACTTTGGACAGCGCTCAAAGAAATTATGCTACCACTGAGAAAGAGTTTTTCGCTGTTGTTTTTGCTTGTGATAAATTTAGGCAGTATATTGTTGATTCCAAGGTCACTATTCATACCGATCATGCTGCTATTAAATATCTTATGGAAAAAAAGATGCTATTCCTGTTAATGATAGTTTTCCTGATGAACAACTTGCTGCTATTAAGGTTAATTCACGTGAAAATCCGTGGTATGCCGATTATGCTAACTTTATTGTTTCTAAGTTTTTGCCTCCCAGTTTTACTTACCAACAGAAGAAGAAATTCTTTTATGATTTGAGGCATTACTTTTGGGATGACCCACATTTATATAAAGAAGGTGTAGATGGAATTTTAAGAAGATGCATACCTGAGCATGAGCAAGAAGATATATTGAGGAAATGCCATAATAGTCCTTATGGAGGGCATCACGCCGGTGAAAGAACCGCACACAAGGTTTTACGATCAGGTTTTTACTAGCCTACCCTCTTTAAAGATGCAAAGAAGTTTATTTTAACTAGTGATGAATGTCAAAGGGTTGGTAATATTAGTAGACGTAATGAAATGCGTATGAACTATTCTCTTGTTATTGAACCTTTTGACTGTTGGGGATTTGACTTTATGGGTCCTTTTCCTTCCTCACATGGCTATACTCATATTCTTGTTGCCGTTG
Organism: Poa pratensis; assembly: GCA_947311845.1. Classification (NCBI taxonomy): domain Eukaryota; kingdom Viridiplantae; phylum Streptophyta; class Magnoliopsida; order Poales; family Poaceae; genus Poa; species Poa pratensis. The sequence goes on from CAMZMU010000010.1 coordinate 3,499,187, forward strand.
ATTATGTTACTAAATGGGTAGAAGCTATTCCTACTAAAAGTGATGATCATAAAACCTCTATGAAAATGCTTAAAGATATAATTTTCCCTAGGTTTGGTGTACCTAGATATTTAATGACTGATGGAGGTTCTCATTTTATTCATGGTGCTTTTAGAAAGGCTCTTGCTAAATATGATGTCAATCATAGGGTTGCGTCACCATATCATCCCCAAACTAGTGGTCAAGTAGAATTAACAAATGGGGAGATCAAATTAATTTTGCAAAAGACCGTAAATAAATCTAGGAAGAATTGGTCTAAGAAACTCAGTGATGCTCTTTGGGCATATAGAACTGCTTATAAAAATCCCATGGGCATGCCTCCTTATAAAATGGTTTATGGAAAAGCTTGCCACTTGCCCCTTGAGCTAGAACACAAAGCTTATTGGGCTGTTAGAGAACTTAATTGTGATTTTAAATTAGCTGGTGAGAAAAGATTGCTAGATATGAGTTCCTTAGATGAATGGAGAAGTGAAGCTTATGAAAATGCCAAGTTATTTAAAGAGAAAGTTAAAAGATGGCACGATAAAAGGATTCTCAAAAGAGAATTTAATATTGGTGATAAAGTGCTATTGTATAGGTCTCGTTTAAGATTTTTTACAGGGAAATTACTCTCTAAATGGGAGGGACCTTTTATTGTGGAAGAAGTTTATCGGTCTGGTGCTATCAAGATTACTAATTTTCATGGCACCAATCCACAAGTTGTGAATGGCCAACGACTCAAGCATTACTTATCTGGTGATCCTTACAACGTGGAAGCTGATATTGTTCGGGTGCTCACTCTGGAAGATCATATTAGAGCCAAATACCCTATCAGACCAGAGTCAGAATTGAAATAGGTATCGGTTTTGGTAAGAAAATCTTCGCGAAACACCGTAATTTTTTATATTCATTGTTTTTTGAAAATAAGAAAAATTTAGGCAAGAAAAGAGTCGGAGCCGGGGCCGGAGGCCACCAGGTGACCTCCAGGCGCGGGCTCCCTTTAGGCCACGCCTAGTGGGCCCCTAGGTGCCCCGGTGCCCAACTCCGACTCCGCTTCGACTTTTTACCTTCCTTTCGTTCGGTAACTTTTTGCTATATAATCCCCCGGATCGTCCCGGGATCGTATCTTGTGTTTTTGACGAGTTTTGTTTTCGAGCTGTTTCCTTCAGGAAGAAATCCACCAAACCCCCTCGATTTCCCTCTGAGCCTAAACCCTAGCGTATTGCGCAGCCGCTGGTTCAGGTTCGAGTGTATGCAACCTGCCGCTCGGAACGCTTATGTGTTTTGGGCCGCAATCCCCACAGATCGATCAAGGCCCGCATGGCCTTGTTGTTTTTTTACTTTTCCAAAATTTGAATTTTCAATCCCGAGATCGCCGCGGCTGCTGTTCGTCTCCGGCGCCGGCAACGCATTGCCAACACGGATTCTAGGGTTCGCAGCCCTCGATGAACTGACACCGCACCACGTCGGTCCCAATCTTCTGCCCTTGCAACCAAACCCTCGTCCAGCGGCCTCGTCGACCACGCGTCCACGCGCCATCTTCGATTCCGACATCAGCTCGCCGTTGCGACGACCCCGACGTTTGTAGATACTCCATCCTCCCGATCCATCGTCCAAGAAGGTCGACGGCTCAAGGACGGGTCGACGCAGAGCTCGAGAATTTCTCACCGGCCGCGCAAATCCAGAAGATCCTGACGATTCCTCCGGTGAAACCTGCAAAGCAACGTTCGCATACCTTTGAGCGTGACGTTTGGTGATCCTCTTCTTCTCCCTGGATGCACGATCCTCCATGACCGCTAAAGACACCGGAGAAGGAGTGGCGCACAGGTACTGCAACGCCGCAGACCCCGCCGGCGTCTCCCCCGCGCCCTCGTGCTCCTCCTCATCGCTTTCATCCGACTCCATGGCCTCGCCATCGGTCAGATCGCCGGCGAGGATCCAGAATCGCCCGCCTTCCGCCCCAAATGGTCGGCCGGAAGTTGCGGAGCCCTCCATCACCGCATAGAGGGTGTATGGAAACTTCGGTGATTTCGATGCTGGTTCGGGGTTCGGTGCGGGTCAACAGCGACATGCCTACGACCGGCCGTTTCAGTTTCGTGGTGGCCGGATGGGCGGAGGACGTTTTGCAGGTCGTGGTTTCAGCGATGATCTCGCCATGGCTGATAGGAACAACCAGGGGTATCCGGGATTGTCGGAGGAGATGTTAGCTAAAATTGTCAGCCAGGTTACAGAGGCTCTCCGACCGGCGGGAGCGGCTGCTGCGGCGGCGAATGCAATACCTACGGCGCGTGCTGCTGTCGGGCAGACGGCGTCGGCGGCACAATTATTGGCTAAAGGTGCCACCCCGATGGTGGTAACACAAAATGCTGCTGCGCCATCGCAGCTAAGCGGAGGGGATCGTACACGTAATGACAGTGCCGGTAATGGGAATGAGACAGTTGCTGCAAAGAGGCCAAAAAAGGGAGAGAAGACTCGCTGCTATCGCTGTGATGGTCCTGGTCACCACGGCAAAGAGTGCACTGTGGAGGTTTGCGACATCTGTGAGAGCAAGGAGCACACCGAGGAGGTGTGCCCCTGTTGTCTGCGCCTAAACCTCAGGTCATTCTTCATGGTTTAATTAGTGAGGGTCTGATGTTCTTCGAGCAGCCAACTTCTGATACATATAAACCGAAGATTGACAATGTGCGCACAGCTATGGTTACGGTGACTAATGGTGAGCTTTCCATTCCGAGAATCGTAGCTCAATTGCAGCGTTTGGTTCCATGGGAGCAGTTTCATTGGGATGTTCAGCAAGTGGGACTTAATGTTTTCAAGGTGCCTTTTCCATCTAAGAGTGAATTGGACAGATTAGCTATTTTTGGTGCATGTAAGGTTCCGGGAAGTTCATGTGAGATCACAGTCGTTCCTTGGGTTGCTACGGTTGAGCCAATGGACCAGCTGCCAAAGAAGTGGATCCGTGTCTATGGTATCCCTCCCAAGACTACAGGGGATTATCTCTCCCTTTGGAGCCTAGGGTCCTTGTTTGGCAAAACTTTGAAGGTGGATATGAAATTTACTCGCAAACATGGTGTCTTGCGGATGCTTGTAGGTTGTGTGGATTACACTCTTATTCCTTCTGGATCGACGATATTTATAAAAGATGGGTTCTATCGGTTGAAATTTAGGGTGGAGCACCCGGTTGATGTTGGGGACAAGGAGGATGATGCACCACGGTCACCTCCGCCGGATGACGAAGGAGATGATGATGAGGAATCAAATAATCAAGAAAAAGAGAAGAAGGCAGAAAATAACAGCCCTTCCGATGCTATGGTTACAGATGAAGTGGCAAACGGAGCTGAAGGAAAGAGCAATGTAGGGGCTGCGACCTCGGAGAAGATGCAAGAGCATGTGGCGGGTGTGGTTTTCTCGCCCATGGTTCAGAAACAGTTCAGGGCTGCAAAGGCTGAAGTTTTGGCGATGATGAAGGCAGGTGCCGCGAATATGGGTGTGGAGCTTGTGGTCTCGGAAGGGAAGGCGTCGGTGGCCGCTGCGGGCTGCTGCAATAGCGGGCTGGGTGAGGAACCTCAATAACTGCTGCTGTTGATGAGGGGCTTCCGAGTGCAGCGGTTTTGATGATGTGGTTGCTGTTGTTACCCCTGATCAAGGCGAGGTTGATCATATCACATACGATGATGCTGCTGCGGGTGTCACATGCGATGATACTGCTGCTGTTGTTGCCTCCGATCAAGGCAAGGGGTCGATTGAGGGGTCTGCGGATGTTACTTTCCAGGATGTGACAGCTCCTACTCATTTGATCTCACCGCTAAAGGTTGACGGCGGTCTGTACATGGATCGCCTAGGGAATGTGGCATCTCCGCAGCCTTTGTTTGCGAGGCCATCAGAGGGCGACATTTTGGCTTTTGGGGGGATGTTGGAGATGGAGGTGAGGTCTAGTCAGAGATTGAGGGAGCAACAAAATGCGGATCTTCCTCAACTTCAGCGTGCGATGGACCTTACTTCACGCAAGGCTTATGGTTCTCCATCAGGTACTCCACCACATGCCAAGCTTTCTTTTCGTTCGTTATCTAATTCTGAAGTTAAACTTAGAACGAAAAAATTGGGTATTTCGTTAGGACTTAATGATGAGCAAGTTAACTCTTCTATTTCGACCATTATGGAGTTAGAACGTGAGTGGGAGGTTATTTTTCTAAAAAATTCTTTGCCCCATCAAATGAAGAAACCGAATCTAGCCTAGCTTTAAAAAAGGCCATTAATATTTGCGAAGATCTGGTAGAGGATGAGGAGGAGGTTTCGGAAGATCATGCGGATCTTAACGAGACTTTAGCATCTATAAGAGGTAGAGGAAAGAAAAAATCACTTTCTAGACGTGCGGTTAGAAGGGGTGTAAGATTAGCCATCTACTCTAAATTTTAAAAAAATAAATAAAAATGAAGGGCATGATTTGGAATTCAGATGGGTTTGGAGACACTGCAAAACACTTGGCTGTTCATGAGTTTGTTAAAGAGAATAAGCTTGACTTTGTAGCTATAATTGAGACAGGGAGGTCTGCGTTCGCCACACCTTTTCTCAATTTTTTGGCTGCAGGTTCAGATTTCATTTGGTATTGTATACCTCCACACGGGAGGTCGGGAGGCATGCTTTTAGGGTTTAATAATGCTACCCTCGCAATACAAGATGTGGTCTCCGGTGATTTTTGCGTCAAATTACACCTGAGAACGAAGTTGGACGGGTTTAGTTGGGCGTTGGTGGTTGTTTATGGCGGCTCAGGACAACAAGAAACCGGATTTTCTTGCTGAGTTGGTAAGAATTTGTGAAGGGGAGACGGTACCGATGTTGGTCGGGGGGATTTTAATATTATTAGGAGACAAGAGGAGAAAAATAATGACAATTTTAATGCTAGATGGCCTACTATCTTTAATGCGATAATTGAGAGTTTGAGCTTGAAGGATTTAGAATTGTCTGAAGAAAGTTTACTTGGTCTAGTAGACGAGATACGCCAACACTTGAGAAGTTGGATCGTTTTCTAGCCAGTGTAGATTGGGAGCAAAAGTATCCTCTAGTTACGGTGCAGGCTCTTACTCGTGCGGGGTCGGATCATACGCCGTTGTTATTGGATACCGGTGAACATGCGTTTAATGGAAATTCTAGCAGATTTTCTTTTGAGCTTTCCTGGTTTAGACAAGAAGGGTTTTATGACATTATTGTTCGTGAATGGAATGCGGTCCAAACGGGCAATTCACCGGTGGAGCGGTGGGAAAATAAAATCCGACACTTACGTCAATTTCTTCGTGGGTGGGCAAGGAATTTGAGTGGGGAATATAAAATGTTACGGGATAAATTAATTTACTTATCGATGAGTTAGATGCTAAAGCTGAAACCACTCCTCTTACGGTTGCCGAGCGGGAGAAGGCGGATGATTTGGCCCAATTGCGTCGTGATGAGGAATCAAAGTGGGCACAGCGAGCAAAAGTTAAATACATTCAGGAAGGGGGGAGTAATACGAGATTTTCCATATTATAGCGAATGGTAAACATAGGAAGAAACGGATTTTACAATTGGAACAAGAGGAAGGCACGATTGTTGGCCAGGAAAACCTTAAGACTTATATCTCGGAGTATATAAGAAATTATTTGGAGCGCCGGTTGCAAATAATTTTTCTTTGGACGAGAGTGTGACCCATGATATGCCACAAATTTCAGAAGAAGAAAATGAGATTTTGACTCAAGACTTCTCTGAGAAAGAAGTGTTTGAGGCTATTCAACAAATGGAACATAACAAAGCCCCAGGGCCGGATGGGTTTCCCGCGGAGTTTTATCAAAAGTTTTGGGGAATTTTAAAAGATGATTTGATGGCTATGTTCGCGCAACTGCGTGCGGGAAACTTGCCTTTATATAAACTTAATTTTGGTATTATCACCTTACTACCAAAAAAGGAAGATGCTAGTAAAATTGAGCAATTTCGTCCTATTTGCCTTTTGAATGTGAGCTTCAAGATTTTCACAAAGGTTGGGACAAACCGAGTCACCTCTATTGCGAGTAGAGTTGTTCGCCCCACACAAACTGCGTTTATTCCTGGAAGAAATATTCTTGAAGGGGTTGTTGTTTTACATGAGACGATACATGAGTTACATAAAAAAAAGATGGATGGGGTTCTTTTCAAAATAGACTTTGAGAAGGCGTATGATAAAGTAAAATGGTCATTCCTACAGCAAACCTTACGAATGAAGGGGTTCACGCCACAATGGTGCGAGTGGGTGGCTCGGTTTGTACAAGGCGGGAGTGTAGGAATTCGAGTTAATGACGATATCGGTCATTATTTCCAGACACTCAAAGGTTTACGACAAGGCGATCCGTTGTCTCCGCTTTTATTTAATTTAGTTGTGGATATACTGGCTATCCTAATTTCTCGGCAAAGGAGGATGGCCAAGTGGGGGTTTAGTTCCTCATCTTGTCGAAGGGGGGGTCTCAATCCTTCAATATGCGGATGACACTATATTATTTCTTGAACACGACATTGCGAAGGCCGTGAATATGAAATTAATACTTGCCTTGTTTGAGCAACTTTCGGGGTTGAAAATAAATTTTCACAAGAGTGAATTGTATTGTTTTGGGAAGGCTAAGGATGACCAGGAGAAGTACCGTCGGATTTTTGGATGCGAGATCGGTTCGTTACCTTTTAGGTATTTGGGAATACCGATACATTATAGAAAATTATTAAACAAGGAATGGAAAATAGTTGAGGACAGATTTGAAAGAAATTGGCAGCTTGGGTCGCAAGAATGTTGTCATACGGTGACCGTCTTGTGCTTATAAACTCAGTTTTAACAAGTCTTCCAATGTTCTTACTATCCTTTTTCGAAATTCCAAAGGGAGTTAGAAAACGGCTAGATTTTTATCGTTCTCGGTTTTTTTGGCAAAGCAATCAGCTCAAACGGAAATACAGGTTAACTAAATGGAACTTGGTTTGTAGGCCAAAGGACCAAGGTGGATTGGGAATTTCGGTTTTAGAGGAGCAGAATAAATGTCTTCTTAGTAAATGGTTGTATAAAATTTGAATGAAGAGGGAGTATGGAAAGAGTTATTGGTCAACAAGTACTTAGGGGATAAAACGTTGTCTCAAGTGCGAGTGAGACCTATGGATTCTCCTTTTTGGAAAGGAATTATGAAGGTAAAAGATGAATTCTTTAAGCGTGGGAGATTTTCGATTGGTAACGGGGAGCAAATTCAGTTTTGGGAAGATAACTGGTTAGGTCCTGTTTCTCTTCAAGCTGAATACCCATCTTTATATGCTATTGCCTCTAATAAGCACAGCACGGTAGCTGATGTTATTGGGACAGTACCTATTAATCTCCCTTTTCGCCGGGTACTAATAGGTAATAATAGAACAAATTGGCTTAATCTAGTGGAGAGGTTAATGCGGGTGAACCTCATAGACGAGGAAGACAAGTTTAAATGGTCTCTTACTTCCAATGGAACCTTTACGGTTAAGTCGTTTTATGAGGACTTATTAAATGGGCACACTAGATATTTGCGTAAGTATCTATGGAAGTTAAAGATTCCGTTAAAAATAAAGATCTTCCTATGGTTCCTCAATCGAAAGGAAATCCTGACAAAAGACAATTTGATTAAAAGACGTTGGATAGGTTGTAAGAAGTGTGTGTTCTGCGATGCGGATGAGTCCGTAGAACACCTCTTCATTAAGTGCCCGTTTGCTCGGGATATTTGGCGACTAGTGCACTTCACTTTCAATGTTTACCCACCTACAAGCATCGCTAATTTGTTTGGTAGTTGGTTAAATGGAATAGATAAAATCACAAAAGCTCGTATTCGTATTGGTGTTGCGGCCATTTTGTGGGCTATTTGGAATTGTAGAAATGACATTGTTTTTAACAAATCAACTCAACTCATTATATGCAGGTTATTCACAAGGTGTGCTATTGGATCCACTCCTGGTCATTCCTACTTCCTGCGGACCAGCGTGGGCTTATGGATGCCGGATGTACCCGTATACTCACGATGGTGCGGGTTATCTTCAGCCGGAGTGGATGGTTTCAGCCTAGACGTCTAGATGCTTAATAATACTTTGTTTGAGTGGCTGATCTTTGTAGCCACCTTAAGTGACCCATGAATTGTGAACTTGTTTCTATGACTGGTTAAATAATTGCGGTGGGCTGTGTGCATCTTTTGGATGCAGAGGCCGGGGATCCGCACCCCTTTATCTAAAAAACCAAACCCTAGTTGCCATGACTCCACCAAGCTCCCCCAAGGACAAGTTCTTCGTCAACGTCATCAACCCCTACCTTGCTGAGGTGAAGATGCATCCCCAAACTCTCCAGTTGAAGGATGGTGTGCTCCACAAGCAAGATCTAGAAGAACCAAAGAAGGAAGGAGATGAAAAGACAAGGCTTGAAGAAGTGGAGCATGAAGTTTTCAAGTACAAGAAGATGGTGGAGCGCGGAGTGGAAGCTAATCATAGCATAATTACAGATCTCATAAATGATTACCATAAGGAAACAAGTCTTCTTTGGGAGAGAGTCAATCTGCTACAGAAAGAAACATCGCATCTGCAAGCCCAGATCTTTGATCTGCAGAACCAAAACTGTGAGTATGAGCTTAGATTTAAGCGTATGAGTTTTGGCGCGAATTTCAGGTCTTTGGAGGCTACATCATCTTTTGTTGATGGGAAACCGCTGCCTTGGAAGTTTGATGATAAAGAAGAAGAAGAAGAAGAAGAAGAAGAAGAAGAAGAAGAAGGAGAAGGATCGTCTAAGGGATCAAGCTTGATCATCATGGGCAACAGGCACTCCCTTAGCTTGTTTCAAGCTCGGGGGAGTTGCCCCGGTATCTTTATCTTGGTTTTTATCTTTAGAGTCGTGTATCTTATCATGATTAGGGAAGTTATCATATAGTATGGTTGTTTGCAAGATGGGCTATCACTTCTGTATAAGTGAAGCTTTGTATCCGTTGGTGTGAGTTTGCCTATAATGGAATATTGATATGGAGTCTTCTTTTTACTTGGTTGCACTATATGTTATATTCATTGCAATTATTCTTGCATGCTTGTCTTGTGAAAAGTAGTGATCTCATTCTAGATGTAGTAGCAGAAATTTATTGAGTATTGGCAAATATAGCATTGGTCATAGCAACAAAACTTAGAGACTTAGAACAAAGAAGAGAGATTTCACATGCAGATATATTACCCCATAGATCTTTTATGCCTGCAAAACCTTCATGTTTATGTTCTTATGATTGATGTGTTATGCTGACAAGGAAGACAATTGCAATATCTCATGTTTTCTATCATTGCATGGCTATATATCTGTTTGCATCTCTCAACATTGTCTGTTTGCTACAAGCCTTTGCTAGCCAAAAAACCTGTACTGAGTATGATCACTACTCGTGCATCCAAACCTGAACCAAAAAACTTCCACAAGTGTCCACCATACCTTCCTATATGTGGTATTTCACCGCCACTCCAAGTAAATTTCTCGTGTGCTACCTTTAAACCTTCAAAATAATTAACATTCCAATTTTGTGCCTCTGTTCTTAGCTCATGATGAAGTAATAGATAGGTCATCATTTTTCCCTATGTTGATCAAACCTTGCCTCGCTGACTTGTATGCATAATGTGCAAGTCCTTAATACTGCAAAAAGAGCTGGCAAACGGGTGCCCAGCCCACAAAAGATAGGCTACAACAATCATAATTAAATCTCCTCACACTATGGACTTGATAAATCATGAACTTAGCTTGTGCAACAAAAGGAGAAGAGAAACGTACACGTTCTCTCTATGGGAGCCGCTCTTGAGGTTTGATCAACATGGGAAGTGATGGCTTATCTAGTATCAGTCGTTGACAAGATTATACACCTCTCAAAAATTTACTTTTACCTCTCTTATATGTTTTCAACTGAAAAGCTCTAGCACATGAGTAATCCCTGCTTCCCTCTGCGAAGGGTCTTTCTTTTACTATTAGGATTGAGTCAGTTCACCTACTCCCTCTATTCTCTACTAGCAAACTTATGATGTTGAACTGAAATGCATTCTTATATATGTCCACGATGTTATTTAACCATGTTTTATTGCAATTGACATTACCATCATGGTAAACAAGTTGAAAGTTGAGCTTTGCTAACTAGCATCTTCCTTTGTGTCAGTTGTTTTCACCTCCTTTATAAGAACATATTCTCTGAAAGTTTTCCCATTCATGAAAAGACTTTGTGATAATTGGAGCATGTGTTGTTTGCTTAATAGCTCTGACATAGACTCTTCTGGAAAGATAAGATCAATATGATAGTTGTTCTCTGACCAAGAACACAGTTTGCCATTGCTCAATGAATTTGTACTTACTATACCTTTGCATGACTGAATCATTGCTTAGCCTTGGTGAGCATTTTGAGAATTGTTGCTTTGTAGAACTGTTAGTGTTTGCTAAGTAATTACTGATGCTCCATGTCCGTATTCTTTATTATCGACACCTCACATCATAAAACCTGTGGTCATGTTTTCTGAGTTCAGATTTTGCTTGGGGACAAGCGAGGTCTAAGCTTGGGGGAGTTGATACGTCCATTTGCATCACTATTTTATATGTTAATTCTCCTTTATTCATTGATATTTTCCATATTAGAACACTATACTTATGTTATTTCATTGTTTTCTGTGTGTTTTGCAGTTTTATAAAATCAATTGTCAGAGTCAGAATTCAGCTGGAAAAAGCACCTGTCAGATGGAGTATCTTCCGGACATCGAAAAATTCGTGAAAATTCAGAAATCCAAGGTTCACCAGAAATCACCGGGGGAGCCCAAAGGACTGCTAGAGGGGGGCCAAGGGGCAGCCAGATGACCCTCAGGCGCGGGCCCCCCTAGGCCGCACCTGGTGGGCCCCTGGGGGCCCCAGGCCTCTCCTCCGGCACCCCTTTGGCGTACTTACCCCCCTTGACCTAAAATTATCGGGGAGCCACTTGGTAGAAGTTTTCCGCCGCCTCTTCACGACGGAAACGACAGAGAGAAGAAAACACCTTCCTAGCGGGGAGATTCCGCCGGGGAAATTCCCTCCCGGAGGGGGAAATCGTCACCACCGTCACCGTCATCGCACCAGGCATCATCGGGATCATCATCGTCATCATCATCATCATCAGCACCATCACCCTCACCATCCATCCTCACCTTGCTATAACAATTCGGGTTCCATATTGTTGTATTCCATTAGATCTCTCTACCGGCGTGAATTACCTCTTCGTAGTTGATGCTTGTGAGAATTATCGGTGTTATCACTTTATGAACAGATTGTTATTCATCCATATTGCACCTCTGATTATGATTCATATGATGTGTTGTGAGTAGATCATTTAGTTCTTGAGGACATGAGAGAAGTCTTGTTACTAGTAGTCATGTTTCGTTGAGTAATATTTATCGATTTGATATTTAATTTATGTTGTTATTTCTCTAGTGGTGTTATGTGAACGTCGACTACATAACACTTCACCTTTATGTGCCTAGAGGAATGCATTGTGTATTGGATTGCTTATGGAGGGTTGCCGGAGTGACAGAAACCTAAACCCCAGTTTGGAAGACCTTACATAAGGGATTAGTAGATACCACGAGTTTATTGCTACGGTTAGATTTTTATCTTAATTACTATCTTGTATTTGCGGATGCTTGCAAGTAGTGTAATCGTAAGTGTGCATTAGTCTTGGATAGGACGGTGCACTAGCATAGGTCTACCCACATAACACTTACCAAAACGATAAAGATTAATCAACAGCGTGTAATGAAAGTAACTTGACGAAACCTCCCGTGCGTCCTCAGGAACGTTTTGCTATTATAAGAAGTACTACCGGCTTGTCCTTTGTGCTAAAAACGATTGGGCCACTTGCAGCAACTATTTATTTTCATTGCTATTTACTTGTTATTGTTTTATTCCTCATTACAAAAACCCCTAAATATTTACCTTTCAGTGTTTACAGTGAAACGTTATTCAAGTTTATTTATCAATATCTTCTGCTCCTCGTTGGGTTCGACACTCTTACATATTGAAAAACCTACAATAGATCCCCTATACATGTGAGTCATCAAAGTTGCACAAATCCATGACATGGCTACCAAAATAGGTCTCCTATCACAAACATCCTTAGGAAACACTCTGCTCACTATGTACTCGAGGAGTGGTGACCTGTGCTCTGCCTGGCAAGCTTTCAAGATATTACAAGAGAAGGACGCCATCACATGGACACGATGATGCAGGACTTTGCGAACCATGGCCATGCCATCTTCGCGCTGCAGGCCTTGGCGCAGATGCTACGACAAGGACACAAACCGAGCTTGACCACCTTCACCACCGCGTTGTCAGCCTGCAGCCACGCCGGTCTCGTCGAGAAAGGCCGGAACATCTTCGCATCTATTGGCCCTGTGTACGGGCTTGAGCCGACCATCAAGCACCGCACCTTCCTCGTTGACATCTTCGGCCGTGCAGGCGCGTGATGGAGGCCTTGGAGGTTGTTGCTGCCACACAACGTGAGATACGCGACGAGGCCATCCTGAGGATATTGCTCGGGGCCTGCATGATGCACAATGAGGTGGATGCAGCGAGGAAGGTGGGGCAGGCTCTTGCCAAATCAGACGAGAACCCTACTATGCGGTTCGGGCCAATATTCTAGCGTCAGGTGGATTGTGGGATGAGATGGCAGTCGTGTGAAACGCCATGATGGGGAGCAAGGCAAGGAAGGCGCCCGGAGTTAGCCGGATCGTGGTGGACGCGAGGAGCCACACGTTCTTCTCTGGGGATCGGATGCATCCGCAGTGTGAAGAGGTGTATGAGATGCTCGACGATACGCTTGTCCCTCTGATGAAGAAGGGAGATGGAGCCACCGACGGATAGGTCTTTCAGTGGCCTAAGGTTGAACTACACTTTATACTACATCCACCAATTTTCAAGGGGTCTACAGGGGGCATCGGAAAAACGATTTAAGAGTTGTTTCCAAGATTCTGGTCCAAAATGAAACCACCAGTGAAGCACGCATCATCACTGAAGGAGACTCGCAATTGGGACTTAGGCAATCCCAATGTCCAAGCAATGGAGTTAAAAAAAAAAGGTAATTGGACCTGTTTATCAGTTACTGTTGTATGTAATTTTTCTGATATTTTGTTGTGATGGTCACAGGAAAAGGAAGAGCCGGAAGAAATCTGTGGAAGATGGTCGATTGGCAATAAATGAACCGTAGAAGCTGTTGCTGTTGCTGCTAGTCGATGGACAGTTGGACACCAACAAAGGCTACTGCTGGGTTAGCCAGATATAATGTGCGCTGATGAACTTGCATCTGATCGATTCAATTGATAGCTATTACCAGACCATTCGCAGGGTTTATTCCGTTTTTTGGGTCTCCCTAGTCTGACACAAGATATCGAGCATTAGCTTCAGCCAAAAAGCCAACAATGCTTGGACATGCAAACAGTCAGAAGACTTGTAAAGAAATGTATGTTTTAGTGTAGCAAGGTTTGACTTGTGTGTTACTGGCTTACTGCTATGTCATACTATTACCAGAAGAGCAACTCAGCCGGAGCACCAGGTACATATTTCTTGGCCCCATGATTAAGTTCATACCTAGGACAGTTCTGAAACTTATGCATTTGGATTCTTACAACATAGATGGTTGGGTTAGCAACTTAGAATTGTGCTCTGCCATGTGAGTTGTTGTCTGATTACAATATCTTCCTGCGCAAGCAGATGAAGTACATGTACTAGCAGTAGCAGGAAACACTCTGCTCACCATGTACTCGAGGAGCGGTGACCTGTGCTCTACCTGGCAAGCATTCAAGATATTACAAGAGAAGGACACTATCACATGGACATCGATGATGCCGGCCTTCGCGAACCATGGCCATGACATAAAACCGAGCTTGACCACTTTCACCGCCGCGCTGTCAGGCTGCAGCCACGCCAGCCTCGCCGAGAAAGGCCAGAACATCTTCGCATCTATTGGCCCTGCATACGGGCTTGAGCCGACCATCAAGCACCGCACCTGCCTCGTCAAGATCCTCGTCCATGCAGGGCAAGTGATGGAGGCCATGGAGGTTGTTGCTGCCACACCACCCTAGATACGCTACGTGTTATTTTCTGGTGATCCAAATTCCAGCGGTAGTACCGCTGGGTTAAGCGGTACTACCGCTCCAGAGCTACCGCCACCGCTATAGCCTCCGCTACCGCCAGAATGGCCGTCTGAAGCACTTGTCCGGTACCGACTGGTACCGCTGGCGGTACCGCCGCCGGTACCGCTGAGGTGGGAAGAGACAAACTAGCCCGCGCCAGCGGTACTACCGCCTGTCCCAGCGGTAGTACCGCCGCGGTGGGATCTTTTCCGGGTTGGACTGCAGCCGACCTAGGGTTTTATGTTCCCATATATAGTTCCATGTAGTCATAGATTAGATTGTGAGATTGAGAGATCCACCAGATCCATAGCACGAGAAGGGTTTGTCCTCTCGTGTATTGTAATACTCCTCCAATTATAGTGATACGCCTTTGTGCGTTCCGTGGTTTTTTCCCGCAAGGGTTTTCCACGTAAAAATCTGTGTTCTTGTTCTTTGTTTGATCTACTTTCGCTGCGCAGTTTTATAACAAGTGGTATCAGAGCCGAAGGTTTCGGCGATCCGCTGCTCCGGGAGACTTTCCGCTGCGCTCCCGGAGCAGTATCGACGCAGCGTTCAATCGGATCAACAGTCTTGCGGCACGTGCAACTTCACCAAGTTCAAGCATCCTTCGTCAGATCCGAGATCGAGTTTTTCGTCGGCTTCCTGTGTGCTGTTTTGGCGATCCGTCCGTATGCAAGTTGGATTGGTCGCGTCTTCGAATCCGGTACAACTTCCAATCCATCGCTTTATTTGTTCTCTATTCGGTATTAATTCCGTACGAGAAGTTGCGCGAGGATCACCCGTGAGTACCAGATCGTTTTGGACACTTGAAGCATTAGATCGATCCAAGCATCCGAGGAGATAAGGCAGCTCCAGCGCTGCTGCTATTCACGTGAAGGCACTTACGTGAAGCAATCAATTCTTTGATCTCCAAATTGCTACATCCACCCAATTCCAATTACCAGGTGCTATCAATCCAATTCTTGCTTCGTATAAATAATTTCTTTGGAAATTTTCTTGTTGCTTGGCTTGTACTACTTGTGCACGGATGATCTTCCGTCATTGGACCGTGACACAAGGTTTACCCTATGGCAAGTCAAGATGGGAGCATTGTTGGCATAAGCCGAAGATGCGGATTATTTTAGCACAGATGGACAAAAGTGAACAATTTGTTTTCAGCTCGAGCATTGACCCGTGCTCTATCCAGGTCTCAATACCGGTTCTATCCGCACCACCTATGTTCGATGATTTGCCGCTGAGATGATCATCGTTTTGGTTCAAGGTGGAGTTTGTTGAGTTAGATCCCAGTACGCAGTTTGGGCTCAACATTATGGCGGGTTTATTTGCGGCGTTCTATGACGACTCGTTCGTTCATTGGGTTATCATATTTGAAGGCTGGAAGTTCAAGTAAGTTTTATAATTGTTCATATTCAGTGGAATTTACATGGGAGATATTATGGATGCAAATTCAAGTTATTATATTGCTGCAATTACATGAACACAATTCAGTTATGAGAAAAAAAAATTATGGAGGAGGTGATTATTAAGCCTGTTGGTAGCCAGCATATACTTTTCTCTCCAGTATTTTGCTATTATGCATGTGAAGGTTTTATTCAGTTCGTGATGAGGATCAGTTAAGGTGCAAGGAGATTTGTTATCTGCTAGATACTACAACATTTAGTACTGTTATGTTTTTTGGTACAATTCAGTTGTCTTTGCTCTTTCATGAGGGGTCTATTGCAGAGTTGATGCTCCATTGCATGTTGAGAAGGTTCCATCCGACAGTTGTTCTATAGGGACAGTTTTTGACCATGTCATGGATATTTCATTAACCGTCGACAGTTTTTTGTGTACGAGTTGCCATCCGTACAAGATGCTCTTGCATGAGTATTGTTTGCCGAGGTTTGTGCTTTGTGGCACGTTCAGATTCCATGAGATGAGTTCTTCACATTGTTATGTGCACCAAGTTGCACTATTGAGCTATGCGCTCGTTCAGGCACCACAGGAGATATGATGACTTATGTCATTTGATGATTGGGCAGTTTTTCAGTTTTTGGAGGTCAGTGGCACAGACTCAGACTTTTATTGGGTTTTATGGGAGACCCAAGTTTCGTTCGTCTGCTTTGTTGACAGCTGTGTTGTTTATTGGATGACCTACCGTTGATTTGCTCAATATGACTTCGAGAGAAGTTTATCCGTCCTATGGACGTTCCAAGACAAGGTTTACTTGTGATGATTTTAATTGAGGAGTTGATGCTATCTATGACTGTTATAGGAATTTGTCTCAAGGTGGAGTGTTATTTTCTGGTGATCCAAATTCCAGCGGTAGTACCGCTGGGTTAAGCGGTACTACCGCTCCAGAGCTACCGCCACCGCTACCGCCTCCGCTACCGCCAGAATGGCCGTCTGAAGCACTTGTCCGGTACCGACTGGTACCGCTGGCGGTACCGCCGCCGGTACCGCTGAGGTGGGAAGAGACAAACTAGCCCGCGCCAGCGGTACTACCGCCTGTCCCAGCGGTAGTACCGCCGCGGTGGGATCTTTTCCGGGTTGGACTGCAGCCGACCTAGGGTTTTATGTTCCCATATATAGTTCCATGTAGTCATAGATTAGATTGTGAGATTGAGAGATCCACCAGATCCATAGCACGAGAAGGGTTTGTCCTCTCGTGTATTGTAATACTCCTCCAATTATAGTGATACGCCTTTGTGCGTTCCGTGGTTTTTTCCCGCAAGGGTTTTCCACGTAAAAATCTGTGTTCTTGTTCTTTGTTTGATCTACTTTTGCTGCGCAGTTTTATAACACTACGAGGCCGTCCTGAGGACGCCGCTCGTGGCCTGCATGATGCACAATGAGGTGGATGCAGCGAGGGTGGTGGGACAGGCTCTTGCCAAATCTAACGAGAACCTCTCGGGTTCAGGTTCAGGAGAGTAATACACGGTTCTGGCCAATGTTCTAGCGTCAGGTGGATTGTGGGATGAGATGGCAGTCGTGTGGAAGGCCATGAGGGGGAGCAAGGCAAGGAAGACGCCCGGGGTTAGCCGGATCGTGGTGGGAGCGAGGAGCCACACGTTCTTCTCCGGCGATCGGATGCATCCGCAGTGTGAAGAGGTGTATGAGATGCTCGACGATACGCTTGTCCCTCTGATGAAGAAAGGAGACAGAGCCACCAACGGATAGGTCTTTGAGTGGCCTAAGGTTGAACTACGCTTTGTACTACATCCACCAATTTGAAGAGGTCTACAGGGGGGCATCGGAAAAACGATTTAAGAGTTGTTTCCAAGCCGCTCTCGGCTGCTGTTGCACTTGCAACCCCAGCCCTAGGCTCCTTTTTCTTTTCGTTCAGTTTAACCCTTGTAGACCTTGTACTCTCTCTCTAATGCAATGAAAAGCAGGCCAGTCTGCATTTTCGTTAAAAAGAGTTGTTTCCAAGAGGCTGGTACAAAATGAAAGCACCAGTGAAGCATGCATCATCACTGAAGGAAACTCACAATTGGGACATAGGCAATCCAAATATCCAAGCAATGGAGTTAAAAAAAGGTAATTAGACCTGTTTATCAGTTACTGTTGTATGCTTTTTTTTCCTGATATTTTGCTATGATGGTCACAGGAAAAGGAAGAGCCGGAAGAAATCTGTGGAAGATGGTCGATTGGCAATAGATGAACCGTAGAAGCTGCTGCTGTTGCTGCTACTAATGAACTTGCATCTCATCCGTTCCATTGATAGCTATCTACCAGAGCATTCGCATGGTTTATTCCGTTTTTGGGTCTCTCTAATCTGACACAAGATACCGAGCATTAGCTTCAGTGAAAAAGCCAACAATGCTTGGAAATGCAAACAGTCCGAAGACTTGTAACGAAATGTATGGTCTAGTACAACTATCAGGAGAGCAACTCCATGACAGGAATCAACCGGAGCACCAGGTACATATTTCTTGGTCCCATGACTACCTCGGACAGTTCGGAATTTGGATTCTTACATCTTAGATGGCTGGGTTTAACATTGTACTTTGCCACGTGAGTTGTTAGCCTGATTAACACTTCTTCCCGAGCAGGCAGAAGAATTACACGTACTAATAGCAGTAGAGCTTGTATATTCAGATTAGCAAAGTTCACTAGCAGTTTCACAGGTCGGAATGATACATTCTTGTTTTGCAGAGGCGTCTCAAATGATTCGAAGGTACCGACACCTGATCATCTCATGCATCTGCTCCTGCTCTTCTCTCTGTATGTTCCATAAACTATGTAAAAAAAAACGAGGTCTCAAACGGTCATTGGATACTCCATAGTAATTGTAAGCTACTCCATAGTGTTTTTTAAATACTCCATAGTAGCTAGTACTAGGGCGAACCGTCCACCTTGCTTGTAAACCGTTCTGCGGTGAGTTTGAGCGAGTATAGTTTCATTTTTCTTCCCTTTATGGAATGAGTTTCTGATATCTGAAGCACTACACTCACGGTTGCTCGTGCTGGTTCTCTTGGCGGTTCCAACAAGTGCGAAAATGATAGTTTGCAGGCTATAGAAATAGGCGAAGCACAAGTGCAACATATTTTTAAAGTAATACGCGTGACAACATTGTAAGAGAGCTCTCAACAAGTGATAAGAAAGACAGCGACTTTAGATTGCCTATTTTTCCTGACAATTGGCAATTGAAATTATTATTAGACAGCCTCGGTGCAATTAGATTGCTGCAAGAATAGATACTTTCTGGAACTATTCCAGTGAAGTTGTTCAACGCAAAATCTAATATCTTTACGCTGTGTAGGTTGGAGAAGTTGACTTTGTCAAGTTCTCCACTGAAATTATTGCTCCTGAGGTAAAGTGCTATGAAATTTGTACAGTTGCTCAGGGTTGAGGGCACCTCCCCAGACATGTTATTGTTGCTCAAATGGATCTCCTCCAACCTCTGAAGCTGCCCTATGGATTCCGGAATCTTCCCAGTGAAATTGTTCTCTCCAAGATCAAGGGTTGTCAGATTATTCATTTTGAGAATAAGTGCACCTTCAAGTGTTCCTTGTAATCCATTCCTGGGTAAAGAGACGCAATCCAACAAGCTAGCATTAAAAAGTTCATCTGGAAGAGTCCCACAAGGTTGTTGCGGCCAGCCTTTAGCACTCAGCTTGGAACAACTACCAAGTCCAGGTGGAATTCTTCCGCTGAACTGGTTGAAACAGAGATCCAGAATGGCGAAGGATGGTGAGCTATTGCAGAATTCACTTGGTATTGGTCCAGTAAAGCTGTTATTGCTCGCATTCAGTGCTGTAAGATTCTCTATAGATTTCCACGTGGTCGATGCAAAAGGTCCTGTAAGTAAGTTGCTTGAGATATTCAGTACCTGCTGAGGCTGGGCAGGGGTTGAAGATGAAAACTCCTGCAAATCTCCGTCGAGTTTATTAAAGCTGACATCTATAATGATGATGCTGCCGGAAGCCATCAGTTCCAGCGGTAGGCCACCAGATAGAAGATTGTTTGACAGGTTGAGACGCAGAAATCCAGTGAGGTTCCCAAGAGAAGGTGTGATGCGCCCCTGAAGGCTTCTAGAAGCCAGAAAACATTGGTAACAATCTTATCTCTGCTGCATGTGATCCCTTCCCACTAGAAGCAATCTGTGCCATGCTGCCAGAAAGCAGTGAGGCCATCAGCTTGTGAGAGCGCCGCGAGGAACTGGAGGAGGGAGCCCTTCTCCTTCTCCTTGCAGGAACTGCTAGGAGATGCCAAGGAGATCAGTAGCACAAGAACAAGACCAAGGGTAAGGATGGCAATGGATAGGGTATAGGGCGGATAGAGTAATACTATACCCATACCCACTTATTAATGGGTACAAAATTCTACCCATACCCGTACTCACAGGTATGAAACTTTACCCGTACCCATACCCATTAGGTATCCAACGGGTAGATAAAAGAAGTACACAAGTTATTCACAATTTTACATTCTTCTATAGAACATTTGATTAAAAACATTTATTTTAACTCAATAAAAGATCGATCAGTACATTACAATAATCTCAATTAAATTAGACAATTGGTGTAACACATTGAGACAAAGGAATAAAGGATCAACTGAGTTCCCGTTCCCTGCACATGTCACTATAAACGGGTAGGGTATGGTTATACCCACGGGTACAATTAAAGCTATACCTGTGACCTCGGGTAGGGTATGGATACTACCCATGATTGCCTATGTCCCAATTGTGGCCCCGTACCCATGGGTGAAATTGCCATCCTTAACCAAGGGATGGTATGTGCAAATTGCTCATGTATGTCTTGTGTGAAAGATGGAGCTGCATGGCTACCGATGTAACTAGCATGGAAGGCCGAGCTTAAGTCTAGCTCTGACTAGGCAAAACATCAGTAATGATCGTCTATTTTGTTCTCTCCGTTGTCGTAGTCACCATCAAGAAAATTGGGGTCAGGAAAATTGGATTTTACCATATGTGATATGTGTTTGAACCACGCAGATGCCTATAGTATCTTGGACTGGGAAATCATAATTAAGTTCCAACCTCCCGGCCGTTCTGTGTGTTGTATGTTTCTATCATGACTCCGGCCGGACGTTCAATTTGATTAGTAGATTGTTTACTCTAAAATATGACACTACTAGAAAACAAGCCTTTGGTCTAAAGCCATTTTTGCCTCTAGTACCGGTTGGCTTACGAACCGGTACTAGAGGGGGGAACTAGTCCCGGGTCAAAAATTGAGCATTGGTCCCGGGTCGTGGGGGAGCTCTAGTACCGGGTCGTAACACGACCCGGGACTAAAGGTCCGTGGCATGGCAGCCGCAGAGCGTGGCCCATGCGGGCACCTCTAGTCCCGGGTTGTACTACCACCCGGTACTAGAGGTTGAGCTTTCGTCCCGGGTCGTGGTACCACCCGAGACAAATGCTCTCACTATATCATCTTCCACCCCGAGAGCAGCCCTCCATTTTTTTTCCACGATTTGTCAAGATTAGCGAGAGCCATCTATCCAAGGGTTAGCACCTTGATACTTTCATCCGGCATTGCTCATTTTAGCTCATTTCCTTACTAGTTTAGCTCATTTCATTTTTGTAGTGCTTGGTTGGTGTTTGATGAAATGTCTAAGTTAGGGAGTTCATTTGTTTTATGTGCAATTTACGCTAAATTAAAATATGATTTGTGTGTTCTAGTGCCGTGCTCACCGCCGTTGATCGCCCTGGTTGTCCCGTCACCGGCACCACCTCGGTAAGCATCTTATTTGAAACTTTTATTTTAGCTCATTTCCATACTAGCTTAGCTCATTTCATTTTTTAGGTGCTAACTAGGTTATTGCGTTTGACATACTTATATAATGCAGATGAGTCATCCATGGATGTACGCTGACCGACGCTCTAGAGAGTACATGCAGGGCGTGCAATCTTTTCTCAAAGTGGCTGAGGCAAACAAGCGGGATGGTTTTATGTTATGTCCATGCCTTAAATGTCAGAATAAGAAGGATTACCCTCGGTCACAAACCCTTCACATCCACCTGATAGAGCATGGTTTCATGCCCGGCTATAATTGTTGGACCAAGCACGGAGAAAGAGGGGTTATGATGGAAGACGACGAAGAAGAAGAGAACGATGACAACTACATGTACCCTGAATACGATGGTAATGCAACTGGGGAAGATGAAGATGAAGAGGTACCAGATGAGCCCATCATACATGATGAATTACGTGGGGTCATCGTTGATGCACAGAACAAAGTAGAAAGTGAAATTGAGAAATTGAAGTTGGATCGCATGTTAGAGGATAACAAAAAAAAGTTGTACCCAACTTGCGACGATGACAACACAAAGCTCGGCACCACACTGGAATTGCTGCAATGGAAGGCGGAGAATGGCTTATCTGACAAGGGATTTGGGAATTTACTGAAAATAATGAAGAAAAAGCTTCCAACGGATAACGAATTGCCTGACTGTACATATGAAGCAAAGAAGGTTATCTGCCCTCTAGTATTAGATGTGCAGAAGACACATGCATGCATTAATGACTGCATCCTCTACCGCGGTGAGCAGTACGATAATATGAATGAATGCCCGGTATGCGGTGCATTGCGGTATAAGATCAGACAAGATGACCCTAGTGATGTTGAGGGCCAGACCCCCAGGAAGAGGGTTCCTGCCAAGGTGATGTGGTACGCTCCTATAATACCACGGTTGAAACGTTTGTTCAGAAACAAAGAGCATGCCAAGTTGTTGCGATGGCACAAAGAGGACCGCAAGAGCGACGAGATGTACAGACACCCGGCCGATGGGTCGTAGTGGAGAAAAATCGATACAGAGTTCAAGGAATTTGCACGTGACGCAAGGAACTTGAGGTTTGGTCTAAGTACGGATGGCTTTAATCCTTTTGGGGAGCAGAGCAGCAGTCATAGCACCTGGCCTGTGACTCTATGTATCTATAATCTTCCTCCTTGGTTGTGCATGAAGCGGAATTTCATTATGATGCCAGTGCTCATCCAAGGCCCGAAGCAACCCGGCAACGACATTGATGTGTACCTAATGCCATTAGTTGATGAACTTTTGCAGTTGTGGTCCGAACCATGTGTACGTGTGTGGGATGAGCACAAACAACAGGAATTTGACCTACGAGCGTTGCTGTTCGTAACCATCAATGATTGGCCTGCTCTTAGTAACATTTCAGGACAGTCAAACAAGGGATACAATGCATGCACGCACTGTTTAGATAAGACTGAAAGTATACATTTGGGAAACAAGAATGTGTACCTGGGGCATCGTCGATTTCTTCCGAACAGTCATACCGTAAGAAAGAAAGGCAAGCATTTCAACGGTGAGGCAGATCGCCGGAAGAAGCCTAACCTCCCTGATGGTTATGTTATATATGACATGGTCAAGGATTTAGAAGTAATCTTTGGAAAGGGTCCTGGCGGACAGTCTGTTCCGCATGACGCTCACGGACACGTACCCATGTGGAAGAAGAAGTCTATATTTTGGGATCTACCCTATTTGAAACTCCTAAAGGTCCGCTCTGCAATCGATGTGATGCACGTGACAAAGAATGTTTGCGTGAACCTGCTAGGCTTCCTGGGCGTGTACGGGAAGACAAAAGATACGCCGGAAGCAAGAGGGGACCAGCAACTTATGAAAGACCAAAACAACCTGCATCCAATGAAAATGGATAAAGGACGTCTAAGTCCTGCTAGCTACGCTCTTACCAAAGAAGAGAAGGAGATATTTTTTGAAGCCTTGAGCAGTATAAAGGTCCCGTCTGGCTTCTCGTCGAATATAAATGGAATAATAAATATGGCAGAGAAAAAGTTCCAGAACCTAAAGTCTCATGACTGCCACGTGCTTATGACCCAATTGCTTCCGGTTGCATTGCGGGGGCTTCTACCGGAAAATGTTCGACTACCCATTTGTTCAGCTATGTGCGTTCCTCAATGCAATTTCGCAGAAGTCAATCAGTCCAGTCACTCTAGTAAGGTTACAGAAGGATGTGGCTCAATGTCTCGTTAGTTTTGAGTTGGTGTTCCCACCATCCTTCTTCACTATTATGACACATCTCCTAGTACACCTGGTCCATGAGATTCTCATTCTGGGTCCTGTATTTCTACACAATATGTTCCCCTTTGAGAGGTTCATGGGAGTCTTGAAGAAGTATGTTCATAACCGTGCTAGGCCAGAAGGAAGCATCTCCAAAGGCTATGGAACAGAGGAGGTCATTGAGTTTTGTGTTGACTTTATTCCTGGCATTAAGTCGATTGGTCTTCCTGAATCGCGACATGAGGGGAGACTGAGTGGAAAAGCCACTCTAGGAAGGAAATCAACAATATGTAGGGACGGACATTCTTTCACACAAGCCCACTACACCGTTCTACATAATTCAACTTTGGTGGCTCCGTATATCCAAACACACAAGGATATTGTACGCTCCAACAACCCGGGAATGAATGACTCCATTATTGCAAAGGAACACATGGAGAATTTTGGCGGTTGGTTGGAAACACATTTGAACAATAACAACACAGTCTCAGATGAGCTGTACTTGTTGTCTAAGGGACCATCTTCGACTATTTGGACTTTCCAAGGGTACGAGATAAATGGGAATACATTTTACACGAACGCCCAAGATAAAAAGACCACCAAGTAAAACAGTGGTGTCCGCTTTGATGATTCAACAAACGTCAATGGGCGAACCGTCACGGTCACATATTATGGTTACATAGAGCAGATATGGGAACTTGACTATGGACCTTTTTTTAAGATCCCTTTGTTCTGGTGCAAATGGTTCAATCTGAAAGGCGGCGGGGTAAATGTAGACCCACTATACGGAATGACTATAGTGGATCTTAATAATCTTGCGTACGACACCGAACCATTCGTTCTAGCAAATGATGTGGCTCAGGTTTTCTATGTGAAGGACATGTCTACCAAACCCAAAAAAAAGGAAAGATAAGCAAGCAGATACATCAGCCGATATGCCAAAGCGCCACATAGTTCTTTCAGGGAAAAGAACCATCGTGTGAGTGGAGGACAACACAGACATGTCAGAAGATTACAATAAGTTTCATGAAATTCCGCCCTTCAAAGTGAACACTGACCCAAGCCTGAAGTTAAATGATGAACCTTGTCCATGGTTACGGCGCAATCAGCAGAAAGGGACACACACGAAGAAAAAGTGAAGACTAGATAGGGATGTTGTTGGTGATGTGTAATAATGTATTAAACTTTTATGTAACTGTGTTCTGAAAACTCAGAAGAGAACTCTAATTAGTTTATCTGGATACTAGGCCATATAAAATAACACAACGCGAATGTTTTCCATTTTTTTCGTTTTTCTTGAATTAGTTATGCCAGTTTCAAGATGCGGTCATAACGGCGGGCATGACCCATCTGTGGGATGTTGTTAAAGATGTTTTTAAAATAAAGAGATGTCTTTTAAATTTAAACACTATTAGTTAATGCATTTTTTAAATTGAAAATAGCAAAATGGTTAATAGTTTGAATAGTTCGAACAATTATTTTAGAAAACAGAAAATTGCTTTGGATTAGTTATTCAAATTCAAACACTTTTCATGTTGAAATTGTTTTCAAATTCAAAAGTATGCAGAAGCTATTCAAATTCACATTAAAATGAACTTTCAAAAAAAAATTAAATTCATATTTAGAAGTTTTTCATATTTAAATTTATATTTAGTAGTTTTTCATATTTAAATTCATATTCAGAAGTGTTTCCTATTTAAATTCACATTCAGAAGTGTTTCATATTTAGTTAATGCATTTTAAATTGACTTTCAAAATGGTTAAATTTGTTAATGCATTCTAAATTGAAAATGGCACGCGAGAAGATGTGAAAAAATATGACTTTCAAATTTAAACAATATTACTTAATGCATTTTTTAAATTGAAAATGGCAAAATGGTTAATAGTTTGAATAGTTAAAACAATTATTTTAGAAAACAGAAAATTGCTTTGGATTAGTTTTGCAAATTCAAAAACTTTCATGTTGAATTTTTTTTCAGATTCGAAAGTATGCAGAAGCTATTCAAATTCATATTCAAATTAAGTTTTCAAAAAATTGCGCGCAAAAGTTTGAAAATTTAGGCGGTTAAGCGAAAAAAAAGGGACCTCTGGTCCCGGGTCGTGGCAACACCCGGGACAAGAGGTCAATTTGCGCGCGCTGGGTGGCGTCTGCAAAAAGACGTCTGGTCCCGGGTCGTGGCACCACCCGGGACCAGAGGTCACCCCTCTTGTCCCGGGCCGTGGCACCGCCCGGGACCAGAGGTCCGTGGTATAAAAGCCCACGCCTCCATCCCGGGTCGAGCCACGACCCGGGAACACTTTTCCCACGAACAGCGCCGCCGCCCTCCGCCTCCACGCACGGCGCCGGCAGGCTGCCCAAATCCGCCGCGCCGCCGTCGTCGCTCTCCTCCTCGCGCCGCCGCCCCTCTCCGCTGCGCGCCGCCGTCCCCCTCCTCCACGCCCGTGCGGCGCCGTCCCTCTCCGCCAAATCCGCCGCGCCGCCCTCGACCTCCTCCTCCGCCGCCGCCGCCGCCCGTGCTAGCCGCGCCGCCCTCGACCTCCTCCTCCGCCGCCGCCGCCCGAGCCAGCCGCTCCCTCGACCTCCTCCTCCTCCTCCACCGCCGCCCGAGCCCGCCGCCACCCGAGCCCTCCTCCTCCTCCGCCGCTCCCGCCCGATTTAGGTAATATTCTTGCTAAGTTTTTTTAGTTGTTTTATGTTATTTTTGTTGATTAGGTTAACTTTTAGTATAGTTTATTAGTTGTTAACTACAAAGTTGGGTTAGTTTTTAGTTGTTAAGTGTAGTATAGTTTGCTTAGTATATTTGCTTAGGTAGATTTTGCTAAGTGTAGAAATATTTTAGTGTTAGAAATTTTGCGTAGTCGGAAAGTCGGGAAGTCGTTAAGTCGGGAAAGTCGTGAAGTCGGAAAGTCGTGTAGTCGGAAAGTCGTGTAGTCGGAAAGTCGGGAAGTCGTGAAGTCGGGAAGTCGGAACGGAAAGTCGGAAAGTCGTGAAGTCGGGAAGTCGGAACGGAAAGTCGTGAAGTCGGAAAGTCGTGAAGTCGGTTTCACGTTTTCCCGGCTTCCCGGCTTCCCGTTTTCAAGTTTTCCCGGTTTCCCGGTTTCACGTTTTCCCGGCTTCCCGGTTTCATGTTTTCCCGGCTTCCCGGTTTCCCGGTTTCACGTTTTCCCGGTAACACATACAATACACATGAAGTATCGCTCATGTTAGTTTAAATTTTGATATGGTATATTTGTAGATGTAATTTTGCTAAGTGTAAAGTTCGCTACATTGAATTATTCTGCTAATGCTAACATTGTTTTATTTTCTTTTGTAATAGTTAAGCAATGGACGATGGAGATGTTCCTCCCTTCCAAAACAGAGAAGGGGAAGATGTGTTGCTCGACTATATCCGGCAACCCGCGGATGGTGATCAACACATTAGAGCAGAAGAAGATGGCTCCGAGTTTTTGAACGACTCCGGTCCAGGAATGGAGGACGTGGAACGAAGCGTCCAAGGGCAAACTAGCACAGTTGGTGAACCCCCGCAGTCCGGCGTGGTATATTAAGCTTCTATTTGATCAGATGTAAAATTTTATTTGTATATATATATTAACAAATGTTTCTTCTTTTGAGACCTCCGCATCGACCCAAACTAGTAAACGAGGCCATGCCAAAGGGTTGGGAATAAAAGATCATTTCAGAATTGAGTCAGTCTCTTCAGATGGCAAACCGTTGGCGCCTCCGAAGAGCGCAACTAAGTTTGTGCATCAATGTGGAGTTGTTGTCAGGGACAATGTTCCGATCAGCCTTTAGGAATGGAATCAGATAAAAAACTTAGAGGGCAATTATTATGTCACCGAGAGAACTAAAGATATATCTTGGAAGAAGCTCATGGCACATTTCACTCTGCCGGTGTTCGATAGTCCCGAAAGGATAGAAGCCATGACGGACAAAGTCATGCATTGGACTCTGAAGAAGATGGCTGAACAATTCAGTAAATGGAAGAACAGATTATACCGTGATTGGGTCGACAAAGAGAAAGTTCCAGATTTCACTGGGACACTAGAGAGGCAGCGGGCTCACTGGCCGGCATTTCTACAATACAAGAATACAGAAGAAGCCAAGGAAAGATCGGCAAAGAATAAGTTGAATGCAGCGAAGAAGATATATAACCATAAGTTGGGTGGAGGTGGCTACATAGCTGCCGAGCCTAAGTGGGATCGGATTGCCGCGCAAAAGGGATCATTCCAGTTACTGATACGTGGCCCCGTAGGGTCAGAAATTGGGTATTTGCTCATGGGGGGAGTATGACGAATCAGGCAATGTAATAGTTGATGAAACGAAAGAAACTCCTATACCCCGGCAAACAATTCTGGATGCAATCGCCGATGCTCATGAGGGAAGGTTTTTTCCCGACAGAGAATACGACGAGCTGTGGAAGGCCCTCGGTACTAAAGAAAAAGGAGGATCTATTCGAGGAGGGGAGGTGTGACATGGCATGAAGGGTTTCCTGAGGACCGTGACTCTTATAGAAGCCGAGAAAGAGCAAAGAGGAGGAAGGAGCAGGAGCAACACGACCAGTTGAGCAAAGTGGAAAATATCATTAGCCAACAACAACGGGAACTAGATGAATTGCGGCGCGCGCAGTCTTCTCGAGGGGCAACTCATCAGCTGCTGCTGCAAGATAGTCAACCAGGTGGTCCATCTCAACGGAAAAGCAGCGTGGCTTCCGCGACCGTCGGTGCTGATGAGGCATCGAACCAAAAATATCCCGTGGATTCTATCACTCAGAAGAAAACTTGTGAGCTACATGAGGCAGTGAGAAACATAACCATGAAGGCGGCGGACGGCTATGCTTTACCTTGTGAATCTACAGCACTGTATTGTGGCAATGAGATTGTCGAGGGGTAGATAACACGGCAGATGCTACTTTGAGGTAGCTTGAGTTTTTGGGCAAGGCGACACTGGCGTCTGGGAGATTGTTTAGCACTACGGGGACAAGGGATTTACCCAGGTTCGGCCTCTCCATTTGTAGCGCCCCGACCCGACTACTATACAGTGATGCTGTGTGTCACCGGTTAAGCGATACAACCGGAGGTTACGGGTTTACCAATCCCCGGCCAAAACCTTTGGCAGGTGTTGCTCGGATTTGATCATCGGCAACACAACACCCCGATTGATGCCTTAACACAGGCACAACTATCATAGCATAATAATAAGATCAAGACTTGTGAAACAACTGGCACATCACAGACTCTACGACACAAATCAATATAATTCAACTTTTATAATAGAGAAAGATAGCAAATAATACAACCAGGGGTCACGGACCCAACAATACATCAAGCGGAAGCGAATTAAGTTGTTCTAAACAACAAGAACCAAATATGGCCTAAGAGGCCTACAGATAAACATTCAAGCGCCAGCTGTTCCGGGATGTCCCAAGCTGCCACCTGGGAACCCCAGACTACTCGTCGACGTCCACAAGGAACCCACCTTCGAAGGTCGGTGAAGTCCTCCTCTGAAACAAAACAAACGACGTTGAGTTCGACGAACTCGCAAGATTATATATAGAGCTTTAGCTCGATGAGACTTTCAAAGTTCTATGGCTCTTTTGCATAAAGCTGATTTTATTTAATAAAACAAGACTCCATGGCATCGACTAATCAGATTATTTTAAAAGAGGGGTAAGAAGTAACTCTTTTCTCTTGAATCACATTTCTCATCATCAACCATCACCATCATTGTACCTGTTTATCAAAGGCACCTCCCCGAATCACCCTCGAGGAAGTCAACCTTACAATCTTGAATAGTACCTCTAGTACTCGGTTTTTAATCATTCCGTTAAAGTTATTCTATGATCTTATCGTCCTTTCCCAAGTCGTCCGTAACCGTGGACACGGCTTTTCGAAAAGATTCAACCCTGCAGGGGTGCACTGTGTTTACCTTCGGTACCGCCCGGCTCATTGCCTACGCTTAGCTCTCTTCCGGGGGAAGCCGGCTGAGTGGGAACGGTTCAACCTTTACCTTGCTTGGGACTAACCCAGGATCATCAGTGGCGGTAGGACTGCCAGGATCACAACACCCCGCCCCACGGCCACTCATTTTCCTAACACCACCATCCTCATCTCCGTCTTGACCACCATCTCAACGCAAATGGAAAGCCAAACTAGAGGACCCTGGCTAGCCCCGGCACAAGTTAGTTGGTCAACGGGGGCTCCATATACCCCCACCGAAAAGAAGCGCGCTCAGTCTTGGTGTGGGGGGAATACTTTCTGGATTAACCCGCGGCCCAGTGCGACTTACTTTACTCGCACGATCAAAGGCCCACATGGGAGTAAGCCCAATATTAAACCGCCATAAGGAGAAAGATCTAGAAGGCATATCTCGGAGGACGTGAAGACCAAGTAGTCTCCCAGTAGGACTCCGTAGACATATTCCTTGTGGAGGAAGCTTTCCTTTGTAACCTGACGAGCCTCTGCATATATAAAGAGGACTCGCAGGACGTAGAGGGGGACGAGCTATCAAGCCCTTTAACCCTAGCTCATACGGCGAGTTCCACATTAGATCGCCTCCATTGTAACACCTCGATTATCATATCAATACCAATCTAGTGTAGGCAGGAAGTAGGTCTTTTACCTCACATTGAGGGGGCCGAACCTGGGTAAATCTGTGCCGATCTTCTGTTCCTGCGATCCCAAGCTCGGAGATGCTTGACTCGCATAATCCCACACCTACGAAGTCATCTATGACACCTGACATGACAATCCCACGACAGTTGGCGCCCACCGTGGGGCCTGCGGTCAAAGGCGTCACGTTCCGCGCAGGATCCATGAAGGGAGCTGAAGATCTCGTTGTTGGCCGCATCATCACGGTCAATGGCACACCCCTCATCGACGATTCAAGCTGGGGGCCATAAGCAGATTATTTGGAAACCGGCCACGTCATCCGTTTGGATCTGTCCACGTTTTCGTCGGCTTCATTGGCGGCGAGTCAGAAGATCCATCGCAGCACGGTGATACGTCTCCAACGTATCCATAATTTTTGATGTTCCATGCTTGTTTTATACCAATTGTTACATGTTTTGCATCTACTTTATGTCACTTTTATACATTTTCCGGGACTAACCTATTAACAAGATGCCGAAGCGCCAGTTCCTGTTTTCTGCTGTTTTTGTATTCCAGAAAAGCTAGTCTGGAAATATTCTCGGAATTGGACGAAATTTCACGGAGGGTCCTATTTTACCAGAACACACCTGAAGGACCAAAGGAGCAACGAAGGAGGGCCATGTGGGCCCCACACGTGGCCAGGGCGCGGCCAGGGGCCAGGCGCGCCTGGGTGCGTGTGGGCCCCACGGGGGTCGCCAGCCGCCGCCCTTTCGCCTACTTATTCCCCCCGACGCAAAAACCCTAAGTACCTGAGCATATCCACGAAAAGTTCCAGAGACGCCGCCGCCGTCAACCCTAGCTCGGGAGGGTCAGAACCTCTTCCCGGCACCCTGCCGGAGAGGGGAATCGTCACCGGAGGCTTCTACATCGCCATGCCTGCCTCCGGAGTGATGCGTGAGTAGTTCATCCTTGGACTACGGGTCCATAGCAGTAGCTAGATGGTTGTCTCTCCATTTGTGCCATCATGTTTAGATCTTGTGAGCTGCCCTACATGATCAAGATCATATTATTGTAATGCTACATGTTGTGTTTGCTGGGATCCGATGAATATTGAATATTATGTCAAGTTGATTATCAATCTATCTATGTTATTTAAGATCTTGCATGCTTTCCGTTAGTAGATGCTTTGGCCAAGTAGATGCTTGTAACTCCAAGAGAGAGTATTTATGCTAGATAGTGGGTTCATGCCTCCGTTTAATCTGGGACAGTGACAGAAAGTTCTAAGGTTGTGGATGTGCTGTTGCCACTAGGGATAACCTAACGATGCTATGTCCACGGGCATATGTGTTTGTTTACATTACGCGCTTTACTTAATGCAATTATCCGTTGCTTGCAACTTAATACCAACGGGGACTCGGATGACAACCCGGCGGTGGATTATTAGTCATAGATGCTGTTGGATAACGGTCTATGTATTTGTCGTAATGCCCAATTAAATATCATAGTATCATCATGTCATGTATATGCATTGTCATGCGCTCACTATTTGTCAATTGCCCAGCTGTAATTTGTTCACCCAACATGTTAGTTATCTTTTATGGAGAGACACCACTAGTGAACTGTGGACCCCGGTCCATTCTTTTACACTGATTAAACAACCACAAACTGCAAACTGTTCCTTTTTCATTCTCTGCAATTTAATACTCATTTTCCACACCATACGTTTAATCCTTTGTTTTCAGCAAGCCGGTGAGATTGACAACCTCACTGTTTCGTTGGGGCAAAGTAGTTTGATTGTGTTGTGTGCAGATTCCACGTCACGCCGATCCCTGCGCCGCATCATATTTCGCCTTGACAACCTTCTGAAGAGTTGCTCCTACTGGTTCGATAACCTTGGTTTCTTTCTGAGGGAAAACTTGCTGCTGACTACATCATACCTTCCTCTTGGGGTCTCCCAACGAGCGTGTGTTTGCATCAAGCTTTTTCTGGCGCCGTTGCCGGGGAGACAGCAGTCTTCTGCAAGGGGAGTTTCACGCTTCCAATCTCTTTACTTTGTTTTTGTCTTGCTTAGTTTATTTTATTTTATCTTGTTTGCTTTCAATTATCAAAAACACAAAAAAATTAGTTACTTGCATAGTTTACTTTCAAGTTATTTTCTGTCTGTTTTTAATTCTGCTAAAATGAGTACTCCTGAGAACACTAAGTTGTGTGATTTCACTAGCACGAACAACAATGATTTCATATGCACACCTATTGCTCCACCTGCTGCTTCAGCAGAATTTTATGAAATTAAACCTGCACTTTTAAATCTTGTTATGAAAGAGCAATTTTCTGGTGTTAGTACTGATGATGCTGCTGTTCACCTTAATAACTTTGTTGAACTTTGTGAAATGCAAAAGCTCAAGGAAGTAGATGGTGATATTATTAAACTGAAACTTTTTCCTTTCTCCTTGAGAGGACGTGCTAAAGAATGGTTGCTATCTTTGCCTAGAAATAGTATTGATTCATGGACTAAATGCAAAGATGCTTTTATTGGAAAATATTATCCTCCTGCTAAGATTATTTCTTTGAGAAGTAGCATAATGAATTTTAAGCAATTTGATAATGAACATGTTGCTCAAGCATGGGAGAGAATGAAATCATTGGTTAAAAATTGTCCCACTCATGGACTGACTACTTGGATGATCATCCAAACCTTCTATGCAGGATTAAATTTTTCTTCAAGGAATTTATTGGATTCGGCCGCTGGAGGTACCTTTATGTCCATCACTTTGGGTGCTGCAACAAAGCTTCTTGATGATATGATGATTAATTATTCTGAGTGGCACACCGAGAGAGCTCCAACAGGTAAGAAGGTAAATTCTGTTGAGAAACCTCCTCCTTGAGTGCCAAAATTGATACTATTATGTCTATGCTTGCAAATGGTCAAACACATGTTGATCCAAATAATGTTCCTTTAGCTTCTTTGGTTGCTCAAGAAGAGCATGTTGATGTGAACTTCATTAAAAATAATAACTTCAACAACAATGCTTATAGGAATAATTTTGGTAATAGCAATTATAGGCCCTATCCTTCTAATAGTGGCAATGGTTATGGAAATTCCTATGTAACTCCTACAACAATAATAAGAGTGTACCCTCTGATCTTGAAGTTATGCTTAAGGATTTTATTAGTACACAAACTGCTTTCAATAAAACTGTTGAGGAGAAATTTGGGAAAATTGATGTCTTGCTTCTAAAGTTGATAGTCTTGCTCTTGATGTTGACTTGTTGAAACTAAAGAACATGCCTCATGATGTTAAAGAGAGCAAAACTCTCAATGCTATACAAGTTAAAATTGATAACAATGTGAGGATGTTAGCTGAATTGCATGCTAGATGGGAAAGAGAGGATGAAATTGCTAGAAAGAATAATATTGCTAGAGTTTATACTATTACTACTTCTGAAAATGCTTCAAACTCAAGTGTTAGCAAACCTCCTACCATTAATGGCAAGATAATTGGTGTTGGTAATGTTTCCACTTCTATTGCAAAATGTCCTAAATTGCCTGATAACTCTGAAACTGTCCTTGATAAAGATGCTGAAATTTCTAGCAATAAGGAAGAGATAATTCCATTACTTTTGATGATAATGACTTTGATTTTGATGGTTGAATTTCTGAAGTAATTAAGTTCTTGCAAAAGCTAGCTAGAAGTCCTAATGCTAGTGATAAACATGGCTTTTACTAAACATATTACTAATGCTCTCATACAAGTTAGGGAGAAAATTAAACATGAAGTTCTATCCCTAGGAAGTTAGAAGATGGTTGGGAGCCCATCATTAAAATGAAATTGAATGACTTTGATTGCAATGCTTTGTGTGACCTTGGTGCTAGTATTTCTGTTATGCCTAAAAGATTTATGATATGCTTGATTTAGCACCTTTGGAAAATTGTTACTTGGATGTTCACCTTGCTGATTCTACTATTAAAAACCTTTGGGAAGAATTGATGATGTTCTTATCATGGTTAACAACAATTATGTCCCCGTTGATTTTATTGTCTTGGATATTGAATGCAATCCATCATGCCCTATTGTGCTGGGAAGACCTTTTCTTAGAACTGTAGGTGCTATTATTGATATGAAAGAAGGGAATATAAAATATCAATTTCCTCTCAAGAAAGGTATGGAACACTTTCCTAGGAAGAAGATTAAGCCACCTTATGATTCTATTGTTCGAACAAATTACAATGTTGATGCTTCTTCACTTGGTAATACTTGATGCATGCTTTGTGCCTAGCTAAAAGGCGTTAAAGAAAAGCGCTTATGGGAGGCAACCCATTTTATTTTTCTGCAATTTTTCTTTTATTGAGTCAAGGAGTTTGTTTACTTCTGTAGCAACTCCTTTGTATCTTTATTTTCTCGCATTGTTGTGCCAAGAGTAGCCTCTAATGTTAAGATGCTTAATTTTGATTGCTGCGCAGAAACAGATTTTTGCTGTTCACTGTACGAAATTCCTAAAATCACCAGATTGTTAAAAATCTGAAATTTTTGTGCGTAATCTTTATGAATGTCTGAATCTTTCATTAGTTCAAGTTTCTCGATCTGAGCGTCGTAAGTGCCTCGAAAAAATTCGTCTTTGCGGACTGTTCTGTTTTAGACAGATTATGCCTTTTTATTTTGCATTCTCTCTTTTACTAGTGTTGAGTGAAATTCTTTTTTGGGTGGAAGAGCTTCACATAACATCAGTGGCTGTAGCTAATGTTTAAAGTAAAATCATATTGCGTCTTTATAGAACATGTGAGTTTTTGATTATGCACTAACCCTCTAATGAGATCTACTTTGAGTTTGGTGTGACGGAAGTTTTCAAGGGTCAAGAGAGAAGGATGATAATAGGATCAAGAAGAGTGAAGAGCTTAAGCTTGGGGAGGCTCCCATGGATCTCCCCAGCATATTTCAAGAAGACTCAAGCGTCTAAGCTTGGGGATGCCCAAGGCATCCCCTTCTTCATCGTCAAAATTATCAGGTCATCTCTAGTGAAACTATATTTTAATTCTTTCACATCATATGTGCTTTTCTTGGAGCGTCTGTGTGCTTTTATTTTCAGTATTGCTTTTATTTTCAATAAAGCTTGACTGGACCCTAGCATTCTTGATTGGGAGAGAGACACGCTCCGCTTTTTCATGAGAATACTCCTATTCTTCACTTATATTTGTTGAGTATTCATATCTAGCGCTGTTCAGCTTTTAGCTCTTGTTTTCATGTATCTCTTGTCAGAGCTATTAGCTTTCTTTTGTAGAAAGTACTCTCTTGCTTCACTTATATTTGTTTGGAGAGTTGATTAAATAAATTGATTGGTGTTTGGTTGGTTCAGAAAATGTTGCATGTGGTAATTGGTATAAGGAAAAACTTGCTTAATCTTGTAGATCACTAAATGGATAACTTGATGCTTGTCAATTGTTTTGAGTTAACAAGTAGATCATGATTAAATTGTGCATCATGAGTTAAGCCTATTAGTGAAGAACTACCGTAAAGCTTGTTGAAAATTTGGTTTGCATCGGTGGTATCTCTAAGGTCTAGATATTTTCTAATAAAGGGTTTGGTTAACAAGGAAGACGGTATGAAGTCTTATAACGTTTGCAATATGTTTGTCATATAAAACTTGGTGTACGGGTTGATATTCTTGTTTGCTTACATAACCTTGCTAGCCTAAACTCTGTACTGAGAGGGAATGCTTCTCGTGCATCCAAATCCTTGAGCCAAAATCCATGCCATTTGTGTCCACCATAACTACCTATATGTGGTATTTCCTTGCCACTCCAAGTAAATTTTTCATGTGCTACCTTTAAATTATTCAAAATGTTATTATTCCCTTTTTGTGTCAATGTTTACTAGCTCATGAGGAATTAGTGTGGTTATTCTTTATTCTTTGTCAATGGACTTTTACACCTGGACTAGTGGCATATACATCCGCTTATCCAATTTGCAAAAAGAGCTGGCAACGGGGTGCCCAGTCCCAATTAATTACAACTTTAACCAATTAATTCTCTTCACACTTTTGCCCTGATTCATCAGTAAGCAATGACAAACAGTGAAATACCTGAATGTGTGTAAACCAAAGAGAAAAGGGATGATCTGCCTTGCTGGTAGAAATAACGTCCTTCATGGGAGCCGCTCTTAAAAGTCCGTTTGACAGGTAGAATACTGTTCTCACCCGCTACCATTCGTTGACAATTAACAAACACCTCTCAAAAATAGATACTCCTCCATGGTATGTGATTGATGGAAGGCACCCGAGGATTCGGTTAGCCATGGCTTGTGTTAGCAAGGTTGGGAGGAGTATCAAATATTTTATGCAATCTCTATATGCTTTCAAAAACCTAAAAGCTCTAGCACATGATTTAATCCCTGCTTCCCTCTGCGAAGGGCCTTTCTTTTACTTTTATGTTGAGTCAGTTTTCCTATTCTTTCTGTCTTCCACAAGCAAACACTAGTGTCAACTTTGTTACAACATGCGTTATATGCAACGTATTGGACTTGTTATACTACTTTGTGTTGACAATATCCATGAGATAAATATGTTGAAAGTTGAAGCAAATGCTGAAACTAATTCTTCCTTTGTGTTGATTGAATACCTTTTTAGAAACTATTGCTTTATGAGTTAACACTTATGCAAAACTTTGATGCTTGTCTCGAAAGTACTATTCATGAAAACGTTTAGCTTGTGTGATTCATTGTTTACTCATTATCTATTTGATAGCAAATTATAGACCATTGACTTGGATCACTTCATTCATTTACATGTGCCTTGCAATATTATATGATCAAGATTATGATAGTAGCATGTCACCTCAAAAATTATTTTGTTTTTATCGTTTACCTACTCGAGGACGAGTAGGAACTAAGCTTGGGGATGCTGATACGTCTCAAACGTATCTATAATTTTTGATGTTCCATGCTTGTTTTATACCAATTGCTACATGTTTTGCATCTACTTTATATCACTTTTATACATTTTTTGGGACTAACCTATTAACAAGATGCCGAAGTGCCAGTTCCTGTTTTCTGCTGTTTTTGTATTCCAGAAAAGCTAGTCTGGAAATATTCTCGGAATTGGACGAAACTCACGGGGGTCCTATTTTACCAGAACACACCTGAAGGACCAAAGGAGCAACGAGGAGGGCCAGGGCCCCACACGTGGCCAGCGCGGCGGGGCCAGCGCGCCTGGGTGGTGTGGGCCCCACGGGGGTCGCCAGCCGCCGCCCTTTCGCCTACTTATTCCCCCCGACGCAAAAACCCTAAGTACCTGAGCATATCCACGAAAAGTTCCAGAGACGCCGCCGCCGTCAACCCTAGCTCGGGAGGGTCCAGAACCTCTTCCCGGCACCCTGCCGGAGAGGGGAATCGTCACCGGAGGCTTCTACATCGCCATGCCTGCCTCCGGAGTGATGCGTGAGTAGTTCATCCTTGGACTACGGGTCCATAGCAGTAGCTAGATGGTTGTCTCTCCATTTGTGCCATCATGTTTAGATCTTGTGAGCTGCCCTACATGATCAAGATCATATTATTGTAATGCTACATGTTGTGTTTGCTGGGATCCGATGAATATTGAATATTATGTCAAGTTGATTATCAATCTATCTATGTTATTTAAGATCTTGCATGCTTTCCGTTACTAGTAGATGCTTTGGCCAAGTAGATGCTTGTAACTCCAAGAGGAGTATTTATGCTAGATAGTGGGTTCATGCCTCCGTTTAATCTGGGACAGTGACAGAAAGTTCTAAGGTTATGGATGTGCTGTTGCCACTAGGGATAACCTAA
Organism: Poa pratensis; assembly: GCA_947311845.1. Taxonomy (NCBI): domain Eukaryota; kingdom Viridiplantae; phylum Streptophyta; class Magnoliopsida; order Poales; family Poaceae; genus Poa; species Poa pratensis. The sequence continues at coordinate 3,537,216 of CAMZMU010000010.1, forward strand.
CGATGCTATGTCCACGGGCATATGTGTTTGTTTACATTACGCGCTTTACTTAATGCGATTATCCGTTGCTTGCAACTTAATACCAACGGGGAACTCGGATGACAACCCGGCGGTGGATTATTAGTCATAGACGCTGTTGGATAACGGTCTATGTATTTGTCGTAATGCCCAATTAAATATCATAGTAATCATCATGTCATGTATATGCATTGTCATGCGCTCACTATTTGTCAATTGCCCAGCTGTAATTTGTTTACCCAACATGTTAGATATCTTTATGGAGAGACACCACTAGTGAACTGTGGACCCCGGTCCATTCTTTTACATTGATTACACCACAAACTGCAAACTGTTCCTTTTTCATTCGCTGCAACTTAATACTCATTTTCCACACGAGACGTTTAATCCTTTGTTTTCAGCAAGCCGGTGAGATTGACAACCTCACTGTTTCGTTGGGGCAAAGTACTTTGATTGTGTTGTGTGCAGGTCCACGTCAGCGCCGGAATCCCTGGTGTTGCGCCGCATCATATTTCGCCATTGACAACCTTCTGAAGAATCGTTACTCCTACTGGTTCGATAAACCTTGGTTTCATACTGAGGGAAAACTTGCTGCTAGGCTACATCAAACCTTCCTCTTGGGGTCTCCCAACGAGCAAGTACGTCTTGCATCACACGGCGACTCAGAAGAAGGAGTCGCAGTAACGGTGGACCAAGAAGAAGAATCTATCAACTACGAGTCGCTACCTCTTGAAGATGAAGAAGGCCAATCCATCGAGTATGTCCTTGAGGAGAGATTATGCGGAGATCCGGTGGATGGCGACTCGCATCCTCCAGAAGATCGGCATATGGAAGGGATCTACAGGACCACGGAAGCGGACGAAGGATTGGGCATGCCACCAGGCATGTTAGCCCCCGTGCCGCCAGAAGCAGCGGAACAAGCCGCGCCAGAAGCATCAGGAGTCGCGGCATCTGCCGTGGCAACCCCAGGAGTCGCGGCTTCAGGAGTCGCAAACAGAGAGACCCCGCCTGGAGTTGTACCTGCGGAATTAGATTCAAGGGTGGCCTCTGACCCGGCGGCCACGCACCCACATGGAAGTGTGCTGTTTACGCCCATATCAGCTGCCAACGCGGCCGCCAGAGTGACAGAACTGGAGGCTACCAGGATTGGGCTGTACGATGAAGTCCAGAGGACCGCAGATGAGAGAGCCAGGCTGGCACGTGAAGAACAGCGCCTCCAACAGGAACAACAGCGACTCATTGAGGACACCAATGCTTTGCAAGGAATACAGGGCACCCTGCCACACAAGCGCCACGCAAGCCGCCTGCAGCATGGGACGGTGAACCCGGTGGGTTTGTTCCAATCACCCACCTCTGGGCTTGCAGCTGCGGTCCCAGCGCTTGGAACACCAGAAGCTACGGCACCGCCTAACGCGGTTCCATCAATCGCGACAAACGTGGCGCGACCAATTATGAGGTCAGAAGCCGCGGTACCATCAGTCACGGTGCCCTCGTACATGGTACCACCTGCTACAGTTGCGCGGCCCGCAGCACCGTTAGTCGCGCCAGAAGTCCGGACGTATGCGGCACCATCAGTCACACCTGCAGTTCCAACCTTTGCTGCGCTAAGGACTGTTGAAGCACCTGGATCAAGAGCTATGGTACCAGCCAATAACAGGGCTATCATGCCCCCACCATTGATACAGCCAACCTTTGTTCAGCAGCCACCGCAGCAGCCTCAAAGGTTCCACACACCGCAAGGACACTATGTAAGCCAGTGGAAAACCTCTTTGCAGCTACAAATATCTTGGCCAGGCTAGCACCAGCAGGGAATGCGCCCATGGACAGAGAGGCACGACGTGCCATCGAGATGCTGAGCACAGCAGTTATTCAACAAGCAAATATGTCTGAGCACGCGGGACGGCTGCACTCCACGCCTTATAACAGCAGAGCAACGATGGAGAGAAGTATCCACGCAGAGTCACCACACGTTGCGACTTCAAGTTCTGCGAGGCGGCAGAGGGAAAACCAACCCATGGCCCAAAATCAGCCACAGCAAGCTCAACCTGCAGAAGTCGCGCAGCCACGCGCAGTTGTTAACGCCGCAGGAAGGCCAGCTCCGTCCAACTTATCATCGCGACTTAAAGGCCCGTTCTGTTTCAGCGAGAGGATCAGGTCCGAGCCGTTTCCTGCGGATTTCAAAGGACCTCGAAAGGTCGCCAATTACAATGCGAGCATGGACCCTGTAAGTTGGCTCAACAATTACGAGATGGGCATGAGCATCCTCAACGCATCTGAAGAGATTTGCGCCCGATATCTGAACATGATGTTGGAGGGCGCGGCTCACATATGGCTACAGAATTTGCCGCCAAACTCAATAAACTGTTGGGATGAAATGAAGGAAGCCTTTATCAAGAATTTTCAAGGAACATGCAAGCGACTCTGCGGTATAGAGGACCTTGAGCGTTGCGTACAGAAGGAAGGCGAGTCAAGTCGCCATTGGATGAGAAGGATAGCAGAAATTATTCACTCCTCAGATAACATACCACCAAGCTCAGCGGTCCTGGTGATGGAGAAAAATTGTAAATTTGAGCCGCTGGTCCATAAGCTAGGTCGCATGAAGGACAAAGTTAAGAGTCTAAGTGAGGTAATGGCAGCGGCCAACAAGTATGCAAGCTCAGATAAAACCAGGGATGCATCTGATGGAGAAGAAGAGGAAACTGCTGGAAAAGGAAAGAAGACTAGCAGCAAACCTCAGCAACCACAAGCCAGCAATGCTAATACAAGTTATAAGCGCAAGAACGAGGAAGGAAACTCGGGCTTAGTCGCGAATACTAATACTCGCTTCAAGCAAAGCGGTGAGAGAGGAAGGAATTTTCATCCAGTTAGCTTGGAAGAGGTTTTCAATCGCCCTTGCGACATCCATATAAGAAGAGATGGGAAGCCATCCAGCCACTCAAAGGCGCAGTGCTATCACTACAAGAAGTGGAAGGATGGGCAGCCACTCAACGCAAGCAACAACAACCAAAACCATGAAGGAGGCAACCATGGCGGAGTTAACAATACAACAGTAACGCTGCCCCAAATCCGCAGCCAGACCAGCCACAGTTCCCAAAACAGTTGGGTCAGTATCACACAATTGTGGTCAATACTTCAAGGAGGGAGCAAAAGCTGCGACGACGTAATAAAGTCGTTAATGCCATAGTTCCAGCAGTACCACAGTGGCTAAAGTGGTCTGAGCAGCCAATAGTTTGGAGTCGTGAGGACCACCTAGGAGAAATTAATGAAGAGGGTAAACTCGCGCTGGTGGTAGCCCCTCAAGTTGCAGGAGACAAGTTAAGCAAAGTACTAATGGATGGAGGCAGCAGCATCAATATATTGTACTATGAGACCTTTAAGAGGATGAATCTTCAAGAGAAGCAGCTCAATCCATCCAGAACGACCTTCCACGGCGTTGTGCCGGGCATATCAGCCCAGCCATTGGGGCGAATAAACTTGGAAGTCGCCTTTGGGACACAAAGCAACTTCAGAAGCGAGTTCATCTGGTTCGAGGTTGTAGACTTTCAGAGCCCATATCATGCACTGTTTGGCAGGGAAGCATTTGCAAAGTTCATGGCTAGGCCGTGCTACGTGTACCTGCAGCTAAAGATGCCAGGCCCCAGGGGAGTCATCACCATTAATGGCGACAGAAGAATAGCTCGAGAATGCGAGGAAGGCGATAAGGCCATGGCCAGAGCAGCCTGTACCGCAGTGAGCACGCCCATGCGTGAGTCGCAAGAAAATTTTGATGACATAGTGGAGGCCAAGAGGCACCTGCCTGACCTGCGGCTTCAGATTACAGCTACAAGGGAGGCAAGGAAAGCAAGGGAAACTGCGAATCGCAAATAAACCATCAAGGGTTTTGTACCATAAAGCTGGCCACTCAGGGCTAAAGTAACATCATTTCTGATCGCCACCTAGGCGCGATCGACACATCTCTAGTTGTCACCAAGGTGCAACCGACCCGAGTATCAGGTCGCCAACGAGGCGCGACCGACCCATGTCTCACCTCTGATCACCACCTAGGCGCGATCGACACATTTCTGGTTGCCACTTAGGCGCAACCGACCCGAGTATCAGGTCGCCAATGAGGCGCGACCGACCCATATATCATTTCTGGTTGCCACTTAGGCGCAACCGACCCAAGCAACACTTCTGGTCGCCACCTAGGCGCGACCGACCCTGTATCATATAATGATTCTGAAATAAAGCATCTCAAAATACCAATTGAGTTGTCAGTCTTTCATTTTTTAATCATTGGTTCCTTGGGGCGCGGCAGCTTTTTAGCGCGGCCTATACCTTGGGATCGCCAAACGAGTGGCATTTATCGTGATTATACTCGACCTCTCTTCGATGCGACTTGCATTATGCGGCCAAAGTACTGGGGTGCGGTGTCAATCGAAGTGCGATCGCCTATCATGGCTGCCAAGCGACCCTGAACACGCATGTTTACCTGGGAAATTCTGAGCCGCGCAAGTCCCTAAGTGAGGAAAAACTGAGACAAATCATAAGGACCAGCCTCTGGTCGAGACATGTACTGACGAGAGTACTTAACAACCATAACATCGTCTTTGTGACATATAAATTCTAAATAATTATTACAAGCCGCTAAGGGCTAAGATCGTCAAACTATTGTTTCTTCTTCATTTGTGTGCAGCTTTTTGCCTATGGGAAGGAGGAACAGGTGGCTTGCCAAGCTTGCCAGATGGATCAGTCGCAGGCTCGCTTGATGACTTTTCAGTCGCGGGCTTGGGGGCTGCAGAGCTGGATACACCTGGAGAAGGGTTCTTTTCTTGGGGGTTAGCCGCGCTGGACGACGGAGCGGGTGCTTTCTCCATCCTGCTCCCATCAGCATTGTACTTGCCCAGATAAGTCGCAAGCTCTACCCCTTCCACCAGATCAGTCGCATGGCTGCGCATGCTTTTCCAAGTTGCCGCGTACTCAGAGGCTGTCAGATCAGTACCATCCACCTTCTTCGAGGGTCTGCCTTGTGCGACCTTGGCAGCATCAAATGAAGGATAATACGTCTTGGCCAGAGCGAGCACATGGGCCGCACCAGAGCGAGCTGAGGACTCCTTCCAATCCAAGAAGAATTGAGGCGCCTTGAGCAATCTCTTGAGTAGGCCGTCAGCGTCCGCAGGAGTAGGCTTTGTTGGCAGAACACAGGCAGATAGCAACTTCATGCCCTCGCAAGCATTCCGCGCAAACTTGCGGATATATTCCAGCTGCTCTTGAGTGCTGCTGCTTTGAAGTGCAGAATTCTCACCTACATCAGGACATTTTTTAGTCAGCTCAGCAATATGCAAGCAAAGATAATGGAGGAAAGAGGTGCAGACATAAGTCGCAGTACTTACCAGCTAGCTCCTGAGTCATGATGCAGACCTTGGCATGGACAAGATTATGGGCGTCGGATAACTTGGTCAATTTTTTCTCAAGATCGCCAATCTCAACAGCCTTCAACCTTGCATCTTCATTGGCCTGGGCAATGGCGTCCTTCTGAGCATTAATTTGGAGGTCCAATTGCTGGATCCTCTCTTGGAGCTTACCTTCAACATTCTTAAGCCGCAGCTCGGCGGATTTGGCTTGCTCCGATATTTTATAACTCTCGTCAGAGAGCTCGCCCATCCTGTCATTTATTTTCTTCAGCTCAGCGTCACGCCGACCAAGGAGCTCGCGCAGTTTCTCAAGTTCAGAAGGAGTATTTCCCAACTGCTTTTCCAAAGCGAGCCTTGCAGCTGTTACGGAGTGAAGTTCCTCCTACAAAGGACATTTCAGCTAGTAAATACATGAACAACAGCTTAAGAGAAGAATCAAGTCTCCCTTTTACAATCAAAGAAGAAACTTGATCCTTGGGGGCTAGAGACAGATAAGACAGAAGTACCTTGTAAGCGGCAGACAGATCAGATAAAGCCTTGCGGAGTTCTGCGGCTTGCTTGTCATTTGAGGCAATAATGGCCTCTGACAGTTGCTCAGCGCGGCTCATGGAAGATGAGGAGGCAACCTCAGTACGAAGAGCTAACATCTGCTGGCTATCAGCCGCAGGCGACTTAACCAGCGGTGTGTCCTCATCTTCAGCCGCTGCAGAGGAAGGATTAACTTTCTCCATGTCTTGGGCCGCAAGGAGGTCCGTTCCGTCCTCCAGGGCCACCTCTTGGGTAGCCATGTCAGGAACAGAGGCCGTAGCCAGATCATCGGTGGTTGCCATGCCCTCCACCACAGCATTACGAGTCGCAGGCGATAAGCATGGCTCGACCGCAGTCTCAGAAGCAACTCCAAGATCAGTCGCGGATTTTACCGCGTCCCTACAAAAACAAGAGCATTGTGTAAGGAAGAAGTACATGAGCCAAAGCAAAAGCGATACAAGTACAAGGAAGACTACTAACTCTGGAGCCATCTTTACAGAGGCCATCAGGCCGCCACTTGACGGCGAAGATTGGCCTTGAATCCCAGAATCCACAAGCAGAAATCTATGTGTCAGTAGAGAGAAAAAGAATAAGCAGTTAAGATATCAATGCAGTAAAGAATTACCAGAGTGGAGACCCATGTCTTCTTCAGCAGAGGCGGTGGCTTTGTACACACGCCTGGTAGAAAAGGAGGTCGCACCCATAGCAGGTTTGCGACGCTTCGCGGCCTCAGGATTCTCCAAAGCACCAAGCTCTGGCTCCTCCCGCGAAAGTCTCTTTGAGATTCTGCGGGGAGTTGCGACAGCCGCGGCAGCAGAACTCGCGGCTGGCTCTGGACTGTCATCCTCGTCCAGCTCAGTATCTTCATCGCCTGAAGCCGCGGTGGCAACAGACGGGATGTCAGCAATTTCGCTGCTCTCTAGAGCGGGCAGCAACTTCTTCCTTGCTGCACGCTTGGGTGCAGCACTACCAGCATCGGCCGCGGGAAGCGACCAATAATCTTCATCAGCCTGGATCAGAGAAGTATAAGTCGCAGAATTAAGAAAGGAGCGCGACTCAACTGTAAAAGGTAAAAAAGATAGAGAAAAGGAGTTACCTCGAAGGGCTTGTTGTTAACACTGAAAGGGGCAAGCCCCACCTTGTCAAAGGAGACATCTTTCTCCTCAGTAACGTGGGTGACAAACTCCACCCATTCGTAGGCGTCCAGTCAGCGGCCTGAATGCGATCAACGTCAGCAGAAGTGCCGGTGCACTCCAGGAAGGAAAGCTGCCATTGACTCACGGGCTGGATGCGCCATTTTGTCCAGCAAGAGAGAAGATCAAGGCCAGTGAGGCCGTGACCGATTAAGGCGCGGATCTTGATCAGCGACTCATTGACATAGGGCATTGACGAGTCGCGAGGTTTTGATTTAAGTGCCTCGGTGGGCACGAAGGTGGAATTGGACCAGGAGGGGAGGCGAGTCTCGCCCTCTGGAGAAGTGTCTTGACAGTAAAAGAAGGATTTTTGCGAGGCCCTGGGGCGATTCGCCAAGGCCAGCTTGGGAAGAGCGGAATTGCGATGGCGTTGAAGAGAGATGGCACCCACTTGAACGTAGGCACCATTCTTGCAAGTAAGTTGGCTATTACAAGAAAAAGAGGCCAACCACAGGTCGATGCTAGGGGTTATGCCAAGATAGTCCTCACACAGGACATGGAAATTGCTCACCTGGAGCATGGAGTTGGGCCCGATGTCGTGAAGACGGAGGCCAAGACGCCGCATCAGATCGCGGAAGAAAAGAGAGCCGGGCGGCGAGAATCCTCGGTCCACGTGCTCCACGAACATCACCAATTCATTGGGCTTGGGGCGCGGCTCGACCTCGCTGCCTGGAGCTCGCCAGACGTTGTTCTCCCTTGGGGGAAGGAAGCCCTTGGCGGCTAGATCCGTGAGATGTTCCTCCGTCACCCAGGATCCCTCCCAGTTGCAGGAGATTGTGCGCTTATCAGTGGAAGATTTCGCTTTAGGAGCCATTGCGAAAGTGGAGATTGGATCGGGAAGCTAAGCTCGGGTCGAGGAAGACGACGGCGCGGCAAGGAACAAGAAGATTGTGAAGGCGAGTGGATAATGACCTAGGCGGCCGCAGCTTATAAAAGGAGGGCCCCGCAACTAACGGCATGATCTGCGACTCGCGACCAACGGCACAATTTGCGCCCGCAAATCGAGTAACGGTCCGCAATTACAGGGAACAGAATATTCCCGGAAGAAGAGATGAGTCGCACAAGATAAGTCGTGGCTCTGAGTTTCATAAGATTGGTCAGAACGTTCACAGCACGGCTCCTCAGGACCATTTCAAGAAGACAGAAGATTCTCACCGTGAAGTCCTAACCAATCTTGGGGGCTAATGTCGGGGGAGTACTTTCTGGATTAACCCGCGACCCAGTGCGACTTACTTTACTCGCACGATCAAAGGCCCATATGGGAGTAAGCCCAATATTAAACCGCCATAAGGAGAAATATCTAGAAGGCATATCTCGGAGGACGTGAAGACCAAGTAGTCTCCCAGTAGGACTCCGTAGACATATTCCTTGTGGAGGAAGCTTTCCTTTGTAGCCTGACGAGCCTCTGCATTTATAAAGAGGACTCGCAGGACATAGAGGGGGACGAGCTATCAAGCCCTTTAACCCTAGCTTATACGGCAAGTTCCACATTGGATCGCCTCCATTGTAACACCTCGATTATCATATCAATACCAATCTAGGGTAGGCAGGAAGTAGGTCTTTTACCTCACATTGAGGGGGCCGAACCTGGGTAAATCTGTGCCGATCTTCTGTTCCTGCGATCCCAAGCTCGGAGATGCTTGACTCGCATAATCCCACACCTACGAAGTCATCTATGACACCTGACGTGACAATCCCACGACACTTGGTTCAAGAGGTAAAGAACTCGCACTTAGGCGGCGAGAACGAGACAACCCACCACATTCCATGTGGCCTCTCATCCCCACCTTTAAGCATGTTATTATCCATCACCACGATTCTCCACCATCATTCCCATCGCACCACCTGTTTCCAACATGTAGTAACCATAGTACTGCTATGCACTTAACTAAGCATGGCTAAGCATCAACATAGCATAGTAGAATGTCTCGGCCAACATTACAATCCTATGGTTAAATAGGAGGGGAACAGGTATATGGCATAGGGAACTTAATGCAACTATAGGATACTCTACTCCAAGTAAAGTTGACATTTGGAACCGCATGCAATATTATAGTGGAGAAAATATTTGCGGAAAACATAGGATAAGATATGCTCAGAGGGGGGATTACGCTTGCCTTGATCGAAGTGCTGGTAGTACTGCTCGTCGGGGTATTGTGGAGTAACCCCGGCTGCTTGATCTATCGAGCAATAAACAACGGAAGAAACAAATCAATCACCATACATGCTTCACAATGCAATGCACAACCACATGATGACATGACATTTTAATGCACTGGAATTATTATAGCAAGAGCTACTAATTTAAATGGGGTGCGAGATAATTATTTAACAAGAGAGAAATTAGCTCTACCTTGTTTTTAATGGTTTCCTATGTTAAGATCATGTAAACATGCATGCAAGTGATGCAAAGGATTAGTGCACATTTTTCTGAACATTTCGATATAAAGAACACATTTTTCAGATGCACCGGTAAAAAGTTATTAATTCTATAAATTCTCTTTTTAATTAATTGCTTTTGATTATTTTTAATTCCCCCGATAAATATTTTATTTACTCGCCTTCGCGAGAGAGCGATGAAACATGGAGGAATCATCGAGGATCGATGTCCCTAAGTGTGCGAGGGAGTAGCGGGGAACAATACGATACGAGGGAGAAAGGAATAACTAAACAGGGGAAAAAAGTGTAAACCGGCACTCAGGCCGGTTTTGGCCGGTTTTGGCCGGCCTGGCTCCAGAGGAGCCCGGCAGTGAGCCCGGCTAAGGCCGGTTTAAAAACCAGGCAACAGACAGAGCGAGCCGGCCTTTTAGCCGGTTTGGGCCGGCCCATAGGCTGGGTGGGCTCCAGAGCGAAACGGCACACGGCCCGGCCTTGGCCGTTTTCTTGACCGGGCGAACGAGGCCACGACGGCGACGACGCCGGCGTACGGCTGCGACGGGGTGGAGCGAACCAGCGCGAGATAGGGAGAGGGGAGAGGGGCCAGTGAGGCCAGGAGCTCACCACCCACGTTGGGGGAGCACTACTAGGAAACAGGCTATCAGTGGCGCACCAAAAAGGCTTTCTGTGGCGCATGGAGGATGCGCCACAGTTAGCTCGCCACTAAAATGTGTTTTCTGTGGCGCATGCCTGGGTGCGCCACAGAAAGCCCAGGTTTCTGTGGCGCACTGTACAGGGTGCGCCACAGAAATATTTCAGTGGCACATTTCCCTGGTGTGCGCCACAGAAATAAATGCGCCACAGAAACAAAAATACATGCGCCACAGAATAATTTACAGGTATTCTGAAATTGCTGCTGCCTGCTGTATAAATACAGGTATATATACAGGATTTATACAGATATAATAGAAACAATAATATATTTGACACGGTATATAAAAACAGACACATTACTATGTCATCACATTACTTGGAGCCCGAGATACATAAATATAGTGACAAGTGCCGAATATTTACACAAGTTATGATACAAAAGTTCATCGATCATGTCACACGTTACAAAATAAAGTGTCCACCGCCTACACTAGGATCAAATCGAGTACATCGGCGATGATGGAGAACACGTCTAGCTCCACGGGTAGGATTGAGCCTTCTTCTTGCTCGGCTCCGGGAACGGTTTATAGCAATCTTTCGTCATCCACGTCCTCGTGTCATTTTGCCTGTCTAGGCGTTCTTCGATCTCCCACTTAGACAACCCTGGAGATGGATTGGGATATATATTTGGTTAATAATATAAATAGAGTATGATTTATTCATCTAATTAAGTGGATAAGTCTATAATAAATAAAATAAAGAAGCACTTCTATCGAGTGAGGCAAGGTTTTCTTTTATAATACATCCTACCTCTGTCGTTGTGTAAGGACCCCCATTCTGTCATGACATCTTCCAAGATGATTTGCGATAAGTGCATATGGATGCGATGGAAGTCTTCTCTAAGGTCAGCGTCGGTGATATCCCCACTAAGTTTGCTCCATTCTTGGAGACTCATTGGCCACCTCGTTTGCTCTGCATCCCGGACAAACCCTTTCATGTGATGGAGGACGTAGAAGGCATCCTTCACGCTGCCAGGCGCATGCTTGATGCAATGGAACCCGGTCCCATGCCGGAAACCGTGTTTGTTGTCCTTCGTGAAATATTCTCCATTCTTATCTTTGTGGAAGTGGCCTCCCATTTGGGCATAGCCCTCGAGAGCCTCATCGAGAACACCCTTTATTCTGGTGTAGTCTTTAAGACTCCCCGAGTCGAAATAACAGGCAATGGACCACCTCGGGCTTACGACGATGAGTATGCAGTACTCGTCCCTGCTCAACACAATTGAAACGGAATGTTGGAAAGGATCAACAACAGAAGAAATCTATAAGAAAGCATAAGATATGATGGCGGCGACCGGATGTGTACTTACTCGGAAAAGAAAGGCAGAAGAAGGCTGTTCTTATCCTGGTTGTTCAGCATGGTTCTCTGGAGGAACTCCGTGGCCATGGCCCGTGTCGTTGATCCTTGCACCAGCTGGCTGTCGCGCATGTAGTAGGGATCCACTACCTTGACGTACGGGATATTATCTCTCCTGATCCTCATCGCCTGGTTGAGCGCGTATAGGCGGACCAAGTTATAGTCCAGCCGTTTGTAGTGAAACAGATTGAAGACGTCCTCGTACGATATGAAGAACAGATCCGCGGGGGCTTCATGGACGAAGTCGGCCAAGTCGTTTGGCACCTTTACAGTGAACACCGGGTAATTTGGATCCTCTTCTTTAAGAAGGTTGTCCTCTAGCTTCAAGATAGCATTTTGCAAAGGAAGCATGCATCCGTCTGCGAGGCGGAGCAGGTCCCGAGACAGGATCGGTTGACCAGCTTGATGAACTCGGGTCATGCCATCCGCACGGGGTGGTACCATGTCTTCATACCCCCGGATAGTCGTCTTAGAAGCTGGCTTACTTCTCTTCCTGTGCTTCTTCTTCTTTACCTCTGGGATGCTGGGGGTGCATCTTCTGTACCCACATCGATTGAGTACCTGTTGGAGCCGAAGCTGATCACTGGGGGAGGCCCTTTGGTCCCTCCCTCAATCCAAACCTTGACACCCTCACAGACGGTAGGAAAGAGCGACGTGAACGTCTTTGTCACTGCCTCTGCGATGACCATCGGAATCATACTATTTTCCTCTATCGGTTCCTCGCCTCCTGTTCGAGAACCCCCGGCCTCGTTATTGTCAGCCATGTTCCCAACTATAACAAACAAAACGTCGAAGTTAGTACACCAAATATAAGAAAAAAAATCCACGACACGATGGTCGGAGCACAAACAACCACATGAAAGTCAACATAAGTGGACAAGTCAACCATGTGATGCATGAAAATAAAACATTAGTCTTAACCAAGTACAGTGGAAACATCAGTCTACATAGATAAGTGGACAAGTCAACCATGTAATGCATGAAAATAAAACATTAGTCTTAACCAAGTACAGTGGAAACATCAGTCTACATCGGATCTATGGGTCGTTAGGATCATTCATCTTGGCCCAGAACATCGGATCTGCGGGGTCATCAGTGTCCTTGGTCCCCCACGGCTGACCCGAAGAAGTGCGGAACGGAGGTACGCCGTCCCGCCTATTCACCTCGACCCAGTGCCTAGGGTCGCTCTGGTGATAAGCATCGGGCTTCGGTGGCCCGAACATCTGCATTAGCTGCTGCTCCGACTCCAGCCACTGCTGGTGCCGCCGCTGCTGCTGCTCCTCCCACTCCTGGTGCTGCTCCTGCTGCCGCATCTGCCGCCGCTGCTCAGAGTCGGAATCCCAGTCCTTCTCCCAGTCCTCCTCCTCCTGCTGCTCCTCCTCCTCCGCCCAGATCCCAACAGAAGTGATGTCATCGTCAGTAGGACCGGCGCCGTGGGAAGGACCGGTGCCGTACGAAGGACCAGCACCGTCAAAAGGACTAGCGCCGAACTGCTGGTAGGACATCAAGTTTGGCTCGTTCTGCAGGAGATGCCTCACATACGGGTCGTCCTGGGGGCGTGCGTTGCGACGTGCGATCTGCGCTTCAGCCTGCCGGTGCTCCTTCTCCATGGCCATTTCCACCTCTCTGATCCCCTCCGGTTTGAACTCATCCACACGGTGGCGATCCGCTGGGTAGTTCAGATCCTTATCTTTCTTCTTATCACCGTACTCATGTACGGCGAAATAATCATAGGCGCGCGCCGCCTCCTCCGGTGTATTAAACTGCCCAGCCCAGTGCTTCCTCTTGTTGATATGGATCTGACATCCATACACGTACCGACCAAGCTTCTTCCTATAGGACTCCCTCACACCCTTAAACCCGGCCATTCCGTGCAACTAAAACATATTAAAAACAAATTCATTAGAATCAAAAAACTACACAACTATATACTACAAACTACACAATGTGGAAATTACATAATATAAACCAATAAACAGAACTAAAATTATTTTTGGCAAAGTCATGCCAAAATTATATTCATGCATGTAGGGACATTGATCAAATATGCAAAAGTATAACTAATACATCTTGATCACATGATAATTTGGTCCATGTTTATTTAACCCTAATACATCGCGAATAATATCACTAATACATATATCTCTCCCATGCATGCATGAAACTCTCAAACTAACTTCGACCGGGTCCTGAGCCGCGGGGTGCTGAGCCGCGGGCGCTGCACATCCAAAGATAAGGAACCCTCACAGGGACATAGCTCACGTGATAAGGAACCCTCTGAAGAAACGACCATCCATTGTTGTACCGCCTATCCAACCAATACATGTAGCGACGGACGTGCTGGTCCTCCTCCCTGATACGGCGACGTACCACCTCCTCGGGGGCCGGCTCCCGATGCACCGAGCATGGCCCACGCGACCGCCACCAAAGAAGATCCGGGTCGACGACGTCACCCGGATCCCTCACCAAGATACGCGTCCCGGAAGGTTGCACCTCCCAGTGCCAGCCCGGCGGAGTCCAGTCGCGGACATCGCCACTCTGGTCCAACAGTGACATCGTCGCCGAGAACAATAAACTAAAAACACAATTTGTAAGTAAATAAGGAACTCTCACAACTAAAATTATCTACAATCTAAGCTACACAACTATATGTCCTATTTTTAGCAAATTCATGCCAAAATTCACGAAAAAATTTGACATGACCTTTGCTAAAAAAAGGGACATATGGAGTACCCGAATTTGCCGAAACGGAAGTTAATCGACGTTCCGGCAAACTCAAGGGCCTCATGGGTACCTGCAGACATTTCACAAATCATGTGTCCTATTTTTAGCAAAGTCATGCCAAAATTCACGAAAAATTTCGGCATGACCTTTGCTAAAAAAGGGACGTATGGAGTACCCGAATTTGCCAGAACGGAAGTTAATCGACGTTCCGGCAAACTCAAGGGCCTCATGGGTACCTGCATACATTTCATCCACAAACATTTGTGGTCGGCATCTCCGGCCGGCAACAATATCACATCAACACATCCACATCTCCGGCCGGCCGGCAACAAACACACATACAACATTCACAACTCATAAACATACATGGCATATGGCAAAATCCACATCCACATCTCACCTAAAATCACGCTGAGTTTCTTTTAAATTTCCTGCATTTAGCAAAATAATGCATTAGTTAATTCCAACTAAAAATGCATCTCCAAGACAATTAAAAAGTACCAACTTTGGACGCTTATGAAATTATCAAATCTTGATCCTATTTGCAATGTACCTTCATGGATATCTTGTACTACGTTATTACTTCATGATAAAGCTCAAAAATAAATTTTTAAAAACTTCTAACACCTTAATTCAAGTCAGTTTGAAAGGCATGTTTAAACACTGACCATATTAGACTTGGCAAATTTTTCATCTCCAAAATTTCATTTTCAATTTTTTGCATGTACTAACCTACACTAACCTAGCAACTAACCTAGAAACTAACCTAGCATCACTAACAACAACAAGCAGCAAGCAAATGAACAACAAAATTCAAAAAAAATTGTTGTTGGAGTTTCAACAAACACCTAGGGTGCATGTTTTTCGGTAGGGGAGGGAGGAGGAGAGGGAGAGGCAGGGGAGGAGGAAAGGGAGAGGCAGCGGAGAGGGAGAGGCAGCAGAGGGAGAGGCAGGGGAGGAGAAGAGGGAGAGGAGCAGTACCTCGCTGGTCCGAGCGCGGCGCACGTGGTGGCGCGGAGCAGGGCGTGGGGACGGGGAAGGCCCGAGTATCGGCGGCCGGCGGCAGCGAGTTGGAGGCGGGGATGGGCGCGCGTGTCCTCCGGCGGCCGGCGGCGGTCGACGGCGAGTGAGTTGGGGCGGTGGTGGTGCGGTGGTGTGCTGCGGTGGTGTGCTGCGGCGCGACGCCGCGCTCGTGTGCGTGCGTGTGGGGAAGAAACGGAAGCGAGGGAGAGGCGCGGGGCGGGTCCCACATGTAATTGGGACAAGTAGATTCTGTGGCGCATCCTTGCTGGAATGCGCCACAGAATTATTCTGTGGCGCATGCAAGCTAGGATGCGCCACAGAATTGTGTGGCCTCATATTTTAATAAGTCTGTTTTGCTGTACTATGACAACATCACACAAATAGCCCAGTGGTTTGCTGCACTTTGTATTGGGCACAGCCAGGTTCGAATCCGGGCTGTCCCAAAAAAAAATTTCTTTTAAAAAAATTTATTTTTGGTTAAATTTAAATAATGAACACAAATTCAACAAATTTGTAGTCATTTAAATCCTTAGAACTTTCCACATTCAAGCATAATATTTCAAATTCCATAACTTTTGATCCACTTGGCCGAATTCAACAAATTTGTAGTCATTTAAATCCTTAGAATGTGTAGAACACTTTATAATCAAAAAAATTTACTTTTGATACGTGCACAAACTTGCTATTGCTGAATATTAGTACGGACCAGAGATAATTAACAATATAAAAGGAAAACAAGGGCTAAATAAATCCAAAGATCACATAACTTTTAATTTCAATCAAACGTCTCACATATGACAATTATTGTTGAGACGATCTAGGTCGACACATTGAGACACCTCCTAGCAATCTCGTAGCCTAGGCGAGCGTCCAGAGCGGCATACTTGATGCGATAAAAGCTCAATGGAAACTTGCCCCAACCTGATGTGAGGTCCTCTTCTTCCTCCTTCTTCTTCTCGTCCTCCTTCTTCTTCTTCTTGTTAATCTTCTTCTTCTTCTCAAGCGTTGTGCCAATAAAAAAATTGGCTAGAGCATAGAGACTCGGAAGATCAGGGAATGTTGGGATAGGGTGAACGGCCCGCTGGAGGTCGACGGCGGACGGAATATGAATTCCGTAAGGCGCCAGCATACGCTGATCGTTGTTGATAGCCGCGCCGCAGAATTTGATGGTTTCGTCCATCAAGAAATCCTTGAGAGCCTGCGGCACCCGATCAGCGTGCAAATATGGAACACCAACGTGTCGGTCGCCACGGAGAGTTGTAGGACGGCGGCACGCTGCCTCTCCTCGGGTGTGGCGTCGGTGAACTCGCAATCGAGGCCCACGATCTTCATCGGTGCGGCGTCGAGGTAACGCCTCTTCACGTCGCCGATCCAACTCTCCACGGTTGATGCGCGGTGAGTGACCACGACCTTGAAGTCCATGTCGACGGAGATGTCCTTGTACTCGTACTCCTCGCGTAGAGGTGGCTCCATGGCGCGCGGCAGCGATTCGAGAGAGGATTTTAGAGAAGATTAGAGAGAGAGGGAGATGGTGCATTTGCCAAATGACACCCCATTAGCTATCTTATATAGCTAGCAAGAGAGAGTTGAAAGGGTTCTTCATTAAGATTTGTTTCAACTTCCAAAAATGAATTAATCCGGCGCCCCTTTGTTTCAGCTTCCCAAATCCATTAAGAGTTCTTCATTTCCCGTGTGATCAAACACCAGCGCGGGAACTGAAGTGTTTGAACTTACTAAGGTTTCTGTGGCGCATAAGACTAGGTGCGCCACAGAAATCAGCATTTCTGTGGCGCACACAAGTCCATGCGCCACAGTAAGCTCATATTTCTGTGGCGCATGGGAACAGATGCGCCACAGAAATGCATGTTTCTGTGGCGCAGCCAGAACCATGCGCCACAGAAATGTGTGGTGGGCCTCGAAAACAAACGTGGGTGGTGGGGCCCACGATATTTCTGTGGCGCATGGGACTGAATGCGCCACAGAAATGCCATATTCAGTGGCGCATGGATATTTTATGCGCCACTGAAATTTGTGGCGCACCAGAAGGGATGCGCCACTGATAAACTTCTGTGGCGCACCGCAAAAAGGTGCGCCACAGAATGATCATCCACCTATAGCTAGTTTCCTAGTAGTGGAGGTCAGGGTGGCCGGAGGGGAGCCGATGGCGGCGGAAGCCCGCGGCGGAGATGCGGCGGTGGCGGAGACGAATTCGTGCGGCGGCGGCGCTCCAGGGGTCCTTGGTTCGATTCCTCCGGTGTAGAGGGAGAGTGGACCACGGCGGAGCTCGGGGTGGTTGTCGATCTTCTCCTTAGGCGCTCAGGTGACGGCGACGAGCACGGCAAGCATGGATGCCATGATGCAATGGACCACAAAAAGTGGAAATTTTATTCAGGTTTTTTGGTTCTCAACTTTCAGGCTGTTACACCATTGGAGATAAAGACCTAGTTACTGCTATCTTATTATTAATCTTGGTCTCGATCTCGATAACCCGGCTACGACAACAGAGCCGGATCTCGATCTAGGTTACAAGGATTGTATGTCTCTCTCGATGGTTCTCTCGCCTAAAGCTTGGGGTTATGAAAGTCTTGCTAGCTATGACTCAGGGGCCGGTTTATATAGATACCGGGTCCTCTGGTCGCATACATGATAAGCCGGGTTCTACCCGAACTCGGAGTCCTACTCTAACTCTCCTGGTCTTCGTGTATTCCAAGTCTTGAACCGCCTCTGGACCTTATGGAACATCTCCTTCCTTAGCCAGGTTACCGCCAAGGTGCTGGCCCAATAACATAACCCAGCCCATGCTGATGATTAGTTGGCCCCGCCGGGCCTCCTGCCTGGCGGGTCATACTTTCCTCCTCATGGGCCTACCAGGTTATTATCCCTCCATCAGTAGCCCCCAGGTTAGCCTGGTAACCAGGTTGCCACGCTTTGCTTCTAACTTGTGTTGCTTTCTTGATCAATGCTGGCATCCTGGCTTGCCTGGTTAACCACCTGAAATACAAAGACAACAAATACATATAACATATTAACTTTCATTTCCTTCTGCTTTGCTAGGCCAGCTCTTTTTGGCGGATTATTTCGTAACCGGCTTTGGCATACTATGTGACATATCTCCGGGTTTCACACCCAACACTTAGTGAAAATCTCAACTCCAGCGACTCTCTTGCCAACCATAAATTGGCCAAGGAATATTCTTTTTGTCTTTTCCATTTGTCGTTGACTTCCAGGAGAAGATACCTATCTTATCCACTCATTTTTACCTCAGTGCCCCTAGGGTTTCACCGCGGTTATAAATATCGGACCCCAACCTCGCGCAGTCATTTTCCCCACTCGAGCTCATCATCTTCTACCTCACGCTCGCGTCACTGCCTCCGCCGCCGGAAAATCCGATCTCCAATCGAGCCCTCAAACCTCGATCAAACTTCAAGGTAACTTCAATTCCCACTTGCATCCGCACCCCGCATCCAATTCCAGCTTTCATTTGGTCTTGATTTGTTCAGTATTTCTTTTTCCGCATCCGCATCTGGAACTGCGTTTCCTCACCACCATTGTTGTTCTTGTTCTTCTCCAGAGCTGGAATCCATGACGAAGGAGAAGGTGAAATCTAGGGGGCCCTGCGCCGCCAAGAAGACAACAAAGAAACCCGCCAGCGCTGGGGCTGGTGGATCTGGCGCCGTGGCCGCTGCTGCTCCAGTGAACTGGACAAGGTCCAGTGCGACCAAGACCACCCTTCAGTCCTTCGTGAACCGGGGTGAGCTCCCTCCACAAAACGAGATCCACTGGCGCGCCCCTGGAGAGGAGACCCGGCCTACTCCAGAAAAAGGTGAAATCGTTGTTCTGCTGGATCATGTTTCCCGGGGTCTCCGCCCCCCGGGTTCCCTCTTTTTCCGCCAGGTTTTCAAATACTACGGGCTCACTCCAATGGATGTGGCGCCCAATTCCATTCTAAACATCAGTAATTTCGTCGTTTTCTGTGAGGACTATCTCCAGATACCTCCTTCTCTTGATTTCTTCCTTGAGATATTCTATTGCAACCCCTCTCGCAAAAGTCAGCCCCTTGGCCCGTATGGGGGTGCGTCTATTCAACGCCGCAAAGAGTGCAATTTCCCGGCTCTTGCTTTGGCCAGCCACCCTAAGGGGTGGCAAAATACTTACTTCTACTGCAAAGACACCTCTCCTGAGGCAGATGAAGCCAAATTCCCGGCCTTCAGAAATTCTCCACTGGTGTACAACTCCAAAATGAACAGTTACGCCAGCCCAGAGAAGCGGGAGGCACTTGAAGGCATCCACTGCCGGGCCAGAGCTCTTCTCGCCCATGGCCTCCGTCGAACTGATCTGGTGAAGTGCTGGGTTAGCTGGTTCATCCAGCCTCTCAGCATCAGGTCCCGGCTTTTTTGTGAATACACAGAAGAAACCACTGATGACATGCGCTACTCGGAAATTACTCTCTTGGAAGACCAGATTGTGAAGAATGCCAAGAGGCTCCTTGGCGAAAAGAAAACTGACATCGCGTTGAACGGGCTCGCCCCATTCAGCACCAAGAACAAACCTCCAACGGTAAAAACTTGTCTTTACTTATTTCTGCAAATCATAACCCGGTATTTCTTGCATACTTGTCTTACTTATACGACTTCTTTTTCTTAGGACTCCAAATGGTGGAGTGCAGATTACACCCCCACATCCTCTGCGGAAGAGGATACAGAAAGTGATGACCAAGATGAAGAAGAAGAAGGTGAGCTAGACTCCCTAGGCCGGATCTTCCTCAACTTGCTTAACAGCGAGGTCCCCAACAAAGACCCTTCTACTGATAATCCGGCTCATTTTATTCCAGGCCCCAATGACCCAGCTCCAGATGTACTGCCGGGTCCACAACCAGCTGCACCCACTCCTCAAAAGAGGACCCGGGCCGCCATTGTGAAGGTGCCGCTTTCTCATTTCTCAACTTATATGATGAACTCAACTCAAACTCAAACATAAACGCAGGAAAAGGAAGCTGAGAAGGAAGCCGAAGCAAACAAGAGGCCCCGGACCCGGTCTTTATCAGCCCACGTATCCCTGAGCTCAGGTATCCCTCAACGTTCTTTGTCAAGCTGGGCCAAATCCATCCAGAAGACGCCCAGCAAAAAGTATCCTTTGGCTGGCAAAATTCGGACCCCTAAACGCTCTCGTTTATCAGATTCCTCCTCGGACGCTGTTAGCACGCCCGAGGATTTCCAGATCAACACCGGGTTCGAAATGCTCCACTTATCTTTTCATTTTTCAACACTTTAATCTTTTCTGTAACTAACCACAATTCTTTTGCTTCAGTGCCAAAGCTATTGTGGAGGAAGACCCGGAATCTTCTCCAGCCGCGTCTCCTCCACCTAACAGAACTGAACCCTCTCCAATGGAGACACAAGTTGAGGAGGCGGGTCAGAAAGAAGAATCCGCAGCAGAGAACGTGGTTGCCTCACCATCAAGTCCTCCACCAGCTGCTCCAGAACCAACCCCAGACGCTCAATCACCCGGGCATGGATCTGGGACCAAAGAAGTTGAGCCGGAAGTACAGATCACCGGGTCTAAGCAAGGCCCGGCTCCTGGCGTGTCTACTGCATTGCCAAGGTCACCGCACCTGAAATCAAGGTGGATCCCTCTGCCAAGGGTAAGGACCCGGTTCCATCCTTGGATCTGGCGGCTCTGAACTCTATGTCCGCACCAGCTCTGTGCGAGGAATATTTCTCTCGCCTTGCTCATCACAAAAACTTGGAGACTGAACTTGTCCCTCGGCTTCAGAAACGATACCAGGTACTCACTTTTTCCTGCCTTTTTACTTCTTGTATACTATACACTTACTAGCCCCCAAGCTCCAAGATTATCACTTATTGATGAGCTTGGTGCTTGAAACACAAAAAACTGTAGACAAAAATTTCAACCCTGTAGCCCCCAAGGCCCGGGTTGTCTGTTTACAACAATCTGGGACTTAACACTTTCATCCTTTAAAATTACTCACTACATAGAACAAATTTTGAACACTATAGCCCCCAAGTGCTGGGTTAGCTGTCCACAGCAACCTGGGACTTTTGCATCTTGCACTGCACACACAAACTAGAACTTCAACACCATAGCCCCCAAGTGCCGGGTTGCACGCCTGCGGCAACCTGGGACTTCACTTATCACTTGTAAATTTGAAACCTTGTAGCCCCCAAGTTCCAGGTTAACTCTTACCTCAGTAACCTGGGGCTGAACTGTATATTTCTGTTCATGTGGCTAACAGGAACATGTAAGCAAAGCCGGTGAAGAAGTTGCCCGGCTCCAAGGAATTTTGAAGGCCACAACTGAGACCTGGGCTGAAGAGGCAAATCAACTTCAGGCCCTAGAAGAAAAGGTCACTGCCTTGACACAGGAAAACTCTGATCTGAAAAGGGACATGCAAGAGCATGAGGAGAACTTCCAGGAGCAGTTGACCAACCTCCAAAAGAAATTGGATTCAACTACCAGCGAGCTGACCCGCTTAAAGAAAATGATCACTGCCATGGTCTCTTCACTTGTTGGTAAGCACAAATTTCTCAAACCCGGTAAACTTATGTAATCCAGACCCGGTATCAGCACAGTTACTGACCTTTGTTTTACCTTTTCAGGTTCGCGTGACGGCAACGTCCGCAAAACTGCAACTGAGAAGATCAAATGCATGTATACACTGGTTCGCCAGTTATATTTTGGAAGCTGTGAAGTGATCAAGCCTGCCAGGAACTGGGAAAACCCGCCCAGCACTTACACTGAGGTGCTGGGCCATCTGTCCACCGTGCCCAACTGGATCCAGCTCCTGAAGAAATCCTCATGCAGAGCCGGAGCAATGCGCAGCCTAGCCTTGGCGAAGGCCTACTACCCCAACCTTGACCCGGCTCCACTTGCATCAGGCTTTCCTGAGTACAATGCAGATGGCACTCCTTTCGACAGGAAGGCCTACGGCCGGGTTGTGAAGCAAACCCGGTTCGTGGCCACTCAAATTGCCAACAGCTTGAAGCTCAACTCCATTCAGTACGGATACAACGAAACCAATCAGGAGGTTGTTGACGATGAACCTCAACGTATCGACCTCCTGCAAAGCTACAAGGACTCCATTGCTACAGAACAAACTGCTCCTAGCTCCTCTGCAGCTCCAAGCTCATCAACTCCTACTGTACCACCTCCATCGCGCGCTCCAGTGGAAGATGAAGATGAAAACTACTTCCAATCCCTGCATCTTGTCACGTGGCGCAACAATGGAGCCCCCAAGACCCGGGAAACGGAAGCAGAGGCGGGAAAGGAGGACTCAGCAAGCGCTAAGGATAGCACCCCATCCACAACACCGTCCACTAACCCGGCGCCTGAAGCCGGCTCTTAAAACTTATGCATATGCTGCATTTCTGCCAGAAAACTTATTTTATTCGGCCCTTGGGGCACTTTTGCTTGTAATAACTTAACTGCTTTGATACCATGCCTGCGATGTGTGCCTCTTGCACTGTTTAAACTTTAGCTGAATCTTGGTAGAACTATATGAAATCCTTGCTACTCAATACTTGTCTTTCTGTGGTTTGGATGACCCTTTTGATTTCTTTAACTGTGAGCCGGCTTTCGCATGGATACCCTGGCGCAACTTCTCTGGAAAAACAGGGTCGAACCAAGTCCCAATGGGCCTCATGGTTGATTGAGTTTCCAGGTGTGCAATCAGGCCATAAAATCGCGAGTCACATCAGCTCAACAGCAAGATAACCAAGAATACTAGTGGCATAAAATCCGGGTCTTGGGATTGCAGCTACAAACTATTGAAGTAAGAGCCCCCAAGACCTGGATCAATGTTTATAAAGTAAAGGGCTTATGCCTCAGTACCCCATTGATCCAAAATACTAGCGGGACGCACTCTCTGGGCACCCTCAAAATAACAAATGACTGACACTTATACTTAAAAACATAAACAATTGCTACTGAACCTAAACATGCATACTACTGAACTTAAAATAGGACAACTATGAATCACTCAGTCGGGTTACAAATTTTGAAACCCGGATACACTTAAGAGCCGGGTTCTGGGGAAATAACTTAGCTGATTCAACGACAAGCCCCCAGGACCAAGCTTAACAAAGGACTGCCACAATGCATATGTAACAAAGAAAAATAACCGGCTTATAAAACTGAAGCGTAAACTGAGGCAAGACAATTTGCTGTTTCAACCTTCACTTTATTGATAGAAAAGGTTAGGTCAGCAAGCCGCCTCATTAAAAACCTTCCAGCCCCCTTAGGTACCCTGGTAAGGAAAAGAGCGCGTCTGAAACCTGCTGCCTGTTACATCGTGTGTTACATCTGATACATCTTTCTCATGCTAAGTATAATATGGGCGCAGCTGAGCAATATTCCACGGCCGCTCACGCTCCTCCAATGAAAAGGTGGAGTGTGTTGTATCGTTTATCGTCTCTGACTTTTCTCTAGCATCCACCAGATAGTATGAACCATTGTTCAATTTCTTGCTTATGATGAAGGGCCCCTCCCACGGAGGAGATAACTTGTGCATCCCTTCCTTGGATTGCGTCCATCGCAGCACTAAGTCACCCTCCTGGAAAGTGCGAGTTTTAACCCGGCGACTATGATACCGCCTCAAATCTTGCTGATATATTGCTGATCTCTCCAGCGCTTGCTCTCTATTCTCCTCTAGCTGGTCAACAGAGTCCTGCCGGGTCTGCTCATTTTCTGTTTGAACGTAAGCCGCCACACGAGGCGAGTCATGAATGATGTCACTTGGTAAAACTGCCTCTGCCCCATACACCATGAAGAAAGGGGTCATCTTTGTGGATCTGTTTGGTGTTGTATTGATACCCCAAACCACTGATGGCAACTCCTCAACCCACGCTCCGGCGGGTCTGATGCAGGGGACCCGGAGACGTGGTTTCAAACCTCGAAGCAATTCTTGATTTGCTCTTTCAACTTGCCCATTTGCCTGAGGATGAGCCACTGAAGCAACATCCAAACGTATGCCATTGTTTCCACAGAACTTTGCCATCTCTCCAAGTGACATATTGGTTCCATTATCTGTAATGATACTGTGGGGATACCCAAACCTGTGTATAATCTCCTGAAACCGTGAGTGACTATAGACCAATTTCCCTAACTAATGTCTGCCTCAAGTTCATCACCAAGTTAGCGCTAACAGATTACAAGCAAAGATTTTGAGCTGTGTCCACAAAAATCAGTACGGCTTCATTAAGAGCAGAACAATCCAGGACTGTTTGGTCTGGTCACTTGAGTATCTTTTTCAGTGTCATGCCTCGAAGAAACCCATCATTATTCTGAAACTTGATTTTGAAAAAGCGTTTGATACAATTGAGCATGAAGCTCTGTTAGAAATCATGAGACACAAAGGTTTCCCAACTGAATGGCTGCGGTGGGTAAAGGATTTCTTGACTTCGGGTGTCTCTTCGGTCCTTTTAAATGGTGTGCCTGGGAAACAGTTCCATTGCAAGCGTGGGGTTCGGCAGGGTGATCCTCTCTCCCCCTTGCTTTATGTGATAGGAGGTGATTTGCTACAGTCGGCGGTAAATAAATTACTGAGGGATGGTGGTATTCAGCTGCCAATTGTCACTGGTGATGTGGATTTTCCAATCATTCAGTATGCCGACGACACATTGTTGATAATGCCTGCGGATTTGGATCAGGTGCTTGCCCTCAAGAAAGTCTTAAATGTTTTCTCTGAGTCTACTGGATTGCGGATAAATTATCATAAATCTTCTATGATGGCCATCAATGTGGAAGATCATGTCATGACCCAATTGGCTAATGCTTTCGGATGTCAGATTGGCACATTGCCCTTTACCTATCTAGGGTTGTCTGTTGGCACCACTCGCCCCACTATACAGGAGCTTTCACCTATTGTGCACAGGTTGGAAAGAAAACTGCTTGCTACTTCGTGCTTACTAGCTCAAGGAGCTCGTCTACAGCTTATTACCTCAGCCCTGGCTTCTATGCCTCTTCATTTTCTGACTACCATCTATATACCCCCTGGAATTATTAAGCAGCTCAACAGAATAATCAGACAATGTCTTTGGAGAGATAATACCGACACACCTAAACAGTCCTTAGCCTCATGGGAAATGATTTGCAAGCCAAAACAGAGTGGAGGTCTTGGGATTGTTGATTTTCAGAATAAAAATGAGGCACTGCTGATCAAATTCTTACATAAATTCTATAATAAAGAGGAGACCATCCCCTGGGTTAAACTCATTTGGGAAACATACTATCAGGATGAAGTACCACACGCTGCCAAATCCTGTGGCTCCTACTGGTGGCGCGATGTGGCGAAACTAATGGACAAATACAGGGGCATTGCTTCACCGGAGGTTCACTGTGGTGACTCTGTGCTGTTTTGGTCTGATGCTTGGGAAGTGGGCAACTCCAATGTTGTTCTGAGCCAGCGATTTGCCAGACTATTCTCATTTGCCAAGGATGATAAGATTTCTGTGAAAGACATGGTCTCGTTAGAGGATAAAACAGTAGAGTTTCATCTACCTCTGTCTGGAAGGGCTTACGATGAGTTCGTTTTGCTGTCTAGTTGGCTTGACCAGGTACAGCTTGACGAGGAAATGACAGATGTGTGGAAATGCTCTTGGGGAGCTTACACGGCTGGTAAATACTATCTGAATCTTTATGCTAATGTCCAAGTGTGCCCTTTATATAAATGGATCTGGCAAAGTAAATGTACACTGAGTATAAAAATGTTTGCATGGCTCATGTTGAGTGATCGGCTGAACACGAAAGATATGCTCCAGAGGAGGCATTGGCATGTTACGGATGACTACAATTGTGTCTTGTGTTCTGCCCATGCCCACGAGGATAGAGATCACCTGTTCTTCAATTGTAACTTCAGCACCCGTGTGTGGAATTACCTGCAAATCCATTGGGAGCCAGGAGATAATATGCTACAGATTCTTTCAACTGCCAGAAATGATTTCCGACAACCCTTCTTTGTGGAGGTAGTGCTTCTTGCGAGCTGGAGCATTTGGAAGGTTCGTAATGCCAGGATTTTTGAAGGAATTAGACCTAGGTTTTATACTTGGAAGAGCCGCTTTGTACATGATACTTCCCTTCAGGCTCACCGGCTTAAAGCTGCACATAAAACTAAGCTCTTAGATTGGATAGCCTCCCTTCCTTGATGTTTCCTCACTCTGTCCATAGCCTTTTTTCTGTCCATAAATAGCTAGGTAGGCCACTCTCTCCTTTCTTTGTTTGTACATAGTCTTTTGTAAGTTACTCTACGCTTTGGAATAAAAGGTTGGAAAATGGGCTGTGGGGCTTTTGCCTCACAGTAGAAAAGTTTCAAAAAAAAAAAAACCTGTGTATAATCTGCTTCAGAAACTTGACTGCTGTAGCTGCTTCACAATTTGTAACAGGCATCACCTCAACCCACTTTGTAAATTTATCAATGGCAACGAGGAGGTGTTTTCTTGCAAGGAGACATGCTAAAAGGACCCACCATATCAAGCCCCCAAACTGCAAAGGGCCAAATCAAAGGTATTGTTCTCAGTTCCTGAGCCGGCACATGAATCTGTCTTGCATACCTTTGACATCCATCACATCTATTCACCAGGCGCTCTGCATCCGCCTGGGCTGTAAGCCAAAAGAAACCATGTCTGAAAGCTTTAGCTACTAAAGATCTTGTTGAAGCATGGTGACCACAATCTCCCTCATGAATCTCCTTCAGAATTTGCCGGCCCTCCTTTCCAGACACACATCTCTGATATACTCCTGAAACACTTCTCTTATATAACTCGCCATCGATGACCACATAAGCTTTGCACCGGCGCACAATCTGCCGGGCTATAACTTCCTGCTGGGGCAGTTCCCCTCTCAAAAGATATGCTAGGCAAGGCCCTGTCCACTCTGGAATTTCCCGGGTTACAGCTACCAACTGTGAGCCCGGGTCATCTTGACCTGCTAGCTCTTCCACATCCTGAGGCTTGACTGACGGAGTCCATAGCTCGTCCAAGAAAACATTAGGTGGAACGGCTCTCTGCGTGAGCCGAGTCTTGACAAAGCATCTGCAGCATCATTTTTCCTGCGGTCAATGTGATCCACCTGATAGCCTGAGAAGAACCCGGCGACCCTGTCCACCTCTCTCCTGTAAGCCGCCATTGTTGCATCTTTTCTGTCCCAAGTTCCTGAAACCTGCTGCGCCACAAGGTCTGAATCCCCATAACACTTGATACGCTTGATGTTCATCTCCTTTGCCATACGCAAACCATGCAGCAAGGCCTCATATTCCGCCACATTGTTAGAACAATCAAAGTGGATTTGCAGAACATAGCTCAACTTATCACCTTTGGGAGAGGTTACACAACTCCAGCTCCTGAACCTTGCTCTTGCTTAGACCCATCAAAGAGCATAACCCAAGACTTGAGACTCGGGTAAGAGGTGGTGCACTTAACTGTGTCCAATCATTAAGAAAATCCGCCAACGCTTGAGACTTGATAGCTGTACGAGGCACATAATCAATGTGATAATCCCCCATCTCTATTGCCCACTTGGCAATTCTTCCTGTAGCTTCTGAATTTCTGATAATATCTGCTAAGGGTATTGAACTGACCACCGTGATTGGATGCTCCTGAAAATACGGTTTCAACTTTCTACTGGCCATGAAAACACCAAACACCAGCTTCTGCCAGTGTGGGTATCGCTGCTTTGCTTCTGATAGGACCTCACTAACATAATAGACCGGCCTTTGTACCGGGTTCTCTTTTCCTTCCTCCTTACGCTCGACCACCACCACGGCACTCACAGCTTGAGGCCCGCCAGCGACGTATAAAAGCATGGGTTCCTTGGGACCCGGGGCCGCCAAAACTGGCGCTTCTGACAACTGTTTCTTCAGGGCCTCAAATGCCTCATCTGCTTCTTGATTCCACACAAAATTGTCTGTTTTCTTCAATAACTTGTACAAAGGAATTGCTTTTTCTCCAAGCCGGGAAATAAACCGGCTCAACGCAGCCACACAACCCGTCAGCTTCTGAACATCTGCCAACTCTTCTGGTTTTTTCAAACTCTGGATTGCTCGAATTTTTTCCGGGTTTGACTCGATTCCACGTTCTGACACAATGAAACCAAGTAACTTCCCCGCTGGAACTCCAAACACACACTTTCTAGGATTGAGCTTCATCTTGTACTCCCTCAAATTTTTGAACGTCTCTGCGAGGTCACTGATAAATGACCCGGCTTTTTCTGACTTGATCACCACATCATCAACATAAGCATGCACATTGCGCCCAATCTGATCATGAAAACAATTCTGGATACACCTCTGAAAAGTTGCACCTGCGTTCTTCAACCCAAAAGTCATGGTCTTGTAACAAAAAGCACCAAAGGGGGTGATAAACGATGTCTTCTCCCAATCTTCCTTGTTAAGCTTGATCTGATGATAACCTGAATACGCATCCAGAAAACACAAGAGCTCGCTGCCTGCAACTGCGTCCACGATTTGATCGATGCGCGGCAGTGCAAACGGGTCCTTGGGGCAATATCTGTTTAGGCTTGTAAAATCAATACACATCCTCCACTCATTATTCTTTTTCAGAACCAAAACCGGGTTAGCTAACCACTCAGGATGAAACACTTCCATGATAAAGCCGGCCTCCAAAAGCCGGGCTATCTCCTCTCCTATTGCTTTTCTTCTTTCTGCATTCATTTTTCTCAAACCCTGTTTTACCGGCCTTGCCTTAGGATCAACATGTAAGCGGTGCTCAGCGAGTTCAGTTGGAATGCCTGGCATGTCACTAGGTGTCCATGCAAAAACATCCCGATTCTCATGGATGAACTCGATGAGCGCGCTTTCCTATTTATCAGTTAAGTTGGTACCTATGGCGAACTGCTTGGAAGAATCCCCAGGCACAAAATCCACCATCTTAGTATCTTTGGCAGCTTTGAACTTTGCCCTGTCATCTTCTGTTGTTGGCCTCTTGAGTGCCTTGTTGTCCTGCGGGTCAAGATTTGATCTGTAAGCTTTCAACTCTTCTTTAGCACAAGTTTGCTCTGCCAGGGCTGCATCCCCCTCATCACACTCTGCTGCAATCTCTCTATTACCATGCACCGTAATGATCCCATTGGGACCCGGTATTTTCAACTGCAAGTACACATAACACGGCCTTGCCATGAACTTGGCATAAGCCGGCCTTCCCAACAAAGCATGATACGGACTTGGAAACTTCACCACCTCAAATGTGAGCCACTCTGATCTGAAATTATGGACTGACTCGCCAAAAGCAACCTCTAGTGCAATTTTTCCCTCTGGTGTAGCTGATTTCCCAGGAACTATACCATGAAATATCGTGGACGTCTTCTGCAATTGTGACTCCTTTAGTCCCATACGTATGAATGTATCCCAGTACAAAATATTGATACTACTGCCACCGTCCATCAGAACTTTCTTCAACTCAAAATTATGAACTTGAGGAGCCACCACTAGAGCTAGCAGACCCGGGTGCTCCACCACATCCGGGTGATCCGCCCTGCTCCATGTGATTGTGTGCTCTGACCACCGCAGATACCTTGGCACTCCTGTAACCACTGAATTCACGGCCATCTTAACTATCTTTCTTTCTCTCTTGGTAGTGCCACTTGTGTATATGTGATATTGACCACGCTGCCTTGGGTTCTGAGAAAATCCTCCCTGATTACTTGTGTTCTGGTTCTGACCTGGGTTACCCGTGGGTACCGCGTTTGCTCCAGTCAAAGGTCTTGCAGCCGGGTTAGCACTCGGGCCAGGTCCTCCACTTCTATTTGTTCCCTGTAAAACTCGTTGCACCTCATTGTTTTTCCACCTGTTCAAGTCCACACACTGTGCTAATGAATGATTGGCGGGTCTACCCATCTTACTATGGCGAGGACACGACATCCTGAAGGCTTCTTCATTGCTCATTGGACGCGACCCCTGATAACTGTTTCCACTACTGTAATTCCCATTATTTCCCTGATAACCCCTGTTTTCCTGATAACCTCTGCTTTCCTGATAATTCCCATCCATCCTTTGCCTCTGAAACTCGGCATTGGTGTTCGCCACTAGCTCTGAATTTCCCTCGTTATGACCACGCTTATGTTGATTCTGATTATTGTTGTTGTTGTTTCCCGAGCCATTATTATTCCTTCCTCCATTGTTTACAGTCCCTTTCCCTTTCTCTTCCTCATTTTCATCCTGGGTTTTGTCCGTGGCTGCGTGCCTATTGCAAGCATCCATCAACTCTGCCATGGTGACCGGTTTAACCCGGTGCCCTTCCTTCATGCGACCCAGCTTCTGGACCAGGGGAGCGTACTTACAAGTTTTCTCCATCGACGAAATTGCATCCTTGGGCTCAATACCAGATGAGGAGTGCAGGATCTCCGTGACCCGGCCCATCCAATGACGCGCTGACTCGCCCTTCTTCTGCACACAACGATCAAGATCCTCAATGGAAAACAAACGCTTGCATGTACCCTGAAAATGCTTGATGAAAACTGCCTTTAGCTCATCCCAGGAATTGATAGATTTCTCTGGCAGATTCTTGAACCACAACTTTGCTGCACCATCACTCATCATCAAATACATGTACTTTGCACAAACATTTTCTGTGGCATTGCGTATACACATTGCCATCTCATAACTGCTCAACCAGCTTGCCGGGTCCATGCTTGGCTCATAATTGGATATCTTGTTTGGCTCCTTGAACTTCTCTGGGAAAGGCTCTGCTCTAATGGTATCTGAAAGACACTTTGGCCCGGCTAAGTTAGAAGAACTTGCTAAAAAATTGATATTACCTGGCGAACTTGCTGATGCTGCTGGCGCAGGACCCGGTGCTCCTTGCAGTACTCCTGCTGCAGGTACTGCCGGGTTTGCATTGACCACACTTCTTCCTGCCCGCGATCTGTTGACTATCTGCTATGCCACAGAAATTGCAGGGGCAGGTTGATGCTGCTGATTGTTATGGTTCTGCTGGGGCGGGTTTGGCTGCTGCGCCGCGGCAGGCCCGGCTAATGGCTGGTTAGCTCCGTTGCGGCTCTTGCTACGATAAGTTGTGGAATGCAACGCACTTTTCTCCCTTGAATACTGGGTTTGCTGTACAACTGCGGTGCGTAACATGTCAATTGCGCGCCGGGCTTCAATCTCTGCTGGTGAGTCTCCCAACGGAATACGATCAAGTGCCAAGGTTGCTGCATACACGTTATCCGCCGGATTTTAATAGTGACCCGCCGGCGTGTGAAACCTTGGTGTTCTGGGCGGCAGACCCAGATTTCCCCTGGCTCCCCCAGCGGGCAAACCCGGCACTGCTGCTGGCACAACACCGGCTCTCCCAGTTCCTCTATTTTGCTCTGCACTTGCCCTGGCCACTGGTGCCACATGAGCTGCGCCAATGGGCTGATCTTCTAGGGTTCTAAACAGCGCTGCCACGGGCACTGGGTTTGCTATATTTTCTCCACGGGCCAGCCGGCTCTGGTGCCTCCTCTGGTGTACCCGGGTCGCCTCATTGAGACGATTTTCCTCTTCCTCTATTTGCTTCTTTCTTGCTTCTATCTCTTGCCTTTCTGGCTCTGCGTCCCTGCGCATCTGCTCCAAAGCTCGGCGTGCTGTATCTAACTCCATAGCCCTTACTGCTGCGTTTTCTGGGGTAACCAACCTTGTGAGTGCTGCTGGGTCTAGGACCAAGCCATTGTTGAACAAGGCAGGGGCACTAGCCACATTGTTCCTTTCTTCGCCCCGAGCCCGGTTGTTGAGGAAACCGAAGCTGTTTCTATATCGCGCCATGTTTTCACTTTCATCTGACACTGAAGCCGGCTCTCCATCATCTTCCTGATCTGCCAGCTCTAATACCAGGGGCAATTGCGGCTGTTGACCTGGGGTAAAGGCCGGTGGAACGACAGTTGATGGTGACGCTTACATGCTGGACGAAGGCGCGGTGTACACTGCTACCCACCGAACCGGGCTTGGGATGGACTCCTGCTCCTCATCGTCTTCTTCTTCTGCATCATACCCGAACCGGCCTTCAAACAGGGGCAAGATCGATTCTGACTCGGCACGGTCCACCATGTCACCCGGGATTTGTGCCGGGTCATCCAGACGTTCATCCAGCGTGTTCAGGACCTCCTCAACTTCTGTCGTGCCAACTGATTCGTCACCATCAGATTGAACAATTGTGGCGGCTCCTGACACAGAATCATAGTCTCCATCACTAGCAGATCTAGTTGCAATCATGCCCACAAAAACATTAAATTTGCCAATTGGAATAACATCACCTGATTCAAGTAGATCTGATTCCGGCCCCCAGCCAGAATCATCGACGATGGACTCTCCTTGTGCATTGACTGTGATCTGGCCAAAAACGAAGTTCTCCACCCCTCGAATTGCTTCTCCCATGATGGTGACACCTTTGGCCGCGGTTCCCACAGGCGGCGCCAACTGTCGAGGGGTAGATAACACGGCAGATGCTACTTTGGGGTAGCTTGAGTTTTTGGGCAAGGCGACACTGGCGTCTGGGAGATTGTTTAGCACTACGGGGACAAGGGATTTACCCAGGTTCGGCCTCTCCATTGGAGATAAAGACCTACTTCCTGCTATCTTATTATTAATCTTGGTCTCGATCTCGATAACCCGGCTACAACAACAGAGCCGGATCTCGATCTAGGTTACAAGGATTGTATGTCTCTCTCGATGGTTCTCTCGCCTAAAGCTTGGGGTTATGAAAGTCTTGCTAGCTATGACTCAGGGGCCGGTTTATATAGATACCGGGTCCTTTGGTCGCATACATGATGAGTCGGGTTCTACCCGAACTCGGAGTCCTACTCTAACTCTCCTGGTCTTCGTGTATTCCAAGTCTTGAACCGCCTCTGGACCTTCTGGAACATCTCCTTCCTTAGCCGGGTTACCGCCAAGGTGCTGGCACAATAACATAACCCGGCCCATGCTGATGATTAGTTGGCCCCGCCGGGTCTCCTGCCTGGCGGGTCATACTTTCCTCCTCATGGGCCTACCGGGTTATTATCCCTCCATCAGAGATTCCAGATGGCTATGCTCGTGTCGGCGTGGATCAAGTTTACCCCGGATATGCATCACTCGAACTTCATTTCCCTGGAGGTGATGATGAGAGGACACTGGGAGATGTCCAGGGTGGACTCATTCTATGGCCTAAGAAATTGATCATGTTTCCAGGCTGGACACCGCCGCTAAGGCCACCATCGCCTTTTCGATCTCCGTCGCCGCGTCACTCGCCGCGTCAGCCGACTCCTGAGCCGCGTCACTCGCCGCGTCAGCTGACTCCTGAGCCGACTCCTGAGCCGTTCCACCGCCTCCGCCCACTAAGGCTAACGGTCGAAAGGGGATGAAGACCACCGCCATGGGTTCCCGACCCAAACCCCGACTTGAGCCCCTGCCAAAAGTACCGAAGGTTCCTCCCCCGAGACCTTACGACGTCGAGTGTACTCAAGAGGAAGCCAGGGTGTGGCTACAAACAGATTCGAGAAGACAGTTTGCAGAAATGGCTGAGAAAAGAAAACCTAAGCCAAACAAAAGTATTCGGAAGCTCAAACACAATTTGCTGTTAGTTTCCTTACTCAGCCATCGCAAATTTCGATAAATAGGCCAGTGAGGAAAATTCCACCCGGCGGGAAAAGGAGAAGAGATGTTGCCCAGCTCGGACAACAGTCAAATCAGTCCATCTCCCCGCTCAAGGTGGCCACTGATATGGGCTCTGCGCTTGAGAACGATCCGGCTTACCGCGCGCAATTTGCTGCAGATGTTGGTATTTCACTTTCTCAACTGGATGCAGATGATATCCCCTCCCTTATGGGACCTACTAGATGGATCTGGGAATACGGGAAGGATCTAGTGTCACCTGATGAGCTCCAGAATCTACCAACACAAATGACAAGACTGCATAAATGGTACAAGAATGTCACAAGTGAAGGTCGAATATTGATCCCGGTGAAAATTACAGATGAACATTTCAACGGTGCAGACGAGATAACTATACCTATTGAAGAAATCTATCAGTTATACCAGCTTGACGCCCTCGACTTGAGCATCCTCACTACCTATTGTCTGTAAGTGATTCAATTCATTTATTTTCTAAAATAAAGTCTATAGCTTAGCTCGGTCATTGCCTGTTCTAATTATGCTCACTACGGTATTATGCAGAATGAAGAGCGATGAATGCGACAGAAACCGAGTGTTTGAGATTGGGTTCATCGACCCAACCCGAGTTAATGAAAAATTGCAACGTCTCTACCACGAGGAAACGGTGAACACCTTGTTTAGGTCCATCCGGGACCAAAATTATAAAGGGAAGATATTGTTTCCTTACCACTTCAGGTAAGAGTCTTACTGTCTTGTACACATTGGTTTTTGCTTTCTCGATGTTAAGTGTAACTGATTAGTTCCCGACATATATAAACGTGCGCAGCGACCATTACATTCTGTTAATCATTCAAATCGATAGAGCAGAAGTTGAAATCTTGGACTCATTGCACTGGCCCAAAGAGCGGCACGAATATATCCAAGGAGTGCTCAAACGGTAATTTCAATCTTTATCGTATTACATCGGTCTCTTTCCTTCCATTCCTGAGATATCAAGTAACTAATTAATAACTCGTTTATTCAATTGTTTGATGGGCAGGGTTTGGGCCGCTTTCCGAAATGCTACACGTGGTCAATTTAAAGAGGAACTTACTTTTGTTTACCCCAAAGTAAGTAGTACGAGCTAGGTGTTCGCGCATCCCTTTTAATTCAAATTTCAATACCATCGTGATGCTTGATTATTATTTGATTGAAATCTATTCTCGTGTAGTACTTGGATAGGCAGCCTCCCGGGACCAACTTGTGTGGATATTACGTCTGCGAGTGGATTCGCACGATAGTCTCTGAGCGGAACCCAGGGACATTTATCGAAGTAAGTGAACAAATAAATTCACAATTTCATTTTATAACCATCAATTGTGTTGAGTGTCATTCATAATTTCTGTTATGATGATTGAAATTCATATTAATCTCTCTTCTTTTATAGATGGATCAAATGCGGAGGCACCTGCAACTAAAGGACCGATTTCGACCAATTTGCGAGGAAATTGCGGACTTTTTGATGAACTATGTCTTAGACATGAAGGGAAAATACAATGGCGCCAGATCAAATTAGATGACGGGCTCTAGTAGTGGCTATCTTGATGATCTCCATGTAATCGAATATATGACGGTTCTAGTCCCTCTTATATATGGGATCTTTATATGTAAATTAATCCAGGAAACCGGGAAGCCGGGAAATCGTGAAAACGGGAAGCCGGGAAAACGTGAAACCGGGAAGCCGTGAAAACGTGAAACCGGGAAGCCGGGTAGCCGGGAAAACGTGACGTCGACTTTCCCGACTTCACGACTTCCCGACTTCCCGACTTTCCCGACTTCACGACTTTCCCGACTTCACGACTTTCCCGACTTCACGACTTTCCGTTCCGACTTCCGATTTCCCGACTTTCGCATAAAGCTTTCTCTTACGAATATTTTGATATGCTATATGTATTTTTCTGATTTACAGATAATTAACCATATTTTTTGCAAATTATTCATAATATACAACAACCGAAACGAAAAAAACCACAGGCCGCCACGTGGGTGCATCTCTAGTCCCGGGTTGTATTACAACCCGGGACTAGAGATCCTCTCGCATGCGCCATGTGCTGGCCCCGCGTGGACCTCTCTGGTCCCGGGTCGTAGCACACCCCGGACTAGAGGGGGGGGGCCTCTAGTCCCGGTTGCCATGTACCGGATGGACATCCCTACCCAAAGGCCTCTACCACCCGGGACTAAAGGCTTGGTTTCTAGTAGTGTGATGTGTTCACTCTAATGAAAGTGGAACAGGGGGCACATACTTTCAGTCATTTAATTGTTACAGGTGGCTGGCAAGATGGTTGGTTTTGCTAATCTGAATATTGTGCTATTAAATAATAAGGCTCGCTGTGTCTGAACCTCTGAATACGTTATTCCTAATTCATTTACACTCGGTCCCACTTGCTTCATAAACATACGTTATTTTGTACTCCCTCCGTCCCAAAATAGATGT
This sequence comes from Poa pratensis, assembly GCA_947311845.1. Classification (NCBI taxonomy): domain Eukaryota; kingdom Viridiplantae; phylum Streptophyta; class Magnoliopsida; order Poales; family Poaceae; genus Poa; species Poa pratensis. The sequence goes on from CAMZMU010000010.1 coordinate 3,573,606, forward strand.
CTTCCATTTGTCAAAATATAGATGTACATACATCTATATTTTGACAAATGGAAGACATCTATTTTGGGACAGAGGGAGCATTGTATAAGGTAGTAAACAACTCGTCGGTTAGTATATATTGTTCAGCCACCGTGATAACGCAATTGCTTTGCAAATACCTCGTACACCACTTGTTTCCAAACTGCCGGCTCCCTCAAAAAACAAAAAACAAGTAAACTGCCGGCCGCTTGGTCAAGTCTCGATGCCGCTTGGTCACACATATATGCAATGTTATGACCGGGTGCAGTGGACTGTATCATCCGAAGGTACACTATTATGATCGTAGGCAGTCTGCATGAGGAAATCTATTATATTATTAAAACAACAAACAATCAACGGTGGAGATTTACTGCTCTAAAGTTAAAGATATCTCAATGGCTTAGATTCACCCTCATCCCACGGCACGTTATGGGTTAGATTCACCGTCGTGCACGGCATGGACGCTCGATTGATTTCCATGTATGTAGGATCCATAGCACACACGTTTTATACCCTAAATATTAATATCCAATCAACACGTTTGGAGGCACGATCCGATAAGTACAAGCCGGGCGGCGGTCAACAGCACACGGCAGAAACGCCTCCCATCAAGTACAAGCCCGGCGAATCGACGGCACGACAACGATGTATGCCGGCGTCCATGACGATCCTATCAAGTTCAAGCCCGGCGGATCGACGGCACACGGCAGCGATGTATACTGGCGTCCATGACGACCCCATCAAGTATAAGCCCGGCTGATCGAAGGCACACGGCAGCGACGCCATGCGGCCACTTCGATCCCATGAAGTACAAGCTGGGCGAATCGACGGCACAGCAACGATGTATGCCGGCGTGGCCGCGTTCATGACGACCCCATCAAGTTCAAGCCCGGCGGATCGACGGCACAAGGAAGCGATGCATACTGGAGTTCATGACGATCCCATCAAGTATAAGCCCGGCCGATCGACGACATGGCAGTGATGCATACTGACGGATAGACGACACGGCAGCGATGCATAATCGTGTCCATGACAAACCCATCAAGTACAAGCCCGGCAGATCGACGGCACGGCAGCGATGCATACAGCACGCGCTCAAGCAGCATGAACCCGAGTTCACGTCCATCAACAGTTCCCCTATGAATATGTGCCATCGCTCCAGATCTGCTTATGGTTGAGGCAGCGGAATAACAGATGTATCAATCGAAGTGGAGGAAGAAGACGTACGACTGCCTCTGTCGGGAAATACCGGCGGACTACTACTCCCAGGCTGAGACGTCCTCTCTATCCACCCATGTCAGAACAGCGATAGGTATTGCAGCATGTAGGATATGATCAATGCCCAGCGGCCGGCGACGCATCGAAAGGCCGATGGAATCATCCCATAGTTTACCCCAGTGCATCAAGTCGATTCAAATTGGTTGCTTCTCACGCATCAGCTGTATCAACATGCATGAATTTCAGCATAGATGTAGCATGATGCTCCGATGGATCATAGGTAAGCTGTGTCAAAAGACCTATGCGTCAGTGCAATAAAAAGAACCACTTTTCACTCATGAGTCATGTATTTCTCAATTCTTTGGCCTTAAAACTAGACAGATCGCTAATCCTGCATCTGTATTCTTGCAGATTTTTATATTCGTGATTTGGTGCATTCAGTTTCTATGGTTTTCCCTTTTCCTTTGTAACTGTTTGATGGAATTGTTAACTGATCTTATTCACATTACATGAAGGATGGAGTAATAATAATGATATTTTTACTGCTGGAAGCACTATGTTTGCTGTGTGTCTCATTGCCAGATTGCCCCATGTTCTCTTCTTGGCATCAAATGACTCCGTTGTAGAAAACTTCAAAATCTATTAACCGGGTGTGCATTCATAATATAAATTTCCAGGCCGACATTTGCAGGTAGTAGTTACTCAAAGTCTCAAACACCAACTTTGGATGTGTTTTCTCATTACTATTTTTGGATTTAACGATTTGCTTGAACCTTAGTGTTTCGTAAGCCTTTGCAACAGCTCTAATGGCGGTGGCGCGGAGTGGGAGATTCAGTGGCACATTTGCGCCTATGAATGAAAGAAATCATACCCGTACAGCGAGCTGGCTGCCGTCAGCGAAGAACTCTACCAGCCTGAGCTTAGGAAGGAAAGCAATTTTGGTGCCGTTCTGGCCTCTTTGTTGATGGAATACATGGCTCCCCATAATTTCTCCTCCCTAATTAGAATGGATCTTAAATTCAAAGTTCACTTTATGTCCATCGCAAACATTATCGCGTTCTGCTTGCTCCTGGCCGCCTGTCTATTGCGAGGTTTGAGTCCAACGTCTCCAAATATGCGCTCAGCCAGTGAGTAGTCAGTACCGGATCCCCATGCTCCACAAGGTCGATTAATATTTAGTTTTCTCAGAGATAAGGTCTGCTTGCATCAAATGGGTGATTATTTGGAGTAGACATAAACATGGATTAATTATATGTTGAGGCCAACATCACTCTAATGGCCAGTGTTAGATGTTGTCCATCTGAACAGGACGCACCTGCTGTCTTTTTGTGTGCAAGTAGCCAGTACTTCTACTGCACGATGAGGCACACAAAGCATTATTGCCATGTCTTTTGATTTATTTGCCTTGATTTTAATTGATGGTCAATGTCCACTTGACTCAATGAACTTGGCTGCTGGGGTTCTTGCTTTATTGAATAGGTTTTCTTATTCAAGGAAATATGTAGATAGATGCAAAAACTACATATTGTATCTTTCTTTGGTTTTCTACATTTGTTATGTCCCTGTGGTGAATAATGTATGTGAGCGTTTCGTTCCGTAAATTTGGTACGTGTAAGTTGATCGGTTCTTAGATTATATTCTGTTACTTTACTATCACTCCACTAATGATGCCATTTGATTTCCTAACAATTTTATTTTTGCTTGGTATGTATGATGCACAGAAAATTCCCTTGCTCGAAGATTTCTGGATGATTATAACTTCTGCTTGCATCCTCAACTCAGCATGTGTTTATATATTTCATCAGGTGTAAGATCTTTTCGGGTAATGGATTGTGGAATACATGACGATATAACTTCAGCCAAATCTTCTCGGAGGATATCAGGTAACTCTTGCTTCTTGCATTTTTTTTTCTGTTTGGTCAAAGCAATAGATCAGCGTGCTGTTCATAGATCTTTAGTTTCGTAAATTCGGAAGAGGACCATAGGGAGAAAATAATGAGACATGTACAAGGGAAAACACAGTAAAAAAAATATGAGAATAGTTTTATACAAGCCAAAATCATTGATCTGTGTATATCCTTGACTGTGAGAAATAAGAACCGCCTCCATTTTTTGAACAAAAAAATACTTATCATGTACTCCCTCCGTCCATGAAAGGATGTCTCAAGGTAGGATTTGTGAGCTCAAAGATACATCCATTTTTCCCTTCCAAATGTTATAAATAACCCAAACAGCGATTTCCCAAAACAAAGCCAAGTTCGACGCTGCAGTGCTTTCCAGCATTATTGACAAAAAGAGTGATCCCGAAGTAAATATGTGAGAGCGATCTGCCAATACAGTGTCGTAACAAAGCACCCGTTATAACCTAAGTCAAGGTGCCAGTTACGATGCGACATCATGTAACGATTATTGAACTTATCAACCAATACATGGCAAGTAAAAACCTTGAGCTTTGATAGGGTACGACACTACCACATTTTCTTGAAATTAGCTGGAACATGGAGACTAGCATTTCAACAATATATGCAAGTGCCGAACATGTTGGTGCCCCCAATGGTTTCCGCAGGAAAATACAACAAAAAAGCAGGGGCGTTACATAGAGACGTTGGGGCATTTGAAGATATCATGGGAGGACCATGGACCATTTTTAAGATCTGAAGTGACGAATTTGGAGGGGAGACGTATAAGGAAGGCAATCAGATGTGAGCAGTAAGTAGTTTGTCCCCATGATGCTATGATAATAACCGAGAGATTTGGTTGGGAGAGCATGAATCAAACTAGAACATTGTTTTAAGTTGCAGTCACAATCTTTGTTTTATTTTTATCTTTTAGTTTTGTTTCATGGCTCTTATAGCAGTGTTGGTCCCACGTAACATAAATCAATTGTTTATTTATTTATTTATGCAATGTCCATTTGTTGGTCGCACATTTCAACAACAGTGCATATGTGCATTTACAGTTATACAAGGTTCCCGGTCCCAGTTGAGTGTGTTTGTTTGTAAGTTTGTCGAGACTGCAGGTTCCACACGCGGGTGAAACGAAGATCAAACTAAGCAATATAAATTATCTCTCATAAATTACAAACTATTAATTGTACTGCTATGAACAAGAAAAAATACACTTATTATGAAGATTCAAAATTTTGGTACTAGCCGCGCAATTGCGCGGGTCCCCCAGCTAGTTATAAATATTCGACCTGGACATATGAATGCTCAAGTGTGCAAGTTTAAAAAATGAGAAAAATGAAAAACTTTCGCCATTTAAAAAAATTCAAATATAATCTTAAGAAAACAAAAATAAATAAAAACGTTCGCACATAGTCATACTATGTGACATGGTTGCCAGGAATAACAGAAACCCTGGAATATGGAACTTTTGAAGAAAACTGTTCGCCGAAATGGCTGTTATGTCTGAACATTCATGGATTTTATACGAAACGACCAAGTCGATGATCATACCCGGGGGCCACATCGGTCCCAGGCGCAGGCCCCGCTAGGTAGCGCTCCAAGCCCGTGTGGCGCCATAGGGCTTCTCCGGAGTCTCCCTTTCGCCTATAAAACTCCACAGACCTTGAAACATTGGGGACGGAGAAATTTTTCACGAAACAGATATATATCAGCCGCCGTCATCTCGAAACCGTTAATTCTCAATCGACCACGAAATGAAAGAAAAGGGTCTATTCTGATACGTCCAAATCCTGATGAGCCATCAATTATTGAGGATTTAGAGGCCCAGATTAGCTTACACTAGTGGTAAAACCCAGGGTCGTAAAAGTTATACTAGTATCCGGTGAGAGAGGTAAAATCGAAATGTTCAGCAACAAATCTCTAAATGTCACAAAGGACAAGCTCGGTGGTGTTCGTCAATTAGTGCACCGCGGCTTGAGAGAAGCAACCAGCTGGTTAGGGCAGCGCACAACTGTGACAGCCAGCTTGTCGACGTCGGCGGCAGAGGTACATAGCCGGGTAACATAACGCTGAAGGAGCAAGACGTGTGAGCACAGCTACGTACGTCCATCGACCAGTCTGTAACGCACAGACAGCCAGAACGACTTGGGACGAACAGCACTGTGCGAGCTGGAGAGTGAATGCATGGAAATGGCTAACGTGCCCAAACAAATAAACGGTTGGATGTGCATTACTGTACTTACTCTCGTGACGAGAAAACAACCCAGAAATAAATTTGTTGACGGTGTAGCATCACAAACGTGACGTTGGCATGTCCCTGAGCCCGTGACGCTACCAAACTATTGTTAACACTCATTTGTGTCTAGCCGGCAGCATTTCACCATCGATTGCCAAGTCTAGTTGCAAAGCTGGCGTGGAGGTTTCTGTCCATTTCACCCGGGCCAAGGGTTCGACAGCTTCCTACGTTGTTGCTATGGTCTCCGTGCCGTGTGGTAGCAGGCAATCTGGTAAGGTGATGACTTTCATGGAATGTTCGATGCAAGACAAGGATAGGATTCTGCAGAAAACCCCTATAAATTCACAATTACCCTGGCTGTTCACTCCACACAAATAGCCACACCCAGCGCGCATGCAATGGCCACCCCATCCATGTCTTCCTCACTAGTGGAAAACGGGACAGCAGTCCCGGTTCCAGACCCCCCTCTAGTCCCGGTTAGCCAACCGAGACTAGCAAAGCGGGACTAGAGGCCCCTGCTCTTTAGTCTCGGTTGGTTCCGAACCGGGACTAGATGCCCATCCACGTGGGCTCGGCACAGGCGCCTGGGACTGGATCCTTTAGTCCCGGTTCGTAACACGAACCGGGACTACTGTGTTTCCTTTTTTTTTTCTATTTCGATTAATTTTCTGTATTTAGGGTTTTAGGAGGGGGTTTAGGGGTATCGGATGGTTTCCATCGTACATGGATCACGTCGATGCGCCAAAAACACGAAGATGAAGTCATATATATTTAACACATTTAAAATTACATGAAGATCACGTTGATGACACAAACAAATTAATTACATGAAGATCAAGTTTTCCCGGTTCCAGGTACTTAATTACATGCGGATCAGTATTACATGGAGGCACACTAATTATGTATTATAGTGGTACTCTCCTGTATCAGGTATGACCTCCGCAAGGTAAAATCCCGCCAACTCCTCCGCAATGGCTTTGAAGCGGGTCTCCAATGGTAGCTTGCAGCGCTTTTTTGCCAACTTTAAAAGAATAAGATCAAAATAAATACATGAGTTGTGTGTGTATACATATATATATGAAATGAATGAAACTCAGCACAACTGATGGTAAAACAGTAACGCTGTGAATAATGTTTACGTACCTCTTTACTTCTTTTGCCCTCGAATTTCTCGCAGGTCAGAACTTGTATGTACTCGCAGACGAAGTATCCACAGTAATTAGTTCCCTGTGGCTGTACCGCGCAAGACTATAGAAGAATTGAATTCAATCAAATAATAATCAAGTATGACAATGGTGCGTGGACCTAGGTAGTACTACTTACCTGGTTCAGACGCCATGTCAGCTTCGGTGTCCATTGACCGGGTTCTTCCTTGATGAACTCTTTCCAAACGCTGCCCGACAAATAAAATTAACAAAAGAGTTATTAATGACTTGATATCAGAAATGAACGAAAGAGGCGATAAGAAATGAAATTACTTTGCGAGCATATCAAAACATGTCTTGTATTCTTCAGGATCTTTCCTTAATGAGTCAAGGACATGAATATCTCCATCGTGAATTCTAATGACGAGAAGAATAAAGTGGAACCTGCACGTGTTTATATACACAGTCATGCATAACTCGTCAGTTAAACTTAACATCGGGTGAGCAAAATAGAATGTGTAGAAGAGACAGTAACACTCACTTGAAGTTGTAAGGCCATAATATAGTCTTTTTGTCACGGTGTTGCTTGAAATAGCTTAGCAAATCCCCCGGTGTGTCCTTGTTATACAAGGGATCTTCTAAGGTGACTACATGATATTTATCGGGGTCAATCCACCCAAAGTCATTGTTTTTTTTCCTTTTCAAGTCGAGCATCTTCATTCTGCAAAATATAGCGCACAAAAGATTATAGTGAGGATAATTACAGACAATGAACGAGCTGAGGTAAAGACTTAAATTACAGAAATAAATCACTTACAGACAAAAGGAACTGATGATAGATTTGTCGAGGGCCCGGATATTGTATAACTGAAAAAGTTCGGTAAATTCAACGGACACAGCGTATTGTAGTTGGCAGTAGTGCCCTTCCTTAACTCCCAACAGCAGACTGACATTCCCCTCTTTTACGGCTTTCTTGTACCAGGTATGCAACTCACGCATTTTTGTTGATAACCTGCCGTCGACCAAATTTTCCCCGGGAACATATTTTCTTACTACTTCAGCGATGGCGTAATCGGTTGACGAACCTATTTGTTGTGGAGTACATTGCGCTTCCGCGGCAATACGGTGTATTTCTTTTGCGTCAAACACCTTGAGGGGGGGACCGATTGTACTTCTTGTTGTCCGAGCTGGGGAACTTCTTTACCTTTTTTCGGCGGCGGGACCTCCATCAGATCGTCATATGACTTGCTAATATAACGCTCATAGTCTGATGGCGGCGATGGTGGAGGGTTATATAGGTTATCGACGGTTCGATTACACGCCTCCGGAGCGATGCCGGCGGTAAATTTTGGCTCGGGCACTTTCGGTGCAAAGAATGCTGCATTATAGGACTTCACGGCGGCGGCGTTTTCCTCGACAGTTTTATCCCATGGTAACTTCTCAGGAGGCGGCGGTGTTTTCTGCTTTGTAGGTCTCCTCCTAATCGGCGAACCGACCTTGCGCTTCCTCGGGAGAAACTTAACAGGCTGTTCCTCACGCGGCGGAGATCGAGATGGACTCGAGCTCATGTAGTCCCTTTCTTCCAGTTCCGGGCTTTGCTGATGAGGTGGACTGCCACAAGGAGGAGTCGATGGCCTTGACAAGACGATGTATTTCTTGTTCCACAGGGCAAAACCACGATAGACTTCTCCCAATTTCGTCTCACCGTCAACTCCAGGAATCTCAAGAGACAATGTGTCCATACCCGGCAGAATTTCATCCACGCCGACACGAGCATAGCCCGCTGGAATGTCACCAGTATGGTAGCTTGCTTCGGGTCCATTTGGTAAAACATAGCCGATTGCCACCTTCATGGATATGTTCACAAATGGCATATGTAGCTCACAATCTGTCCTCTCCGTGACATCATCCACGGCGTAGTGAGCATCGACTTCTAGTTGCGTGGAACCCACGCTGCTTTTAAGCTGAGATCGGTCGGCATTGGCTTGAGGATCTTCTAGCTGCTGTTGAGACGGCTGCTGTTGAGACAACTTTTGCTGATTAAGTTCCATGAGCTGCTGCACCTTTTGTTCCAATTCCGCTAGCCGTTCTTCACCCTTCTTCTTCTTTCTTGCACGGCTTCTATAACTATCAGCGCACTCCGGAAACCCAATCTTCACGGTGACACCGCCGGGTTGGCCTCGTAATCGTCCAACGTGTTCAGGATTACCCAGGGCCCGTGACAGCTCGTCGTCCTCTCTATCGGGTTTGTACACACCCCGGCGAGCTTCATCTATTGCAACTACAAGCTTCGGGAGGATTTCTTCTACTTTTTCCTTCCATCTTCCGACTGCAACAATCAGCCCTGTTTGCTCGTCCAAATATGCACCATGCGCGAACATCCAGAATTTGGACCTCTCGGGCCAGTGTAGTGTCTGTGGAGGGATCCCTTTAGCAAGCAGTCTGGCTTCAGCGGCTAACCACTTAGGAATGGCGGACCTGTAGCCACCTGTCCCCAACCTATGGTGGTATTTCTTCTTCGCAGCATTTGCCTTATTTTTCTCCGATCGGGCCACAGCCGTAGCCGATTTCTTATACGCCTTAAACGCGGCCAGTCATCTTGTATCTTCACTAGTGTTCGGCCAGTTCCGGAACTTCCACTGAAATCTGGTTCTTCATTTTCATATTTTTTCCATATTGTTTTCTTCCAGTTCCGGAATTGTTCGGCCATCTTCGAGAGAGTCCACTGCTTGAGTTTCTCCTTCTTGATTGCAGAGGCATCTTCCGGGAGGTTAAAATGTGACAAGAGTGTGTCATATATCAAATCTTTTGTAACCTGGTGGACATAGCAGGGGTCATCGTCGTTTGCGGCCGCCGGCTTATGCCATTCTGGTATGGTGATCGGGAGCATGTCCCTAACAATAGCTCCAGCTTGATTTATGAATTTACGGCGGTTCTCTTTGGGTTCCAGCGGGTCGCCGTTATCAGCGATTACATAGATCGGTAACTTTGGCTGATCGCTCGACATCCTTTTCGTGCCGCCTCGAGGTTTAAACTTATTAGCCGATTTGCTCGATCCGGAGGGCTAAAAGAAAAATAATGCGTTAATAAGTGCAATACAAATCAATTAATGAATGTAGTGATCAACAAAATAGGCTTAATAATGCGTTAATAAGTGCAATACAAATCTCCACCTCGTCGGCTCTTCTTCCTTCGGACTCAATTCCCTCACCAGAGTCCATCAGAAATTGTGAGGTGAAATCCTCATCATCTTCTCCACCGGCATCGGTTCCACCGCCGACATCTTCTCCACCGGCATCTTCTCGATCGGGATCAATTGGATTGGCATCCTCATATATCTGTTCCATAATTAAGGGATCAATTGGATTGACGATCTTCCTCACCTTTGAAATGTCTGCCGCCTTTCTTTTTCAAGGGATGGTTGTTTACAAGAAATCGACGATGGCCCAGGTACACATTCTTGTTAGCTAAATGTATACTTTCAGTCTCACCTAAACAGTGCGTGCATGCATTGTATCCCTTGTTTGACTGTCCTGAAATGTTACTAAGAGCAGGCCAATCATTGATGGTTACGAACAACAGCGCTCGTAGGTCAAATTCCTCTTGTTTGTGCTCATCCCACACACGCACACCTTCTTCACGCCACAACTGTAAAAGTTCTTCAACCAATGGCCTCAGGTACACATCGATGTCGTTGCCAGGCTGCTTCGGGCCTTGGATGAGCACTGGCATCATAATGAACTTCCGCTTCATGCACAGCCAAGGAGGAAGGTTATAGATACATAGAGTCACAGGCCAAGTGCTATGACTGGAGCTCTGCTCTCCAAAAGGATTAAATCCATCTGTACTTAGACCAAATCTTAAGTTCCTTGCGTCATCTGAAAATGTCGGGAACTCTCTGTCGATTTTTCTCCACTGCGACCCATCAGCGGGGTGTCTCACCAGATGGTCTTTCTTACGGTCTTCTTTGTGCCATCGCAACAACTTGGCATGATCTTTGTTTTGAAACAAACGTTTCAACCGTGGTATTATAGGAGCATACCACATCACCTTGGCAGGAACCCTCTTCCTTGGACAACCGTGCTCGCCCTCAACAGCACCAGGGTCATCTCGCCCAATCTTATACCGCAATGCACCGCATACAGGACAAGCATTCAAATTTGCGTACTCACCGCGGTAGAGGATGCAGTCATTAATGCATGCATGTATCTTCTGCACCTATAATCCTAGAGGGCAGACCACCTTCTTTGCTTCGTATGTACTAGAGGGCAATTCGTTATCCTTTGGAAGCATCTTCTTAAATATTTTCAGCAAATTTTCAAATCTCTTGTCAGAAGTACCATTCTCTGCCTTCCATTGTAGCAATTCCAGTGTGCTACCCAACTTTTTCTGGCCATTTTCGCAATTTGGATACAGCAATTTGGTGTGATCAGCTAACATGCGCTCCAACTTCAACCTCTCGCTTTCACTTCCACAGTCCATTTGTGCATCACGAATGGCCCGACGAAGATCATCGTCGGGCTCATCAACAATGGGATCTTCTTCAACAATGGGATCTTCTTCAACTATGGGATCTTCTTCAACTTCGAACATAGGATAGTTGTCATTATCCTCTTCTTCTTCATTGTCTTCCATTATAACCCCTCTTTCTCCGTGCTTGGTCCAACAATAATAACCAAGCATGAAACCATTCCGCAACAGGTGGCCGTGAATAACTGATGAGCGAGGGTGATCCTTAATATTCTTACAAAGACTGCATGGACAACATATAAAACCATTTGTCCGCTTGTTTGTCTCAGCCACACGGAGAAACTCATGCATGCCATTAATGAACTCGGGACAGCGTCGGTCACCGTACATCCATTGCCGTCTCATCTGCATTATATAAGTATATCAAAAACCATTATATATATATACTACATCGATCATGAATAGATAAGTGACCAAATTAATTAATACAAGTTCATCAAGCAAAGTAGAGTAGTGACCAAATCTAATACATAGTTCTCATAAACATACATCAATTGAAACTAACATACAATTATCTAAAGAATTTAAATCCAACAACAAATGCGATCAGAATCGCAACTAAGGTAATTATTGAACCAACAGCATAATGATACCAAGCCTCCTGACTAATGGCATATTTTCTAATCTTTTAAGCTTGACGCGCATTGCATCCATCTTCCTCTCGTTAGCAGCGACGACGTCGGCAAGCTTGACCCTGTGAGCATCGACGATGTCGGCAATCTCCAAATCCAATACCATCTTCTCTTCCAGGCATTGGAGACGAAGATCTTCACTTATCTTCAATTTTGCTTTTAAATCGTTGTTTTCTTTTTCTAAAAACTCGACAATAGGGTCGGTTGGAATTTCCGGTTCAACTACCTCCTAAATAGAAATATATATATGTCAAGTTACTCGTCATGATTGTGATAAACACGAAACGAAACAAATAGTTATAAAAATATACCACATCCGAATCATAGACCGGACGAGGGCCGACGGGGACGGATATCAAAACCATGACACTATACATATAAAAAAAATATAAGAAAATTATACAGGAAATAACTATGCATTTAAATCATACAAGTAATTTTTTTAAAATAAAAGATAAAAAAGAGGCCCACCGGGATGACAAGACGGCGCGGGTTATCGACGGCGGTGCGGACGGGGACGGGACGACACTAAAACCTACAAATCATAATTTAGTTTAATTGAGCTCAAATTGCATACAAAACAAAACAAATCCCTAACTTAGACATTTCATCAAACACCTAGCTAGCACTAGAAATGTGAAATGAGCTAAATGAGCTAAACAAGCAACAAAACGAGCGCCGGAAGAATGGATGAAGCTGTGCTAACCTCGGGGTGAAATCTTGACAAATGATGAACAAAATGGGGATGAACTTGACCTAGGGAAGGGAAATGGAGAGAAAATGGAGATGAAACCCGAGCTGCAGAAATGAAGCCAGTGGCTCGGGGAGGAAGATGATATAGGAAAGAACTTTTAGTCCCGGTTCTAGCAAAGAACCGAGACTAAAGGTCTACCTTTGGTCCCGGTTCCAGCCTAGAACCGGGACTAAAGGTTCTCACGCGGGCCCCAGGCTCTGCGGCGGCGTGTGGTGGACCTTTAGTCCCGGTTCGTGTCTGGAACCGGGACTACAGGTCCGAGACGGCCGTTGTAGCCGTTGGAAAATGCAGAATCGAACCTACTAGTACCGGTTCCTAAGGGAACCGGTACTAATGCTCGAAACCTATTGCCCCTTTTCTACTAGTGCCTGTATTCCCATCTTCCTACTAATCCTACTCTCGTCCATTCCACCTTCTCCCAGTCTGACCGAAGGCAGCGACACCGACCTCGCAGCACTGCTGGCTTTCAAGGCCCAGCTCGCCGACCCTCTCGGTGTCCTTGCCGGCAACTGGACAACCACCACTTCTTTCTGCCATTGGGTCGGCGTTTCGTGCAGTCGGCGCAGGCAACGTGTCACCGCTTTATCGTTGTCGGATATGCCTCTCGTTGGACCAGTGGCACCTCATGTCGGTAACCTTTCGTTCCTTCTTGTCCTCAATCTCACCTACACCAATCTTACAGGTTCCATTCCTGAAGAACTTGGTAGGCTATATCGTCTGAGACACCTCAGTCTTAGAGGAAATAGTCATTCAAATACCATACCTACTACCATAGGAAACCTCACAAGGCTCGAGTACCTTAGTTTAGGTGAGAACCAACTCTCAGGCCAAATCCCTATTGAGATGTTATCGTACATGCATAACCTTAGGGTAATTACTTTGTACGCCAATAAATTAAGTGGCCAAATACCACCATATATGTTCAATAACACACCTTTCCTAATGGCCATCGATCTTGGAAATAACAGCATGTCGGGTTCTATACCACAATCCGTTTCATCCCTATCCATGCTTGAATCCTTCAGTGTAGAAATGAATCACCTTTCCGGCCTAGTGCCACAGGCCATGTACAACATGTCTTGGCTGCAAAACTTGATACTCACTGGAAACGGTAACCTAACTGGAATGTTTCCGACAAATAAAACTTTCAACCTTCCAGTGTTGCAAGCTATTTCGCTCAGTGATAATAATTTTTCCGGTGGGTTCCCAGCAGTGCTTGCATCATGCCAGTACCTACAAGTAATTGATTTGGGTGGGAATCATTTCATGGATGTTGTACCAACATGGTTAGCCAAATTGCCACACCTTGAACAACTATTCTTAGGTTTCACTGGTCTTATTGGGACAATCCCAGCTGCTCTTAGCAATCTCACTAGTCTTACGGATCTAGACCTCTCGAGTGGCAACCTTGAAGGGGGGATTCCACCAGAATTAGGCCTTATGCCGGAATTAACCTATTTGTATCTTGGAAGTAATCAATTGACTGGTCATATTCCAGTTTCCCTAGGAAACTTATCCAAATTGTCTTTCCTATCTTTGACCCCTAATCAATTGTCTGGTCATGTACCAACAACGATCGGAGAAAATACAGCTTTGACCGTTCTTGATCTATCAGGAAATAATTTAGAGGGGAATCTAGACTTCTTATCAACTCTTTCCAAGTGTAGGCAACTCCAATACCTTGGGCTAGAATTTAATTCCTTCATAGGTGTCCTTCCTAGCTCTGTGGGGAACCTTAGTACACAATTAACACATTTCGCCGCAGGTAACAATAAATTAATAGCTGGAATTCCTGTAGCAATTTCAAACCTAAGCAGCCTCACACTGATATCTCTTTCTAACAGCCTATTCACCAAACCGATCCCAGAATCTATCGCCATGTTAGAAAATATTGTAATTCTTGATCTCTCGCATAATGATATTTCAGGCCCCATCCCAACAAAAATGGGTATGCTCAAGAGATTAGAACGGTTGTATCTCCAAGAAAACAAATTCTCTAGCTCAATACCAAGCAGCTTTGGTAATCTTAGTTCCCTAGAAAATATCAACCTGCGCAATAACCAATTAAGTTCAACGATACCAGAGAGCTTATTCAACCTTGATAATCTAATTATACTAGATCTTTCTCACAATTTCCTTGTTGGTGTCCTACCGGTTGATGTTTTCAGTGTAAGACAAACATATCAAATAGACCTTTATTCCAACTTTTTTACAGAAAGCATCCCAGATCGCTCGGACTACTTAATATGCTGAGCTACCTAAATCTATCGTGTAACTCATTTGAAGGCTCAATTCCAAGTCCACTCAGAAAACTAAAAGCTTAACATCATTAGACCTATCATTAAACAACCTCTCTGGTACTATTCCTATGTTTCTTGCCAACTTTACCTACTTGGTTACCTTGAACCTCTCATTCAATAGGCTAGAAGGAAAAATACCCAAGGGAGGTGTTTTCTCAAACCTCGCATTGAAATCTTTAGTTGGGAATGCTGGGCTATGTGGCGCTCCACGGCTACTATTTCCACCTTGCCTTGACAGAACTCATTCAAGCAATAGACACATTCTTAAAATTCTACTCCCCACACTCATATTAGCTTTTGGCGCCATTGTCATTTAAGTATACCTATGGTTCAAAAAGAAACTGAAGACAGGAGAGGATAGCCTTCGCTTGATCTAGCCGAGATCAAAGGCCATGAAATAGTTTCCTATCACGAGCTTGTCCGCGCCACAAATAATTTCAGAGAAGATAACATATTGGGATCCGGAAGTTTTGGAAAAGTATATAAGGGCCAACTAAGCAGTGGCTTGGTGGTCGCAATAAAAGTTATTGACATGCATATGGAGCAGGCCATCCAAAGTTTCGATGCGGAGTGTCGTGTGCTTCGCATGGCATGACACCGCAACCTTATAAGTATAGTTAACACATGTTCCAACCTTGACTTCAGAGCACTGGTTCTTCAGTACATGTCCAATGGCAGCTTAGAGATGTTCCTTCACGGGCCAGAGAGTACAACAACGCGCTTGGGATTCCTTCAGAGACTGGGTATCATGCTCGACGTGTCGATGGCAATGGAGACTTGAGGCCTAGCAACGTGTTATTTGACGAGGAGATGACGGCGCATGTGGCGGACTTTGGCATTGCAAGGTTGCTTCTAGATGACAATTCCATGATAAGTGTGAGCATGCCGGGAACCGTTGAGTATATGGCACCAGGTATGTAATTAGTTAGTTCTTCTTATTTTGCTCATCCTACTATTGCTTATTACCATTGATAAGTTATGGCTCCACTCAAAACATCATGGTTAAGCAACAATGTTTAAATTCGTTTTATATTTTCTTGACCAGAGTATGGGTCACTTGGAAAAGCATCGCGAAAGAGTGATGTGTTCAGCTACGGAATTATGCTCCTTGAGGTCTTCACTGGGAAGAGTCCCACCCATACTATGTTTGGTGCACAAGGAACCTTGAGGCAGTGGGTTCATCAGGCATTTCCTTCACAGCTTTTGAATGTCGTCATTGATGGTCAGCTACTACAAAGCTGCATCTTGGAAGATGGATTTCTTGCTTCGGTATTTGAGCTGGGCTTGATTTGTTCTAGCGACTTGCCTGACAAGAGAATGACGATGCACGATGTTGTCGTGACGTTGCAGAAGATCAAAGCTGAGTTCACCAAACAGACAACGACGACATTGCCTAGCGCATCACATTGATTCATCTACCATGGGCTTGCTTCAATCTCATCTGTAACTATATATGTACGGATGTATCTGCTCTTTTTCTGTGCTTGCAACAGCCACGTGCCTTCTAGGGAGAGCTAGCAGTGAAGTAGGATGAATATACATTTGGCATGTATGGCTATTTGATCATGATTTTCCAGTTTTCCTCTCTCCGAGGTTTGAAATAAGCACGGTTAGTGCACATGTCCGAGTAGAATAGCAATTAGGATTCCAGACCCACTTGTCTACTTAGTTAGCTGCTATCGAATCCTATGTACCCTCTGTAATCTTTGTGGCGTCAGAACTGAGAAGCAAAGAAATAAAGAAAGAAGCAGAGGCACGTCATGTCGTCATGTGCCTCTAGCAATCAACATGGATTCCAGCGTGTTGGTGAGTTGCGTGAGCAGTACAAGCTAGCTAGATCGATCAATTCGATCAGGCCAGCTTGGCATGCTTGTACGTGGGTGTTCAGCGGCTGAAGGCAGCAGGCAGCGGCGGATCGACCTAGCTTCGCAAGATTAATTAGTGCGAGCTCACAAAACCAACTAATTGTATTTACCGAATTTAGGAAGATCTGTCAAGTTATCACTTGTTCATTCTAAGCAGCAGCTGGCCAGGCACGGTCATGGAGTCCCGACATTCCAGTAGCGCAAAAACCACACAGTCGATGTGGTGCTGTCGCTCCTAGCGCAACACAGAGTTTGCATTTCCTAGATTATTGGTAACTAATAGATCAGGCTTTGTGAAAAAGAAAAAAAAAGGTAGTATCATGACACTCCTGTTAATGGCAGCATACAGTATAGGGAGCTATTGAAACTTGGCCCGTGTAATACAGCCTCTTCAAGCCAGGAATTTACCCGATAGAAGCGGACAAAAAGAACGGGATTGACGGCACGATTAGACCTGTCTCATAGTGAAATGCAGGAAAGGTGCTGCGTGCATACTACTCAAACGCAGATCAATACAGGAGTGTACCTTTTTGAAATACAAAAATATAGTAGGAGTACATCACATGCTGGGAATTGCCACAGATTATAATAGTTCTCGATTGAGTCGTTTATCAGTGTGCGAGACCTGGAAACATGCCCTTTGGCGTGTTTGTGACAGCAACAAGGTACTTGCTCATATCCTGGCGACACAATGGACATGTGGTCACCCTGTAGAACCACGGCCTGATGCAGTCGCGGTGGAACGAGTGAGAGCACAGCAGCCTCATGGTTTCACCAGCTGCCAAATCCTCCATACACACAGAGCACTCGGCAGCAGGTGTGAAGCGGCCACCGCCTCGACCTACAGAACCGCGCCCACCGCCTCGACACACAGAGCACCTATACGACCCAGGGCGTACGACCCAGGGCATTGAAGCCAGGGGGGATCCCTCCCAGGGACGGTGAGGTTCAGTCCATTGAAGCCAGGGCCATCGAAGGCGCAGAGCCCTGCTGAAACTGTCCAGGTCCGCAATCCCCAAACCACCAAGACGGTATGCCCTGCTGACCCTGTGACAGTTCGACCATTGTCAACCTATCTAACAAAACATTCCAAGATTGAAGTCTCGGGCCAATTAAGTCCCGCCTGAAAGTCACATTAGGAGGAGATGCTTGCATAACCGTAGCTAGCGTATCACCCTTATGCCGAACAATACTGTATAGAGACGGATACTGTTCTCGGAGAGTGGTATTACCAAACCACCTGTCCTCCCAGAACCTTATCTCTGATCCATCCTTAATCTTAAATACCCCAAAGCGAAAGAAATATTTCTTTGTCGCCATCAGGCTAGCCCAAAAATGCGAATCACCAGGTTTTCAAATAACCTGTGATAACGCTTTTGTGCCAATGTATTTCCGTTTAAGAAGCGTTTGCTAGACACCGTCTTTGGTAAGTAGCTTAAAAAGCCATTTACCTAGCAGAGCTGAGTTCTTGACCTGAAGATCATGAATACCCAACCCTCCCTGATCTAGCCAGTCGGTATTTCTTTTTGGCACTATCCCCTTGCCAAAAGAATCTCGATCGGAAGTAATCCAATTCTTTTAAGAAGGATATCATATACAGTACCATATTAGTTAGCACCGAATTTATGAGCACCAATCTTCCGCCTAGGGATAGTAATGGTCCATTCCAACTTGCAAGACTTTTTTCAGACGTTTTTCTACGTGTTTCCATTCTGGATTAGTCAATCTTCTATAATGTATAGGTATATCCAAATACTTAATAGGAAATTGGCCTTGCTCGCATCCAAATAACTCGGCATACTGAGCAACTGCATCCTGGGCCTCAACGAAGCAAAAAAAGTTTACTTTTATGGAAATTAATCTTTAACCCAGACAGCTGTTCGAACGCTGACAATATAAATTTCAGGTTCGCTGCTTTATCTAGATCGTGTTTCATAAAGAGAATCGTAATAGTCCCTCATCCACTAGATGTGGGACGACCCCCTCAATTTGGCCATCTTCTTTTGCCCGTTCAATCATGATCGGTAACATATCGGCCACAATATTAAATAATATTGGCGATAATGGATCACCTTAACTTACTCCATTTTTTTGTTTGGAAGTATCGGCTGACGTCATCATTTACTTTGACAGCAACACTACCTCCAGAAACAAAACCATGGATCAAAGCACACCACTCCTCGGAGAAACCTTTCATTCTTAGAGTCTGTTAGAGGAACGATTAATTAACTTTATCATAGGCTTTTTCAAAGTCAATTTTGAAAATTACACCACTAAGTTTTTTAGTATGCATCTCATTACGGTGTCGTGTAAAATCACGACCCCGTCCAGGATATTCCTACCTTGCATAAAAGCTGTTTGTGTAGTTTTTACCACATGATCCGCCACCGAGTTTAACCTGATGGTTGCAACTTTTGTAAAGATCTTGAAACTAACATTAAGGAGGCAGATTGGTCGGTACTGTTGAATCCTTTCTGCTTTCAAAATCTTAGGTAACAAAACAATTTCCTCGAAATTAAGGCGAAACAAATCCAGTTGTCCGGCATGTAAGCAACCGAACAAATCTAGAAGAGCATGTTTGATGACCTCCCAAAAATGCTGGTAAAACTCTGCAGGGCAACCATCTGGACCTGGTGCCTTGTTATGCTTCGTTTCGAAAACTGTCTTTTTAATCTCTTATTCAGTGAAGGGAGTATTAAGAAAGGTATTCTCCTCATTGGTGACTTGGGGGATATCATATGTTATTGACTTGCATAACATTGCCTGTAGCCTGCAAAAGCGTACCCGAGATAGCAGCAGGTCTTGTTTCTTAAATTGATGGCAGCAGGTCTTTTTTTGTTGATATTGATTTGTTTGGGTTTCTCACCACATATGTCAGCATCAGGTCTTGGCGGTCCATACATATACTTACGCCAGACGTGCGGACACGGTCTGGTACTGCATCGATCATCGGCAAGCGATCAGTTGGACACGATGGACCTCACATAGCCGGTACCCACCGACGTGCTACCGGACATCCCCGCGACGCGCTGCGTTCGCAATACGTCGCGCCGGTCATCGACGACCGCGCTCTGCAGCGTGGCACGCACCTCCTCCCACTCTCCATGTCTGGCATCTTTGTCGGCATCAAAGATGGGGAGCGCCCCTTCCACTTCGCGTGCCCGCCTGACCCACCTATGGGCGCCATGTTCGACTACCTGGACGGGTACTACCTTCATTTAGATATCTCAGACCACTGCAGCGGCCTCCTCCTGATCAGTCTGACTCCTGGTCAACCAAGCGACGCAACAGTGGACAAGGCTGCCCTACCACCCGCAGGAACTGCCCCCAATCACGTACCAAAGTCTTACTATTTGTGCCACACATGTTAGTAGACTGCGTTTTACCCCTCAACCTAGCCGCACTACGAGGTGTTTCGAATCCACGAGACCATTCCCAGATGCTGAAATTGATAGCGGGTGGAAGCGGAATGGCCCTCGTCGTAGTACGCTATGTGTGTCTTCTCCTCAAATCTAGCTGACAGATGATTCCTTAATTCCCTAGTTTGTCTACTTTTACTTAAGTTAGTTTTGTGTCGTTTGTAGTTTTCTCCTCATTGGTGTCTTATCCTGCTCCTGCCCCCAGTTTAAGAGGATCATTGTCCTCATCTTCTTGTTGTTCAAGAGAATCACCATCCTCATGTTTCTCTAAATCAAAAGGACCATATCGTACTCCTCCTCCTCTTGTCGAGGATCTGACCTGGCAAAACATGACCCTAACTTGGCCCAATACTCTTGGTCCACCTCGACGTACCCATAGGTGATCAAGTCCCGGTGGAACTTGTCCTGGAACTCCTCCGTATGAATGTTTTCATTGTCTAGCTCCTTTCTCTTGTAGGCTAAGACCAAATTGATGTCAGTGTATGTCAAGCGAGTGGAATCATCGTCTGCGGGCACTGGGTTGAGGATCCTGTCAATGGCCGCCTCCAGCTCATGTGGTTCTAGTGCTGCAGCCTCTGGAAAAGTTGATAGCTTCACCTTCACCCACATCCTCCGTTGCACCACTTCTTCATCATCATAATCTTCTTCTTCTTATTCTCCTCCTTCTCCTTCTTCTTCTTCATCATCGTAATATTCTTCTTCTTCTTCTCCTGCTTCTTCTTCTTCTTCTTCTTCTGTGTCGTGTTGGTAAACCTTCTCGGGGTGATCTTCTTCTCGTTGTCCTCCTGCTTCTTGTGCTACGTCTTCTTCTTCTTCTTCTTCTTCTTCAAAGCCGAAGTCGACTGCGTGGAAGTCCATGTTCTTCCATGACTCCTTGCTCGACGCCGTGCCGTTTGCCAGGTTGGCCCAATAGTCGTCGGCGACCTCGAGATAGCCCTTGGTGAGTAGATCGGCTTGGTGCATGGCACGTTTTAGTCTCACATCTAGTATTTCCTTCTTTTTGCTCATGGCACGTTTTACGCTCAGGTCCGCGGCAAAAAGCAAAGCCGTGGCTAGCTCATGGCGAGGCTTCCTACCGTTGCGGCGGCCGAGGTTGTCAGGGTGGCTCTGCTCAAGCATCCGGAGGACGGCCACCTCCAGCTGATCCTCGTCCAGCGCGGTGGCGCACGGATAGCGTTTCACGGCCCGCCTCACAAACTCGCGCTGTTCCTCCACCTGGCAATCATACAGCGCCATGCCGTGGCGATCGATGGACTTTTGCGATGGGTCGATCGTGTGGTCGTGCACTTATATACTTACCGATCACGTACACAACTAGGAGACCGAAGACCAGACATAACCATAATCCATCATGTATATGTTTCACCGTGCGTTAGAATCAGAGTCTATCTACAGGTTTGAGGAGCCGTGTCCGTGTGCCATGCAAGTTGTGTTGCGCGTGAGTTAATCCGAGCAGGTCTCGATCCATCGTAAGGTGTCCCGTTTGCTTGTGCATTTTTTTTTTTAGATATAAAGGGTTTTTATTACTTAAAAGGTTTAAGCATTACATCCGGCCTCTGCATAACTAAGATGCATACAGCCGTCAGTTCACCATCACTCTAGTCGGTCAGCAAAAGATAAAAAGGCGAATTACATATCAAAATGAGAAATTGTAGATCCGCCTAGGCTGCTGGTAGGTCTATCCGGAGTCTATGTTGCCACCCATGACAGAAAAATAACTCCCTGGTCGCAGCCTCCAGACTCGACGCCACCTCCAAAAATAAGTCTCGGTGCTCCACACGCTGCAGGGATGACCAAGCTCGTAGCGTCGCTGTGCACCGGTATATAACCTGCATAAGAGATGAATTTTTATCATTAAAAATCTTGTCAATTCTACATAGCCATAGCGACCAAATAACAGCAATCGCTCCCACCCTACTGAATAGTTTGAACCTAGGATCCACTTCATTTAGTCAATTGCCAAAAATATTAGCAACGGATCTGGGTGGGTGTAAGGTAGAACCTATCTGGATGGCTGACCATATAGACCTAGCGAACTCGCACTGAAAGAATAAGTGCGTAATTGTCTCGTCGTGTTGACAGAAAACACACTTTTTACTTCCGTGCCAATTGCGTTTGGCAAGGTTATCTTTGGTGAGAATTACTCCTCGACGTAAATACCACGCAAACACTTTAGTTTTTAGCGGTATCTTCGTCCACCCTAGCCACTTTAGTACACGCTACGTACCTGATCGACCAGTCGAGGCATCCACCCTAACCAGTTTGTTTGTTGCTACTTTTCTCAGCGATCGCTACTAGCTAGCGTCACTATTTTGTTGTTGAACAAAACGTACGATCGAGCCCAGAGGTTAGGTACGTCCTGTGTACTCGTGTGTGTACCTGCCACTCCACTCCCAGCTTTAAGACGTGCAAAAAGTGTGGCCACGGTGGTTGTGGCATCATTTTTTTTTTGCTAGACGACGTGGCACAATGATGCACGGAAAAAGGAAGAGACTTCTTGTGTCGCGTCTTCGATCGAACAGCACGAAACGGGTGAAGCTAGCGTCTACTACGTATGATGATTGATGGTGACTCGAACCGTACGTAGTCGGAGAGCCGGACGGTGCCGGTGCGATCGATCTGCCTCCTCGAAAATAATCGTCGTCGGTGCTCTGGTTAATAAGCAATCAGCGGATTTCAAAAAAAAAAAAGCAAAAAAAAAGGAAGGAAGTGTGTCGTTTTGGCTGGACCGGGAGCTGTCGGTGGAGCGAGATACGACTACACCGCCGCCAATGGCGTTTCCCAGCGGCGAGATCAGCTGCCGAGCTAGGTAGAATTCATACCCGTTAGGCCTCACTTGGTTGGCTGGAATTTAGCAGATTCCAGGTTATTATTTTACGGACGTCCGGAGGTCCCGCAAAAAATACGGCAGATTGTGAAGAAACGTCCGAAAATATATACTCCCATATTTTCATCAGATAAACAAAGCGGGGCCTTAATCGCTCAACAGGAAACAAGAAAGCAGATACTGTAGATTAAGAACAACAGTTGTCAGGAAATACTCACTGCTAATTACTCTGTCTATAAAGAGGCCACCATCGGGCGACGACGGTGCTGGTGCACTGTGTCCTTCTTGGAGGCGTCGATTTTGGAGTACTTAAACATTAGGTGTTGTCTTGGTGGTGGTTGTACTGCTGCTGTAAGGATTTTTTTTTTTTTTTTGCGAATGATGTGCATTGTTTTGTTGGGGCTTGCCAACGGAAAATCAATGCACCAATTCACCGGTATGTGAAATATACACAACACAATCCCCTCAACTTATAAGGAATAGCTTCAACCAATAGGTAAATAAGAACAAGAAAATAACATATGCGCACGCGGTTTACTTCAACTTCCATCATTACCAAAATGGGTATGATGGAGTTTTCTCTATAACATGTACTATGATCACAACAGCAACAACACAATTTAATTACAACTTTCCAAACTTGCCGAGAATGTTTGACCCCTCCGTCTGATAGCTAGTATTAAACGGCTGAACCAAATTGCGTGAAACTTGGCTGATATGTAGTGAGTCCTAACCTCGCTTAATCTGACAATGTTTGTTCCCTTCGACTAACCGTCTTGCAAGAGTACCCACATATGATTTCTTAGCAAACATGATTGACTAATCCACTCCCAAATTTGGTGCTCCACTCAATCAATCCTTAAACGAGGTGACCAACGTTCTCTAAGTGCGGAACAAACTCACCCAGCATAGATATAATCCAACCATGTTTGAGCCTCCTATGAACAAACTTGGTGAAGACCAACAATGTACCACCAATCAAGTCTCTCCCTCACTCCCTCCCTCCCTCTATATTGAGAAATCCTCTTATCAAGCAATCAATATAAAAAAGCAACAAATGTACACTAAACGAGGAGAAGATCCCCCGCAACCCAGCACCAATGACATCAACAACTCACAGGACGAACTCGGGCATATGTGGATTTTTTTTTCTTTTCAGGAATGCGCGAGAAAGCATGCCTTTTTATATATAGAAGAGAGAAGCACACAGTTTTACAAGCCTCCACAACCGAGCACAATCAACAAAGCACAACCGAAAAATAAAAGGGGGAAAACTCACAAAAACCTACTGTGTTCCACCTAATGGCCTATGCCATGATTGCATCTAGAAGAGCCACTTCTGATCTTGTCGTCCTATTGAAGACACGTATGTTCCTCTCAACCCAAATGGAGCGCATGACAAGGAGCACTAAAGATCTGATCTTGGGAGCATTCCTAGCAGGCCAATGCGAGGCCACCGACATCCACAAGTCGTCGAGATCATCCGAAGCCGATGGAGCAAGGTCCGGCCTCCCGAGCCCCTAGAAGGTTTCAAACCAGACTACCCGCACAAAGGGGCAGATGAGGAGGAGATGTTGGATGGTCTCAGACTCCTGAAGACACATGGGCAAGGCGTCGTCGTCAGCAAGGCCATGCCGAAGGCGCCGCTCCCCCGTCCAACATCTATTCCACACAACTTTCCACGCAAAGAATTTAAACTTCAAAGGGGCTTTGCATTTCCAAATTGAAATGTACAACGGCCAAGCGGTTCGACCTTCAAAGAAATCCAAATAGGCCGAGCGAGCCGAGAAGGTCTTATTGGCAGTCCAAATTCACTCAAAACGATCCACTGTGTTTAGCAAGTTAATATCTTGCAGCATGTTCCAAAGGATGAGAAATTGAGCAATAGCACCCACCGAGAGCCCACCCGAGATGACATGCACCCAAGAATTTGCATTAAGGCCATGGGCGACCGTTCTCGAGGCACCAATCTTCGGATCCACGAAGTTCAGAAGAGCAGGCACCACCATGCCCACACTCCTGTTATCCATCCACTTGTCACTCTAGAACAAACAACTAGCGCTATCACCCAGGACGATCTTGACGGAGGCTTCGAACTTGGCCCTACAATTAAAAAATTCTGCCAGCGCCGCTCGTCCTATTTACCACAGGTCACAAAAGATCACAACCGTTAATCCCTACTCATACGCTCCGCGCGATATCTTACCGTACACGTGGCAGCCACGGAGAGCAACCGTCGCCGGCCACTCTGTCCACTATGCACGGGAATCCAGGAACCATCATCACGCCCCCGAGAAAATCGCGCCAGAGCGGTCAAATCAAGTCAAAACAATGCCGTCCTTGGTCAGCTCTGCATAATGGGCCCACAAGCATGTCGCGTCCCATCAGTCTTACCAAGCACGCCACCACTTGTCAGAGATGGCAGTCGCAAAATGCGTCATTGCTGACGTTACTTCATCTTGCACAGCTGGCATAAAAGTCACTCGATGTTTTCTTCGATTGATATCACACAAGAATTTCGATTAGTCTTTCAGCAGAGATCAGAAATGCCAGTCGATGGACATTCGACTGCAACATAATACACCCATCGGGAGCGTATCAAAAATTTATTTAACTAATATATGCAGGATAAAAAGATTTGAGATTATCCTCCATTGCAAGCAATAAAGCACAATCTCGGGGGCTACTCCCATCGGGAGCGCTGTCGCGCACCCGATAGAATAACGGCAGAGTATCAGTCGACAAGTCATTCGACTCAGTTCATAAGTAAAATCATACGCGAAATATTCCCGAGTTGTATCTGACGATCATTGGATGCTGCATGCGTAGTGCAAAGGTAAGACCCGCCGATCAGTCGAGCTGGGCTAGGGACCGCTCCAGCGGCGTTATCCTTAAACTTTCCGTGTCAGCAGACATGATGAAAATCCCGACGGACGCGTTGGGTGAATTCAAAGTTATACTGCAGTTCGATTCAGTAAGACCTCAACGGCCTGATTCAAGTCTGACCAGTTTGTTCCAGATTCGAGTCCGGGGACTCGAGTTTGATTGAAAGCTAGTATGTTTTGCCCGAATGGTAGTTAACCAGTCCCGATCCGTCGTGTGTACTGGGCCTGCTAAGCTATTATCCCTTGATTATCATAAGCAAAAATTCATAGTCGATGAGATACTCGACATAGCCAACATGTGCTATCTCATACAGGAATTCCAAATTACCAAACACAGATGCAAAGAATGTAACGTGCACAGACAAATGAGTCCATGCCCGACTCTTCGAATCAGACAAGTACTCGGGGGCTACTGACATGGGTATGCCTATCGGGTACCCTACCATGAGGGTACCTGGTGCACGTATCGACCAGGCCCAAATATCAGAGCCTACATGAAGCCCATAAACGAAGGCCCAAGAAGATGGAGTACCCTCCAAGTTTGGCGAAGCCATAGTCGGTTTAGACTTACCATATATGTAATTCGGGTCGGCTACGAACACCCGAGACCCAGCCTATTATTTAAACGCTGGGAGGGCCATCGAACCAGACAACGAACCACCAGAGCCACCAAAACCCTAGCGAGATCGACATCTCGCCGGGATCCCTTGTAACCACCATATTCGCAAATCAATAACAGACAGGCAGGACGTAGGGGTGTTACCTCCACACGAGGGCCCTGAACCTGGGTAAAATCTTTGCCCTGCTTGTCAGCCGACGATACTACCAGCTCTACCACGTTCTCTCCCCCATATTCATAACCCAAGGATCCTAACCATGAGTCTTGATGAGTCTACCCCTCGTCACATATGCTCCTGCCGCCGGAAAAAAGAAATTTTGAAATGTCCAAAAATTCGGGACAAAAATTTGACATTCTATGTTACTACGTTAAGTTTCGCGGAAAACAGGCATTTTTTATGGTATGTGTAAAAAAGACAAAAATAGTCTACTGGAAATCCCTTTTTAGCACCGATTTTTTTTGACTTTTTTAAAGAGGTCATAAAAAATGTCGGTTTTCCGTGAAACAACTTCCTGAGCACATAGGACATCGCATATACATGCGACATTTTTTTCCGATTTTTTTGACATTTTAAATGCATTAAAACATACATTTAAAAAATCGGGAGCATATGCTCCCATGTGCCAAAACGCTGCCCGCGTGCAAAGATAGTATATAGTACTAGTGATCAAAGACTCAAGGTAATAAGTGTGCACATGGTGAATTTATTTTGCATGGTGACTGTGGCCGAGAGCGTGCCAGGGATGATGTGGATGTCTGAGAGGGTGAAGTAGTAGTCTGAGGCGCCCCAATTGTATTCATACAGATTTTCTACCAAGTTTCCGGATGTACTCGTTGAATGGAGAGATCTAAAATTCCGTTTTGCACACTGGCCAGTGCAGCTTTTTCCATCGGAATGAAGGGTACGCGGATGTACTTGCCAGCCAGATGGGGGTGGATGCTCACGCAAATGGGGCTCCGCCATAGGCTGCTGTTGCTGATGCTCATAACCAGGCTCTTCCCCAGGATGCGTTCCAGTAGATGGCTCATCCACAAGTTCGTACCCATCAACCGGCTGCCCGGCCCTTAGGACATAGCGAGGGCGAATCTACTAGTGGCGTCATCAAAAAAGTAACAGTTATAAAAAAGGAAATCCCATTGTGTCCAGGCCCGGTTGGTTGAAACGAGGCCACCGACGCGACGCATTCCATGACCCGCTAGACATGGACGAGATGCGATACCTTGCGTACTGCTACACCTACGACACCCTGGAGAATTATATTTATCATATTCCTACCAAACTACTTGGGAGTAGGGAAAAACCAGGAGTAGGAGAGAAGAGAACAAACATGGCGTCGAAGCTGGTGATAGGAAGGATCGGGTCCATCGGCTAGCTCGCCGTCTGCTGACGGCCGCACCTCAGCCGCGGGGATGGGCTAGTACTTCACCTTTCTCCGCCGAGCAGCCGATCATTCTGTAGAAGCGTCTGTACTGACAAGTGACAACCAGCCAAGGTTCGCCATTTCACCCAGATTTCTCACATGATGTCGTGTTTGTCTTTCTGCAACCGACATGAGAGCTCCTGAGAGAATTTTTGAAAGTCTTGTGGTTTAAACACATAAATGTAGATACAGTTGATTATTTTATGTACTGTTGAAATTCCAATTACAGCCAGATGATTACTGTACATACCGCTGAACCTATAAGCACTTGTATTTCTACTGCTTATAGGTTCAGCGTTATAAACCCATAAATGTAGATACAGTTGATCGTTTTATGTACTGTTGAAATTTCAATTACAGCCAGATGATTACTGTACATACCGCTGAACTTATAAGCACTTGTATTTCTATACATGATTGTTAGTTTGTTACTCTTATGTATTGCTTATCTTGAAGAGTTACATCTATTTATCGATGTGTTTTGCTCGTAATGGTGCAGGACCAAGGTAACCTTGATAGGTTTTTGTTCGGTTCCTGGACAGGATGCTTGATCGTTTTATGTACTGTTTGTCTTTCTGCAACCGGCATGAGAGCTCCTGAGAGAAGTTTTTGAAGGTATTGTGGTTTAAACACATAAATGTAGATACAGTTGATCGTTTTATGTACTGTTGAAATTCCAATTACAACCAGATGATTACTGTACATACCGCTGAACCTATAAGCACTTGTATTTCTAGTACATGATTGTTAGTTTTTTACTCTTATGTATTTCTTATCTTGAAGAGTTACATCTATTTATCGATGTGTTTTGCTCACTTTTCCAGATATCTTCCGATATTCCGATATATCGGCCGATTTATCCATTATCTTGGGTTGACCGATAAGATAAATCGGCCGATAAATTATTCGATATGCCGATAAATCGGCTGATATGCCGATAAACCTGCCGATTTACCCCTTATCTTGGGTCGACCGATAAGTTCCCGATAAGCGATATCCCCAACATTGGTTTTGCTCGTAATGGTGCAGGACCAAGATAACCTCGATAGGTTTTCGTTCGGTTCCTGGACAGGATGCTGGACACGATAACAAATCCCCAGAGCCTTGCAAGGATGCAGCACCAGAGGCTTCCAAATGATCTGAAAACATGAGTTAAGGAAGTGTGATTTTTTGTCATGTAAAGTGTCCATGAGATAAATTATTCCAAACTTGAGCATGCGAGATTGCTATTGTTGAGGTTCGAATTATGAACCATAACATCCGCCAGTGCAACATGTATTATGTATTTCGAGTTTTATTTTATGTGACTGATTGCATTACTAACTATATAAAAGCTGGCGCAATTCTCGCTCCCTCAGCGATCGGCGATCGGCTACAGTGTTCAGCAGTGTTTCGATCCGAGCCGTCGTTCGGCGATCGGACGGCCCACAGAGAACACCGTGACGTTTTTGCAAAAACGCCCTTAACAAACCCACAAAACAAACCCGCAGTCCACAGTTTCCCGAGGAGAAGGACCTACAACCAATTACGAAACACCCGAAGGACTTTCATACAAAAACATCCCCGAGCGCCCCCCCCCCTTCTTCTCCCGCGACGCCGGAATCGCCTCGCCGGCGCCGACGCGCGCCCTCGCCGCTCCGGTGCTCCCCGTCCAGATCGACGGACACGGCGGTCTCCGCCGTCCACGCCTCCGCCTTCTCGCTGACTTCCGCATCCCGAAACGCCGCCACCTCGCCGGAATCGTCGCCGAGGCGCTCGCAGCCCGCCGCCGCGTCCGCAGGCCGCAGCCGCCGCTCCGGTGACCTACAGGCGGCGGCGCCGCCACCCCTGCGTTGCCCGCGTCGAGGCGCTTCCAGTGCGCCCGCCCGCGCATCCTGGCTCGCCGTCGTTCGACGCCAGCACCCGCGCCGCCGCCGCGGCAGCTCCGCCCGTGAGCAACGTCATCCTGACGTCACCACGGACCTGGGCTGGGCAGTGGGCCGTCCGCTGGGCCGGCCTGCTTGATGGGCGCCTGCCTCGGCCCGCTTTTTTTTTCCCATCCTGTTTTTTATTTTCCAACACTTTTGAAACATTTGAAATATAGGTCCAAATCAATTCAAACAAATTTCCAAATATTTGCAAAACAAAAGTAGTCATTTTAAATACTTTGTGACCTTTTTCAAGTTATTTCAAATCTTACAAAGTTCAAATCATACATAAAACTTCATTTGACACCTTCGCGTCATTTCAAAAATTATAGATTTCAAAGTTTCCTTTTAAAATACTTAATTCAGACCAATTTTAAAAAAAAAACGTAAAAAAACAAAATAGACACTCCAAATATCTTGGAACCTTTTCCAAATTATTTCAAACCTTCGAAATTCTAAATAATATAGACCATCTTACGTAAACAAATTCAAAGAAACGACAAATCTTACAAAATCAATATCTTCATACCTATCCACCACAAAAATATCAACAACATTTCAGAATGATCAAAAAAATACCTGCCAACTTTTGCTGGCAAAATGCAAACATATTTCAACATTTCAGATTCATACACATTTAAAAACAAACTAAATACATTTCCTCTAATTATGTGAAGTTAAAATTAATATGTACTCACACAATGCATTTTCTTTACTTATGGAGTTCAATTACATACTTATGGCAAAATAAATACATATTTCACCAAATCAATTAGCTAAATATTCCAAACTACCATAAAATACAACAAGATGGACATAAAAAAGTGCTTACTACTATAGAATATATCGACATGCTCAAAAAAACAAATGCTAAAATGTATGGACAAAACAAACATGTTTTAATATTTCCAACTGGTGAATATTTGGATAAAATCTAATTGCCCTTCCTCTAATTACGTGGAGTTACATATATTAAATGCTCACACAATGCACTTCCTCTAACTGTGATCTCAAATTGAACATTTCAATTTGGTAAATATTTGGAAGTAATATGCACTCCCTCTAATTATATGAAATTCAATTGAATAAATGTGCATTCCCACATATGGATTTCAACTAACTATTGATAAAAAAAAATAGAAACATTTTCCAACCATTTCGATTTTAAATGTACCAACATGCTCACAAAAAATAAATGTGAACTATTTAAGTCAACATACCAACATTTTTAGACATTTCCAATTGCTTAATATTCCGATGTTCCACAAAATATAACGCAAATGCTCAAAAAAAAAACCCAAAATACTCATAGCAAATTACAAAAATATTTCAACATTTCAATTTGGCCAATATTTTGACACCATACGAACAAACTTTCCGCAAATGTGGAATCAAATTCAAATGGATTTTCCTTATTTCAATTAAATATTGACGTCGAAATGCAAACATGTTTGACCATTTCAAACTACTGAATATTTGAATATTATATACAATATATCCGAAATGCACACAAAAAATGCTACCTATTCATGACAAAATAAAAACATGTTCCAACATACCAATTTAGCTAACATTTTGGTTAACAAAAAAATATATATTGCACAAAAAAAAATCACCAAGGCCGTGCCGTGATGGCACGCCAAATTCAACTAGTTACTATGTACGAGTATGAACTCCTACTTCCGTGCTGATATTCTTCCACTCCGACGGCTGACTAGCAGTGGCGGAGCTACCAATCTGGCAAGCACTGGCTTTTACCACACCTATATTCCTATGTATGCATAGTATGTATGTGTAATTATGCATAGATTAGTTAATTTTATATAGTACAAGTTCATTCTACCACACCTAAATTTTTATTCTACGTCCGCCGCTGCTGACTAGCAGCATGGCTGGACGTGACCCGGGATGCACGCAGGCAGGGGACGCCTAGTGTGGCTCTAAAGGGAGAGTCTTTGTCCTGAGTGTCCAGGTAGAGCCTGACGCAGGTATTGAGGTCATGGTTGTACTGGACCGCTGAACGGCAGCATCCAGTCACCACTTTCCATCCATCTGCTGCTCGCTGTTCCGTACAAGGCCGTGTCCGAACAACGGGCCTTGGGACTCTGTTTCTGAAAGGGGCCAATGTGTCTTTAAACCCGCATGAATCAATTCATGTTCGCTAAGAAACATAACAATTGATGGATGGATGTATCGAGGACTCTGGCTGGATATTGTTTCACGATGCCACTCATTCCAAAACTCATGCATACACAAACAAGACAACCTAAGTGCTGTGGTTTTGGATCAAAAATAATACTAATCAAAAATCACAACTAAAGGTGCCAACTTATGTTTTCCTCAAGACAAGAATGATGCCACTTGTGCGGACTCAACACGAACTGCAACCATGATATATATATTACTGGTAAAGGAGTCGAGGTAATAAGGGCGCACACGGTGGAGTTATTTTTTAGTGTATCCCTGCCAACTGATAGCTCTGCCTACGGGTGCAAAATTATGATTTAATGGCGATGTGCGAGTAAAAATATCCAATCCAAGTACTAGCCCCTCCTTTTGATTGATCCTACACTTATAGCCCTTTTATTATTAGGGATAACACAAAAGGGAGCTCTCTCAGACCATCATCCTTTTGACCGTTGGATTACTCTTTCTCGTTATTTCTGACCATTTGATCTTCCTCAGTCGCGCACTGGGCCGCATGTCCCTAGGGGAAGCTGCTCCGTAGATCAAATCGGTCCACTGTGGTTAATTGGGCCTCATAGCTCACTGAAGCCCATCTGCGATCGACCAAGACCAGCGACGAGCCCGAGAAAATGAGAAAAACTCCCAGGGCGGCAGAGGCCTGGCCGGGAATCACTCGCCTGGCCGGCAGGGCGACGCGAGGTCCACGGGGTCCTCGCCGCGTGCAGCCAAGGCCAAGGGTAGTGGGTCTCGCCGGTCGACGCCACGCAGCGAACACTACGGGAGATCACACGTTTGCGTGTGCCAAAATCACATGGCGAAGGCCAGTTTACACACGGCACAGGCTTTGCCGTGTGCCGCACACGGCAAAGGGCACACAGCCAAATGCTTCACGGGAACGTGCTTTTGTCGTGTGCGTTTTGTCGGGGCACAGGCAAAGCACCAAAGGTGGGACCCACATAGACTTGACGACGGTGACGGCCGTCCACGGACGTGGGGCCCACCTGTTAATCTTTGCCGTGTGCCACCACACGGCAAAGATTTCACGTGTGGGTCCCACGTGTCATTCTTTGTCGCGCACACGGTAAAGTCCTGCCATGTGGGACCCACACGTGGAATCTTTGCCGTGTGGGCACACGGCAAACACTGACATGTTGGCCCCACAGGCCTGGCTTTGCCGTGTCGGTAAAGTCCTCCCAGGTGGTGCCACCTGTTGCCACCTTTGCCGTGTGCTAGCACACGGCAAAGAGGTGTTCTCTTTGCCGTGTGGCAAAGAGGTGTTCTCTTTGCCGTGTGCTTGCCGAAAGGCACACGGCAAAGGTGACCAATTGGTCCCAGCTGTTGGCTAGCTCCTCCGGCTAGTGCTGTCCCCCCTATACGCCTCCCACCTCTTGGTCGCGAGGTAGGAGTTGTCCTGCAGGGTGAGCACGGGGCGGCGCGACGCCGCGTCGAGGAGCAGGGAGCTGCGCTGGAGGAAGCTGAACACGGCCGCCTCGACCGGCATCACCGCCACGCCGCCGGCATCATTGATGGTGAAGTCATGCCCGGTGTGCTAGCCAACAGCTGGGACCAATTGGTCACCTTTGCCGTGTGCCTTTCGGCAAGCACACGGCAAAGGGTTACAAAAAATGTCAGACTGTACAGTTTGGCGCCACGTGTACTCTTTGCCGTGTGCTAGCACCCATCTTTTCCCGTCCGTGCTCGTCCTTGTATCTCTTCCCCCTCTTATGCCAAGTCATCTGTGTGGCAGTCTCCTCGGACCATGAGCAGCCAGCCGGCAGACACGGCTACGACGGCTGCGGCGGCAGAGCCGGTAGTGGTTGTGGACGCGCGGTACTGTGCACCGGCGGAGACGGCGTTCGCGGTACTGACATGTTGCCAGTACCGGACATGCGAAGACAGGGACCACCATGAACCTTGCGAGCCAGAGCCGGATGAAGAAGCAGAGGAGATCTCCGTTGTCGGCGGCGCGTAGCGCAGATTTTCCGTCGTTTTGTTGTCGGAGTAGACGAAAAAGTTTGGAAAAGAAAGTTGGTAAAATAAAATAGACTGCAACTCTGACGGCTCGGTTTGTGGTGGACGAAGACGGCGTGGTGGTTGTTGAAGACGTTTGTTGTTGTAAAAGTTTGTCGGCGATGTAGAGGTAGTAGTTGCCGGAGACGTTATTGATGTAGAATATTGTCGGCGAGGCGATGATGACCGCGAGCAGCGTTGAAGTCGATGACTCGGTTTGCTTCAAGACGATCTTGGCGGCGACTTGGTGGCGTAGTAGCACGGACGCACGGTGCAGCTAGAGGCAGCTGATCGATCCTTGGATCTGATCGATCCTTGCCCATGCACAGCACGCATGCAGCTTGTTGGAGCTGATCGATCCTTGAGGCACGTATGCACGTGCGTGCAGTCGGATCGATCTGCTGAAGTCGCCGGCGAGAGGTGTATACGGATATTTGGTAGCTAAACAAAAATCTAATTGGAAAAAACGAAAATTGCTAAAACTATGAAACCTAGCTACGAGATCGGTGCCCCCGGCGGAGATCATGGAGTCGATCTCGCCGGGGGCGGCGCGACGGAAGCGGTGGCTAAACCCTAGGCCGAGGAGCGAAATGCTCTGATACCATGTAAGATTGCGGAATATTGTATTGATTCTAGATTGATATTGGGTGATTACAATGAGCCACGGTGGGCTGTATATAAAGGGGTACAAAACTTGGAGACTACGAAACCTACTAGAGATAGACTTGGAGTACAAACCTAAACTACCAAAACTATCCTAACCGTGATATACTCTAACAAGGACAACTCCTACCTCGCGACCAAGAGGTGGGAGGCGTATAGGGGGGACAGCACCAGCCGGAGGAATTTGCTCTTTGTCGCGGTCAATATTTCGCATGTGCAGCTAGCCGGGACCAAGGTGCGGGTGTTCCTCGCCAGCAACGGCTCCGGCGAGCGTATCCCCGACTTTGTTATCAGCGGCAGCTACTATGACGGCGCGTGCACCGTCTCTGCTAGAGCCTAGAGGCGGCGGCCCTGATGGACACGCCATCGCGCGGATCACCCGCCAGGATACGGCAGGCGGTGCGCTGCTGGGGCGGCACACGTACACCGCGAGGATCGACCCAGGCGTCGATCAGGCGTTTATACTCGCATTGACCGTGATTCTGGACGAGATGCATCACTAGCACGAGAACTCGGAAGTCAGAACTGATAAATTGCCGCCAATTTCATTTGTTCAGGTATATTTGTAGAACATATTTCGTCTTCGTCAAACAATCGTCACGTGTAAAGCTCTGAGATGTTTGTCGCTTTCAATCCATCGCACCGAAAGATGGCGCAGGGTTTGATTTAGTTGCCATGTTGTCAGCTGGTTACTGGATCCATTTCAAGTGATGTTACCAACCTGAATATTCGTTTTAACTGTGAGAAAATCGTCCCTCTTCCGATGGATAAGCCTACACGCAAAACTGGCTAAAATTTTTACGGAATAGGAATTTAAATTGATAAAAAATTAAGTACTAATGAACTGAAGAAGTTCCGCTGAAGAAATGTTGGCAATTCAAAATCAATCAACACAAGCAGTTATTATTGCCTAGAAGATAGGTGCCGCATGGGGTGAACGAACGATACCAAATAGGGACAATCAAGTAGATGAAGCAGAAATCCGTTCTGTCTAAAGTTCATAATGTTACACCTCAATTGTACAAACCGGCCTATTAGAAGGCTCGGCCAAACAATAAGGCACGCATGCCTCAAATAAAACGTGTACATACTTCGACAAATGTCATCTAATCGTTGGCCATCCTGTATGCAAGACGCTGCACCTAACGCCACCCAACACTAACAATGTTTGGTCTCACGCCGTGGACCAAACTGCAACATCAACGGTGGTGTTCTGAAGTTGGGTTTCACCTCATCTAGCGGAGGCATTGCAAAACTGAAAGCTCCAACTGTCAACATAGATGGAAGTGGTGGTGCAATGGTAGGAGTATGCATCCTCCCATCATCAACTCGGCAGAGATTTCAGAAAATGGCGGTAATTTCGAATATTTTCGCGCGCCCTCTTTGCTGAGTGCCCTCCGTTGGTGGCACTCGGTAAACTTCGAGCTCCGTCAGATCCGATTGACAGGGGACACGTGGCCTGCCGGATTGCCGAGTGTGTTTTGGTATGTTTGCCGTCCACTTGTTCTGTGCCGAGTGCTGCCGTAGTCTGTACTCGGCAGCGAGCTCCTTTGCCGAGTATGATCTCATTTGCCGTGTGTGTTTTCGGTCCACTCGGTATAGAGCCTCTTTGCCGAGTGGCCCGTGTTTTGACACTCGGCAAAAAGCCAAGATGTCGGCAGCATCTTGTTTTCCAGTAGTGGTGTCAGAACTAAGTTTATTTATATATACCCAGTTTTATCCGGATGATTTTATCAGGAGAAAATTGTATAAAATATAGATTGAAAAGAAAATAAAAGTAATGCCTAGAAAATAAAAGCAGTAAAAAAATTTTGTATGCCGAGTGCCACCCTCGGCATATAGAATATGCCGAGCGGGCCTGACGTGGCGCTCGGCATACAGGGCTGCTCCGTCAACTCGACGTCGACGCCTTGAGAATACGCCGAGGGCCAGATGTATGCCGAGCGCCGCGCTCAGCATATAACGGCGTTTACCGACCGGTTTTGTTTGCCGAGTGGGCCGCTCGGCATACAGGCTATATGCCGAGCGCGTTTGTACGCCGAGGGTTTCCCAAACCCGCTCGCCGAGCCCAGCTCTCGGGAAACATTGAGCCCTCGGCAAACGCGTGGATTCTGGTAGTGTAATTTGGTTCCTAGTTTTTCTATTCTTTTCTCTTTTCCAGGTCCTTGTGTCTCTCTGCTCCGGCTTGATTCTCTCTGGCTTGTAAACTTCACTAATCTTTCCTCTTAATTGAATTGGCAGATCACCTGCCGTAATTTTTCAAAGAAAAGGAAAAAAAGTTAGGGCTTTCAAAATATATTTGTACGATTAAGTTGGTGCGTTCAAATTTCCATATCCTTGCTGAATCCTGTTGTACTACTGCCAGTGTGTTCATCAACATTTTTTTGTGCAAAAGTTCTGTGGTCTAACTTACTGGAGATCGGTTTTGGGGGCTTCTTAAGTATTGTACATGTGTCCTGGGAATATATTGAGCCAGCAGTTTTACTGGATGAAAAATTAGCATGATGGGATTTCTCAGCTTGTACTACAGATGGAATGCCGTCGGTTGGTCGAACGCACGAAGTCGTTTTCAGCTAATAGCTCTTCGGTTGGTCTGCTATTCTCGTGAGGCCCGATCAGTTCTACAGGCCTTAGTTTTGGTTCAGGTTGTTTTGCTCGGCAATTTTGGTTCAGGTTCTGGAAGTGAGTAGAAAGTGAAATATGGTAGCTCATGAGCTCAATTGGAGGGTAATATGGTAACTCAGGAATCATGATGCACCACCCTGTATTTCTGTGGAGCTCCTTCTAAAGGATTGTAACTCTATAATTTCTGAATAATAAAGCTCCCTGGTCATTGCAAAATAAAGTGAAACCTCAGCATGCAGAACTGTTGAATAATTCTATTTTTAGATAACGGAAGAGAAGCTCTCCCAATTTCTTGCTTCAATAATATATATTTCGTAAAAGAAGTAATGGAACATAAGGAATTCACTACATATTTATGATACATGAACCAGATGACTGGTATGAAATATAAATCACCAGCAAAAACCAAAGACAGAAAAGCAAGTAGTGATGTCGATGTACTTAACTAAAAATACAAAACATTACATAAAAGTGTTTTCAATTGAACAGGGAAGTGCAACATATAAAACACGAATGATTATTGCCAATAGTCTAGTCTAGAACGGTAGTACTTCAAGTTCAAGAACACAATAGTGCGATCCATTATTTTCGCCAGCAAACTAGTAGCACTTCAAGCTCTGAATAAATGTAAATAAGTACTACCAGTCTGGGGATGCAACAAGAACTCCAGTTCGGTGACTTCTGCCAGTCGCCTTGGTCTTGCATTTTGCCACCCCACTGCATGCTGCACTATATCTGAAAGGCAAGGCAATGTTAGCATGCTACATGCTGGATACAGGACACATATCATTAACCAGCAATTGTTTCTTTGAAGGAAGAATTGGTACCTGGATGGCAACATCATATCTTCTCAAATAATTATGCAGGGGTTTTTAAATCGAGCCATACCAACTTGGGGTGGTTGGGATGGAACGCAATCATAATATCCACGGCAGCCTTAATCTGGCCCCCGGATGGACCGACATAGAAGAATTGTATCAAGCGCAGATCGGGAAGGCCTGCCAGCATCACTAAATCTTCCACACTGATTCTTGATAAACAGAGGCCCAATTTCTGGAGGCTGACAAGTGAGCCCATCCATATTGGGACCTTTGAGAGTGGGCGTCGGTAATGAATAAGTTCCTGAAGGCTACATTCGGCAGGGAGGTTTAATTCCTCTACAAACTTATCTGGTTCTCCGTCCAGGAAAATGTACAGTGAGCGAAGGTTTGCTTCCACTAGCTTGCGGATCGAACAGGCCAGCTCTCTCTCTGCCTCATAATTGTGAACATGCAATTCCAGCTTCCTCAGGTTTGTTAGATCACCAAGTCGCCGGAAAAAAATAGTTGACTGGTGTAACACATGAATAGGTCTGATCACTTCCAGCGCCTCGATTCCTTCAATTTCATCCGGAATAGTACAACCACGAGCAACGAAATGGACTAATCGTCCATCTTGAGAAATGGTTGCCGGAACTGAAATCTTATCTCCTTCGCTAATATTAAATATGTGAAGTGTCTCTAAGTACTGCAGTTTTGCTATTTCTTCTGGAACCTTTGTAATGCCTACTTCATTGAGTATCAAGCACTTCAGGTGGAGCAAATTGCCTATGTCTGCAAGATGACGATCTTCCACTGTCCGGCAGGATTCAACGCACAAAACACGCAGGTGTTTAAACTCCGAGAGAGATGGGATTTTCACATCACTGCCAAAAATATTGAGTGACCGGACAGCAGATGAGATTAGACCCGCTGGTATTTCACCATTATTTTGTAGAGACAATCTTCGAACTTTGTTCTGTGGGTCAGGATTTATACCCGGTACACCAATTATGGTAACAAAGTTCTCTTCAATAGATTTGGATACAATAAATTCAAGAACTGTGTCATGAACTTGGAAAAGTGACACATCATCAAATAATCCCATATCTCCCATACAAGGTTGGATCAAACTCCTATTTATTAGTTCATTAAAACACATCTCTCCAGCTTCATATAGGGTGTACTCATGTTTTTTTTTAATAAATCCCTCGGCAATCCATCTCCTTATCAACTTCTCCTTGTCTATAAGATGGTCTTCTGGAAATATACTGAGGTACAATAGACAAGTTTTGAGATGATGAGGAAGGTCAAAGTAGCTGAGTGATATTATCTTTATCATGACTTCGATGCTAGCATTTCTTTCAAGTCCACGGCCCATTGAACTTTCAACTCGATGCCATTGGTCCTTTGATTTTTCCTTGTTGGCCAATAAACCAGATATAGCAATGATTGCTAAGGGTAAACCAGCACACTTTTTCAATATCTGACTAGAAACTTCTTCAAGGTAGGGTGGGCATTCTCCAGAGTTGAATAGTCTTTTGTGAAATAATTGCTTTGAGTGCACCCCACCAAGAGGGTTCATTGTATATACATGACCACTGAATGATGAACAACATGATTGAGCAACGTCATTCACACGAGTAGTGGTGATTATTCTACAGTCACACACATTCAGGGGGAATGCAAACTTAATAATATCCCATATTTCCACATTCCAAATATCATCAACTACAATAAAATACCTGCACAAATAAATGTAAAAAAGATGGTCATTGGCCACACAATATAATTTATAAAACCGATTAAACTATAAAAATTACGTTACATACTTAACTACACCCTCCATCCCAAAGTAAGTGACAATATAGTATTTGTGCTAAGTAAAACCATCTAAGTTTGAACAACTTTATACAAAAATGTCCAACATTTATGACACCAAATAGATATACTATGAAAATATATTTCATGATGAATCTAACGCCACGGTAATAGGTCACAATACTTGCTAAATCTCTTGTGATAGTTGTGGTACTTTGTTTACATTAGCCTTACAAGATTTAGCTCACTTGTGTTAATCTAATAGTTCTTTGTTGCTCACTGAACAAATTTAAAATATTACAGAAAGTAAAGAAAATATTGCAGATGGTACCTTTTGTCTGCTAG
This sequence comes from Poa pratensis, assembly GCA_947311845.1. NCBI lineage: Eukaryota > Viridiplantae > Streptophyta > Magnoliopsida > Poales > Poaceae > Poa > Poa pratensis. The sequence goes on from CAMZMU010000010.1 coordinate 3,613,737, forward strand.
GAAATTTGAGATCTGAGTGATGAGTTGTGGTATGTCTTCAATGCTTGAATAACCTTCACCAGATACCTCTTTGTGAATATTTCTCAATACTTTTACCATGTCTGGATTTCGTGACACGGACACAAAGGCATGACAATCAAATTCCCCTTTAAGCTCTTTATATACTTGACAAGCAAGAGTAGTCTTGCCTAGTCCACCAGATCCAACAATAGAGATCATCTTGCGTCGTTGTTGCTGCCCTAATTCACCCTGGTCTCTTGAGCAAACAGTTGTATAAGCTCGTCCTTCGGTTCATCAATTCCGACAAGATTTGATGCATCCTCAAATATGGCAAGAGCTCTGAGGTCAACGGTTATATTGTTGACATTGGAGGTGGCCTCACTAATCTTGTACCTATTTTGCCTCTCGGACACCTCAATGACTTGTTTTTTCAACTCTTCAATCGCCTTGGCAATCTGGCGACGCTCTTTGGTCTTATCCAACAAATTCTTGATCTTCTTCATGAAGCCACCTGGCTTTGCAGATTTGTCATGGACATTTACCATGAAGTCATCGAGGCTGTCCTCTATGTCATAGGACAAATCTCGCACCTCCTTCATCCAGACCTTGTCTTGCACATCAGGGTCCTCCTCCATCAACATCTTGAGGAGAAAAGCTTCCATGGCGGCCAGCTCGCGAGAGAGGAACCCGATCTCCTTGCGTACCCGTCGGAAACGCTTGTACTCGTCGCCGAGCAAAGCTGCCAGCTTTCCCAGCACTGGCTTTAGCGCTCCCGCCGCTGCGCTCACTAGAGCACCTTCCATGGCGCCCCCTTTGCGGCAGCTCCGAGGTTGCTCCGCTAGTTGAGCGTGGATGGATGGAGGAAAGTATTGCAAGCTGAATGGATTTTTCCCCTAGTGTGGAGTTGTAAAACCAAGCCAATGTGGAGTGCTGCTTATAGGAGAGGCCATGTGAACCTGGTGTAAGAGCCGACAACTTATTGCAACTTGCAAGCACTTGGTCCCACGCAAAAAGCCAAGGCCATGTGAAGGAGCGTCACCATTGTCGGCAGCTTTCTTTGAGCTTTCTGACTCGAGTCATTCTTTAGAGGAGAGGTGGCATCCAAGACGCTAACCTGCTGTACGAGCCGACACTAAATCTTGCACGCACTTAAGGCCATGTGAAGGAGCATGGCCGAAAGCTCTTCTATTATAGTGTATATATTTTACACTAGTGACGTCTCCTGTTTGAGACTTGTCACGGGTCAGCTCAAACGCCAATCCCCAAAAATCAAATGCGAGAGGGCATTGCTAGCACACGGTTCAACAGCTTTCTTTGAGCGCTCTACACCTTTTCTTTAAAAAGGGGAGGTCCTTCCCTCCGCATCGATGCAAAGTTTTATTACTTTATTAAACTTCAGTTATTAAAAAAAGAAAAAAAATCATATGTCGCACAGCATCTATACATATATCAACCATCTAAAAAATAAAGACAAATGGAATGCCACTGCATCAACATGTTATTTTAAGATCAAAACGTCAGCTACACTAGCTGTATAAATTTCACACAGCCAATCCAGCCGGTTGCACCCAATATCCAAAACCTCGCAATTCTCCATTGGTTGTACGTAGGAGCATATACGGATCTTTGCATTGTTAAATATATAATCATTGAGTATATTCCAAATGGCGCAGAGTAAAACCCAAACTCTAACTCGAATTTATACTTTATCTTTCATATCAACACCCATTAACCAATTCCCGAACAAGTTTGTTATGTTACGTCAAACTATTTTTGCTAAGGGACATGTTATAAACAGATGTTGAATTGTTTTATCTTCATCACAAAAACAACATTTTTACACCCGCTCTAATAACGCTTAGCCAACATTTTTACAACTGCACAGCTGCCATGTCGCAAAGTTCCACACCGTCACGCTATCACCTTGCACCACGCACAGCTGCCATATTTTTTAAGGCGTTTGCGTCTAAAAAAGTACCAAGCATACTTTTTCTTTCTTGCATTGATTTTGAAAAAATGCTTTTTTATATTGTGGCCATATTTCTAAGGTGTTTGCGTAGAGAAAATGTACCAACATATATTTTAATATTATTGTTCATCATACAGTATTCCTATTAAATGTTTCATTTTTGTTTTGCGCCTCAGCCATATTTTTTAAGGTATTTGCCGGCCAAGACACGCATCAAACCATGCCAGGGAATCTTCCTTGTTCTGTCCCATCAGTCTGACCGCGGTCAAGTCTTCGACGATGATGTTCCGGTTTAATGTGGGTCCATGATAGTTTGAACACAGCATAAACGGAAACATCGTCATGATTGCATTTTTTCCCGCGTGCGAAAATCGAGGCGTCACGGCGAGACGTTGCCACGCCGTGTTTCACCGCAGTAAATCACGGGCGCGTGGCGAAGATCGTGCGGCTTCGCACTGAAGTCACACGAATCACGGCGTACCCTATTAAAAGGTTTTCACCAGATCAATCTTTCCCCACACCTCATTCGCATAGATCTCTCCATGCCTCCTCTTCCTCTTCGCGCTCACCGCTCCCAAGCTCTTCTGTTAGCACCCATTTTTGGCAGGTGGCCAACTCAAGGCTTGAAGATCTGCCCGAGGTAACCCGGAAGGCAACTCGGAAAGGCGGCTGTGCGAACAAGTGACCTGGGAAGAATTGACAACCCGGCAAATCATACAACCCGGCAAATCATATAATCCGGCAAATCAGACAACCCGGCCAAGAACTCCGGGAGGTGGGAGATTAGAGAGGCCTGATAAGCCAAAAGCGACAAAATTCGACAAAGACGCGGGAGAGAAGGACGATTCTTGAAGATTCCAGGAACTGCGACTACAAGCCGGATGTGGGAGTGACTAGTGCTCAGAAGACCAGAGAACAAGCCGGATTCATCTGGAGCGAAGCAAGTTCGAAGCCAACACGGAAGGACAGGTGATTCCAGACGGGTCAAAGACAGACACTTGGGTCTGGATCCAGTACAAAACCGGCTTCTAATTTGCCTTGTTTAGAGTTAAAATTCGACTTAGAATACCAGTTGTAATCCTTGTAGAAGTCCAAAATTTGTACGGGAAGTCCAGCCTCCCAATATATATGTGAGAGGTGATGGGCTATTGAAATTAAGGAATCAATCGATAAACATCAATACAACCTACTTTTAACCTTAAAACCTTGTTCATGCTTCCGTTATTCGGCGACTTCGCGTAAGATCATCGAATATCGACAGCCGAGCTGAGAACGGTCAAATCCGGCTTATCTCAGCCAATCGTCGCCGGAACCTCCGACGGGGTCCCTCCTGAGGAATTGGGGCATCTGGTCTAAAAAGAGCTGGCTTGTTGTCTTGCGTATCACGCTAGAGGCTGGCCTCCCACGGGGCGAGTTGCGGAGTATCTCCCCCGGCACCGCGCATACATGAGGACGTGTTCCTGTGACACGTTTCGAGCGCAACACACTTTTTGGAGACTCCGCTGGGGACGGTTCGAGCTAAAATTGGACAGCAATGACCAATTCTAAGACCGACACCACCAGCATCAACACCGACAACATCATCAAGCCAACTCTCGAGGAGTTGTCGGAAGAACAATGCCATGGTTTGGATGCGTGGAGGAAACAACGCAAAGAGGAATTTGAGGTGCTGCAGCGTAAGAGGGATGAAGCGGATGAGGAGCTGTATCTGGAAAGTTTCAAGAAAGATCGGGAGGGAGTTATCTCGCCGATCAAGGAGCCGGAATACGTACCTCTGAACATCGACATCGACAAACCCGCTGTAAGCAGTAGTCCTTTTATTCCTTAGCAAATAGCCGAAATTCAATACCATGTTTCACAAGGCACACATAATGTTTATGATCTTATGGTGGAACATAGTAAGGATAGGGCAAACACACCTCCAAGCCAGCTATCGGATGTACAGTCGATGAGCGAAAATAGGGATAACCAGTTTGCATCTGTACTATCGAATATTATTCCTCTTCAAAGCTTGCCTTACTCAACTAGACAACCAAATTAAGCAGTGCATTTAGGCGATGAGTCGATGCCGAATCAAAATTCGGATCCTTGGGTGCAAGCCGGCCCTACGACCAGTTCAACTCTTGTTCCGGCTCAATCGTCCACTATGGACGATATGATGGCCAAGTTCAGGAGAGAATTGGACCAGATGGCTTATGATAAATCCGGGTTTATTCCAAAACAAATAACTTACACCAAACCCTATCCCGAACGTTTCGACTTACAACCCTATCCCCCTGGTTATAGAGTTCCTGAATTTGCTAAATTTAATGGGGTGGATAGTAAATCGACGTGGGAACATATTAGTCAGTACTTGGCTCAATTAGGCGAAGCTAATCATGATCATATTAAAGTTCGCCTGTTCTCATTATTTTTAACCGGCATCGCGTTTTCATGGTTTTCAGCTTTAGCTCGTAACTCTATACATACCTAGTTTCACTTGGAGCAAAAGTTTCACGAGCACTTCTTTGCCGGTGAGATTGAATTAAAGTTGTGCCGTCTTACATCGGTCCAACAAAAGCATGACGAATCGGTATCCGATTATGTCAAAATATTTAGGAATACAAGAAACCGATGTTACAATTTGGTGATAACTGAAAAGGACGTGGCCGACTTAGTTCTTAATGATTTGCGATCCCATCTGAAAGAAAAAGTTGGAGGGGTACGAATTTATCAGTGTTAGCCAAGTCCAGGAAAGTGCTATGGCTCAGGAAAGCCGGGCCAATGAAACCAAAGATTCACATAAGATGAATTGAAGCCGGCTTAACACTATTGACAACAATGCTGGCTCCGATGATGAAGTTGATGTGTATGCTGCCGATTTCGTTTGGCCAAATAAGGCCAAACCATATATTTGCGACGAATTAAAGCCGATTCACAGGAATCGGGATGATGAGTTCAAATGCAGTTTTGACGTAGGCAAATGCGAAAGAATATTTGACGCCTTGTTGAAAGATAAAGTGATAAAGTTCAGTCATGTTATATCGTCGTCTGAAAAATTAAGGCAGCGGGCTTATTGCAAATATCACCATTCTTTCTATCATGCCACTAACGATTGTAAAGTTTTTCGTCGACAGGTCCAATCGGCCCTTAATGACGAACGATTGAGTTTTGCTGGCATCGCAATTGGTCAACAGCTGTTCCCAGTGAACGCGCTAGACTTGGAGGGAAAGAAAGTCCTCATTCGGCCAGAGGTGGCCGAATATGCTAACAAAGATAACATTGTTGTTGGTGAACCCAGGAGCAGCGAGCTAGCAACAAGCCGACTGGAATGAAGGTGATGATAAGCTGGCAACCCGGCGGCGGGGAGGTTATCAAGATTACTATCAGCAATCCTACGCTCAGGGGGTAACGACAAGAGCGGCCTAAGTCACCACCAAGGTTCATTAAGCCGAAAAGCCCAGAAGTCGGCCAATGGAAGGTCAACATGGCAATGCCAAATTCAAATGCATAAAGACGACTTTGGACATGTTGCCGAACAAGTACGTCAGATCAGCTAGTTTAAACTATAGTCGGCATTACGGGAAGCGGCCAAGATCACCTTGAAAGGAAAGCTTTAGTCGGCACGTCAAGCCGTCTGAAGGAAGGCCACCCCTTCAAGGAGCGTGTTCGACAAAAGTCGGCTAGGACCACCAAGTTGGCTAGGACCGACAAGCCGGACGGCTAAATATCTGCCAAGTTCGGAGGTGGGAAAGATGTGGCATGCCAGATCGCAAGGTGCAAAGGCGGGCGAGTCGAAAAACCTGTCCGGCAAATCATTTGGTGACTCGCTCATTATTGGTACCCAGATGCTGAAGCTCAAGGAGCCGGCCATCGAGCCGGCAAAGGACAGGCCGATATTTACTATCGCGCCCAAGGGTGCAGCTAATGACCATGAAGCCAAGTTCCAGTCAGGCTAGGCCACGTGACTGATACGTCTCCAACGTATCTATAATTTTTGATGTTCCATGCTTGTTTTATACCAATTGCTACATGTTTTGCATCTAATTTATGTCACTTTTATACATTTTTTGGGACTAACCTATTAACAAGATGCCGAAGTGTCAGTTCCTGTTTTCTGCTGTTTTTGTATTCCCGAAAAACTAGTCTGGAAATATTCTCGGAATTGGACGAAACTTCACGGAGGATGCTATTTTTCCAGAACACACCTGAAGGACCAAAGGAGCAACAGAGGAGAGCCACGTGGGCCCCACACGTGGCCAGGGGCGGGACCCCCTGGCACGCCGAGGGTGCGTGTGGGCCCCACGGGGGTCGTCAGCCGCCGCCCTTTCGCCTACTTATTCCCCCCGATGGAAAAACCCTAAGTGCCTGAGCCAATATCCACGAAAAGTTCAGAGACGCCGCCGCCATCAACCCTAGCCCGGGAGGGTCCAGAACCTCTTCCCGGCACCCTGCCGGAGAGGGGAATCGTCACCGGAGGCTTCTACATCGCCATGCCTGCCTCCGGAGTGATGCGTGAGTAGTTCATCCTTGGACTACTGGTCCATAGCAGTAGCTAGATGGTTGTCTCTCCAATTTGTGCCATCATGTTTAGATCTTGTGAGCTGCCCTACATGATCAAAATCATATTATTGTAATGCTACATGTTGTGGTTGCTGGGATCTGAGTAATATTGAATACTATGTCAAGTTGATTATCAATCTATGCCCTATGTTATTTAAGATCTTGCATGCTTTCCGTTAGTCGTAGATGCTTTGGCCAAGTAGATGCTTGTAACTCCAAGAGAGAGTATTTATGCTAGATAGTGGGTTCATGCCTCCAGTAATCTGGGAGAGTGACAGCAACTTCTAAGATTGTGGATGTGCTGTTGCCACTAGGGGGAACCTAACGATGCTATGTCCACGGGTATATGTGTTTGTTTACATTACGCACTTTACTTAATGCGATTATCCGTTGCTTGCAACTTAATACCAACGGGGGACTCGGATGACAACCCGGCGGTGGATTATTAGTCATAGACGCTGTTGGATAACGGTCTATGTATCTTGTCATAATGCCCAATTAAATATCATAGTAGTCATCATGCCATGTATATGCATTGTCATGCGCTCACTATTTGTCAATTGCCCAGCTGTAATTTGTTCACCCAGCATGTTAGTTATCTTTTATGGAGAGACACCACTAGTGAACTGTGGACTCCGGTCCATTCTTTTACGCTGATTAAACAACCACAATCTGCAAACTGTTCATTTTTCATTCTCTGCAAGTAAACATCATTTTCCACACCATACGTTTAATACTTTGTTTTCAGCAAGCCGGTGAGATTGACAACCTCACTGTTTCGTTGGGGCAAAATAGTTTGATTGTGTTGTGTGCAGGTTCCACGTTGGTGATCGAGAAACGGCGCCACCAACAACCTTCAGAAGTACTGCTGCTCCTACTGGTTCGATAAACCTTGGTTTCATACTGAGGGAAAACTTGCTGCTGGACTACATCATACCTTCCTCTTGGGGTCTCCCAACGAACGTGCAAATCTAGCGAATCAGTTGCACACTTCGATTGTGTCCTTCCCACAGACCTATCTAGGACTTGCTTTATCCCCTACTAAATTTCCCCCATCTGCCTTCCAAACTATTATTGACAACTGCGATAAATATCTAGCAAGATGGCGCGCTTACCTTCTTTCAAAAGGGGGTGTTCTCGTCCTTCTCTCCTATATATGTTCTCGACAGCCTTCCAACGTACTTTATGTCCTCCTTTCTCCTACCTATGTCTGTTATCCAAGCAATTGATAGTAAGGATGACTCCAACGGGGCGACGCATCTAGTCAGCGCGCGTACGTTCCTATCCACGGGAGCCAAAAACACGGCCCAACGGGGCGACAGAAAAGGGCCGAGGTCCATTTTTCTGCCCGTCGCGACCCATTCTCGGCCCAAATTTGGGCCAGGATTGCGTCGGTGGCGGACGCGCGTGGAGCGCTCTTCTGTCCTCACCTAGTCCGCCCCTGGCCAACGTAACAACCATTGCCCACCCCAATCTCCTCCTCCTCCCTCGCCCCCCACGCCGCCACGCCTCCGTCGCCACCTCGATTGGCACTGCAGGCCATTTCGGGGACGCCGTTTGCTGCTCCTCTTCCCCGTCGTCACCGGAGCAGCTTCCTCCCCACCACGGTCGGTGAATCTTGTGGCCATATCTCTTGCAGCGCCCGCGACACCAATGCCGCCCACAAGGTGTTCGGCCGTTCGCCTCGGCAAAAAACTCAGGTACGAACTTGGCCATGGATAGCTCTGATGAGTGGTACTACAAGAACTACATCATGTACCAGACATCATCGGACGATTCCTCCGACGATGAGAGTGACGGCCTTGTTGCCACCCTCATCGTCAATGAGTACATAGAGTGGATGCGGCTGGTGTTCCTAGGGTCATTGCCGAGCTGTTCTCCTGCCTTGGACCGAAACAGTCAGCTGGCCATGTCCAGCTCTATGGAGATTACTTTCGTCGGGTGAAACCCACATATCCTCCTAATATTTTCCGGCGCCGTTTCCGGATGAGAAGATCATTGTTCAATCGTATCTGGTTGGGGGTGATGCATTTTGATGATTATTTCATATGCAAGCCGGATGCGTGTGGTGCCCTCGGCTTCTCGTCCTATCAGAAATGCATGGCCGCAATTCGCAAGCTTGCATATGGAATTGCCGGTGATCCTTGTTGACGAGTACGTGCGGATGAGTGAGTCCACGTGCCTAGAAGCAGTATACAAGTTTTGCAGAGCCGTGGTGCAAGTGTTCGGACGGAGTACTTGAGAGAACCCAATGCTGCGGACATGACCCGGCTCTTGTCCATCAACGAGGCCAGAGGCTTCCCTGGGATGCTTGGGAGTATAGATTGTATGCACTGGGAGTGGACGAACTACCCATTTGCTTGGCATGGGCAGTACAAGGGCCATGTTGGGGCATGCACAGTCGTTCTTGAGGCCGTGGGATCACAAGATTTATTAATTTGGCACTCTTTTTTGGCATGGCCGGCTCGCACAATGACATCAGTGTGCTGCCGCGGTCTCCGGTGTTCAACAGGGTCTCCAATGGCCTAGCACCCGAGGTGCCTATGAGATCAATGGCCGAGAGTACAAGAAGCCATACTATCTTGCTGATGGCAGTTACTCTACCTGGACTACATTTGTGAAGACCATCTCCAATCCAAATGATGAGAAGAAGAAGAAGTTTGCCAAGGAACAAGAAAGTGCTAGAAAAGATGTGGAGCGTGCATTCGGTGCCCTCCAGTCTTGATGGGCTATTGTTCGACACCCTGCTAGAACATGGGACAAGGACACCCTGTGGGAGGTGATGACAGTTTGTGTGATCATGCACAACATGATTGTGGAGGATGAACGCAATCAGGGTATGCATTATCAGGCATGGCAGTTTCAGGGTGAGTTGGTTGAGCCCCAGGGACCGTCCACATTTGCTCAGTTCCTCGACTTCCACTCTGACGTTCGTGAGAAGGTGGCCCATGTTCGGTTCCAAAATGATTTGGTGAAGCATCTCTGCCAACACTATGGAAACCAGTAGTTCCATTTGATGAACTACTGATTTCTTATTTATTTGGTCTGTAAGACTATGAGTGGAATAATTTGTTATTTGTGAAACAATTTGTAATATTTACTGAACTATTTGGATTGTATTATTTGGTGTGATTGATTATGTTCAAAACCATGGCTGGGGCCAAAAAAACAGAGATCAAAACCCTACCTGGGGAAAATAATGATCAAAACCCTGGTCGGGGCGGACACAATGCGTCGGCCCGTTGGGCGCAGTGACCAGAAAACCCGGACATGGGCCGGACGCGCGTCCGTTTGCCGACCCAAACGGACAAAACGTGGACCAAACACGCGTCTATTTGTGTCGTCCCGTTGGAGTCATCCTAAGCGTCGTGCTTTTTTCTAGGCTGCGGAAGACTGTCAAATGTTTTGTGGTGGGCAAGGCTTGCACTACGACGGGGGCAGGGTCTTGGCGTAAAAGAATTGCATGCACAGAACGTTTGCCTTCTCCTTAAGTTTTACAAATTCTTGCATGGTCATAACCTTCCATGGAAAGATTGGATCCTGCACCACTTTCCCTTCGCAAACCACACCACAAACCCATCATATCTTGCATCTCTCATATCCACAAAACACATACAAATGCTCACAAAGATTACCACTTGTAGAATTGAAATGGTACATCCACCTTCGTTTGGCATGACAGATGGCTCCTGTCGGAACCGCTAGCAACTGCATACCAGCTCTTTACTCCCACCACATTCAACCAAACATATTTGTGCACGATGTTCTGCTTAATGGGATTGATGTTGCTAGGTGCACACGGGAGACCATGTTGGTTAATGTTTGCCGTCAGATCTAGTTTTGTGGGGGCACATCCAGTGGTGCTAATGGTTGGGTGTTATATTGACGGGTACGTGTAGCGAAATTGATGTTAATATTAGTGGAGATAAGCAGGATACCCATGCAGGTTTTTCATATCAAAAGAGACATGAATGTGGTGGCGCATGACTCAGCCTTCTTTTCCATGTATTTGTTCAGCTCATGTTTCAGGTTCCTGTCTGCACTCCTGCGCTTGCTGCCTTTAAATATGTCAAGTTACAGGATTTTTTTTTTTTGACGGGCCCATAAAGATGTTCAGTTGGGTCCTGCTGCTCTTGGGCCTGTTGATCCAGCTCTCTGTGCCGACGAGTTGTTTTCTCCACGTACGGCTCCCCGGAGCTGTGGAGCCACCAGATGGCCGCCCTCTCCTCCGCGAGGCTACGGCGACTCCACCGACCCGGCCACGGACCACCTACACCCTCACCCACCTCGCCGACGCGATCCCCGACCGCCTCCGCCTCCCCGAGGTGCGCCCGCCCTTTTCCGCCTTTTTCTTTCTTGGCCGCCGCCGCCCTCGACCGCCGGTGGCAGAGCTGTTCGGGCCGCGCGGCGATGCGTTTACCTCACGCAGTATTCTGATTGCCTCCTGTGTGCTGTATTCTGATATTAGTTTCAGCATCCATTCTTCTTCCTGAAATTACGGCGCATGCGTTCTGTGAAATGGAAGGTCTTGCAGGATTTGGTTGCAAAGAAATCACATACAAATTGAAGAAAATGTGCTTAGAAAAAAGTATGAAGCAGATGATTGATAGCTGATGAATCTTTTAAATTCCGTGGTCACTGAAGAAACTTAGATGTATTGATAATCTACTACTATATCTAAATTCTGATCCTGGTTGTTTTCTGAAAACTATAACAATGCATCATCTGTTAATATTCAGACAAGTAGTAGTAGGGTTAGGGATTTAGATTTGTATGCTAATTGCCCAGATTATATCATATATAGTCGTCTCTTTGTTATGTTTGTACCAAAGTCGGGAGAGATGGAAATTGTGCTGCCCACCAGTTAGCAAACCTTGGGAGAGAACAACTCGGAAGTCTGAAACCTTGTTGGGTAGGGTGCTTGCTGTGATTGTAAAACATGATCTCTTACTTACAAAAAGAGATTTAGTTCGTATAATCAGTCCACGGACACTAAGTTTGCCTTCAGTAGATTGCTCCATAATATATTTTGGTCACACAACAGAGTTTGTCAGTGGAGTGGTGTTAAGAGGAGGACCTCCATAGTGTAAGTTAATTTCGCACAATAATAAACAGTCAGAAATGCACTTTACTCTCACAACTGAAATTTTAAATGCACACCCGGAGATAATTTTCCACGGATGGGCAAAAATTATTTAAGATGCGCTATAGTCGGCCGTATCTAGGATCTACCGCGGTAAACGCAGCGACGACAGGAACTCCTGCTCTTGGCTGTACTGGCGTGAGCCGTGCTGATCAACCACTGAAGAGCAACACAACGCCATCTTCTTCCACTGCTTCACAGTGAGGCCGTGGCACTTCGTCCCGCCTCGCCCTCGGAGCAACACGGTACCTCGTGAGGAGCTGCAGCCTCATCTCGACATCTTTCATTGTAGGCCTCTCCCCTCGCGTCAGGCTGAGGCACTCCTCCGCCAACCGAGCCATGCACAGACCCCTTCCTTTGTTCCTTCTTCCAAGATATTCTGTGTGTCCACTATCTCCTCAAGGGGGCTCTCCCTCATAGCCCACAGGAAGTAGTTCGACAGGTTCTGCTTCTCGCCCTGCTCATTCTGGATAATCGGTTTCCTCCTCGTCAGCAGCTCAACCAGTATCACCCGAAACTGTAAACATCGCTCTTCTCGTTGAGCTGGCCGGTGTGGTAGTACTCAGGATCCAGGTACCCGAACGTGCCCTGAACGGCGGTGACCAGGTGCGTCTGATCCATCGGGATCAGCCTCGAGGCGCCGAAATCGGAGACCTTCACGGTGTGGCTGTCGTTCAGAAGCACGTTCATGCACTTGACGTCTCTGTGGAGGATCGACACAGAAACCGCAGAGTGCAGGTAGGTGAGCGCGCCTGCGATCTCGGTGGCGATCCTCAGGCGATCCTCCCATGTCAGCGGCAGCTCGGGCTCGCGGTGCAGGAGGTCATAGAGCGTGCCGTTGGAGACAAACTCGTACACGAGCAGAGGGACCTCGGATTCGAGGCAGCATCCATGGAGCAGGCAGCATCCATGGAGCTTAACCACGTTCCGGTGGTTGATCTGCGACAGGATGGACACCTCGTTGATGAACTGGTCGATTTCGCTCATCACAGAGAGCGTCGATTTCTTGATGGCCACCACGCGCTGGTCAGTCAGGATGCCCTTGTAGACGGTGCCATGACCGCCGCGTCCGACCACACGGGAACGATCGAAATTGTTCGTTGCCTTCTGTAGCTCCTCGAGGGAGAATATCTTTGTGCCGTTGCTGGCAGTTTGGTTGGAAGATATCAGCTGTTCTAGCAGAATGCCTCTGTTTTTCCGGAAATGTCTCCTTCTCAGACGTTTCTCAACGCCTCTCTTCCATGTCCGAGCAAGAGTAGCAACAATCGCGGCAAGAAATAGAATGCCTCCACCACTGCTTAGTCCAATAGTAACACCTGCATGTTTAAGTTGAGTTGTTCGTCACCTGAAATATACCCAGTAGACTCACTAGTGCAAACTGGTAACGAACTGTTTACCCAATATTATAGCAGATGGTTTGCATTTTTGTGTGGCGCTATTGAAATCAGTTCCATGAGGACAACTGGTGCATCTATAGCTTCCAAAACTGTTCTCGCAAATACCATTACAGAGGTATTTATCAGGCTGGAAGCACTCGTTAATATCTGTAAAACAACAGAACAACATATATCAGGGGTGATCCATACAGAACTCTGGAGCCACCACGCTAACCAGGTTAATTGGGGTCTTAAATCTTAGTAACTACTCTAGTTTCAGCAGTATGTAACTTGGTCGTACTGGGTATACATAATTTAGAGTAATAATATTATTAAATTTATGTTAGACTCTGAAGTATTATGAGAGATTATAGACCTGTGGTGGGGCTTTTGCCTCACAGTAAGTTATATACCTGTGCATCCATCTTTAATGTAAGGATTTCCTTCAAAACCAGAAGAGCACTTGCACCGGTAACCGAGATGTTTAAGTGTTCCATCATAGGTGACATCAAGGCAGTCGCTGTGGGAGCTGAAGCATCTGTAATCGCTCGATCTTGTTTAGCATTGCATGCTCACATGTCACGTTATCAATAACCCACTTCACCACGCCCCATCTCCCGGATAAGGCGTAGAGAGTGGGATCCGAGTCCGAACCAGGCATGAAATTGTCATTAGTCTCCGATACCTCATGAACATGCAAGATACCATCGTCAATAGAGACTGAGTTTTGCGAAGCAGCCGATCTCAGTACCGAAGGGGAATGGGATGCTCACATTCCCGCACGATGTGGGACAATCCGTCCTCGGCTGGATGGATTCATATAGCACTGTTGAAGGTGGATAGATCGTGTCAATTGCTTGAGCAAATGAACAATAAATATGAAATGATCCATAAAACTTTCAAACTAAATGATGCGATTAAATATACTAGGTATCAGGGTTACTCACATGAGGAAATGGACTTCCCAGGTTTGCTATATCAATTTTGAAGAAAAAACAAGCTCTTAAACTATGTATTTATGCAGATTCACTCGATCAATGATCCAGTGTTTTATCATTTACGATTTCCTTGCATGTCTCTTTTTTTCTGCTGTCTCGTGATTTTAGAATATAATACGTATCAACCTTACACGGATATATAGGCCAAAAGGGGTACAACTGTTAAGATTATGTTTGATTCGGGTTAGTGCGTGAGTTTAAGGGTTTAACTGGTCCAACCAATGCAGTTTACCTCCTAACCTGTAAAGTAGCCGAAAGAAAGATATATAGGAGTACATAATACGTTAATCAAGGCCTGTAGGTGACCCTGTTTTCCTATTCTTAAACCACATGTATGAATATAGTCAAAAGATCATTTTAGGCTAACTGTATATGCTTTGAAAACATGAAAACTGAGGTATTTAACCTGTCAGAGTAATCTCAGTCACATGGATGGAACATTCGGTTTTACTTAATGTCACTTTGATATTAAATATAGTGCCATAAAACAGAGATGGGGAGATGACCTGGCGGATAAGTATCTTCTGGGCAACCATCATCGATGTAAGCGTTGCCCTCGCTCCAGGACGGGCAATGGCAAACGTACCCACCGATCGGAGAGTCCTGACACGTGCTGTGCTTACTACGGCATGCATAGCTGGCCTTGTCCTCCATGGCACGCGTACAGTTGGACTGGTACGGAATAGCCCAATCCAGCTGTGCGGGAAGTCGGTAGTCTAGTGTCGCCAACTTAGATCTTAGGGCGTCAATCGGCCTAAATATTTGTTCTTTGTCTCTGCTGATGAAGGCTAGCACTTTGTTGGAGCGTGAAGAATCGCTGATGCGAGTGATGTTGAGGGTGAAAGCCCTGAGGTTCACTCGCATGTCGATGGAACAGCATCCGGCGCCAATCATGGCATCACACTTACCCGCGGGCAGCTTCTCCATGACTCGAGCCTCTGCACAGACGACGGAGCAGGTCCCGACCTTGACGGCCGAGTTGCCAATGAACAGCGTGGCTTTGACGTTGCAGCCAACAACGAACAAGGACATCTCCGAGGTGCCAGATATCGCGAAGGGGCTGGCCGGAGTTTCCCAGTGGACGGAGTAGTCGAGGACGCCGGGAGTCATCTTCACGGAGTAGGAGATGCTGGTTGCCAGGTATTGGAAGGATGGGCTTGGAGGGAGACCAGCCTCCATGCTTGTATTGCCGAGCAGGAGGTGCGAGCTGTTGTCGGTGCCGGCAACACAGGTGAGACTGAAACCTGGCAAGGAGCACAAAGGACCTACTCCGAACGGATAAGGTATAGTATAACCAGTACCACAGGTGTCGGAGCAGTTTCTACTAGCCGTGTTCTCCGTCGCAGCTGTGGCCGACGGCAACACGAGCACTGCAAGCACGAGCAGCGCCATGGCCGTGTTCATCTTGGTATGGTCTCTACTCGATCTTTAGGTTTCTATGTTTGTGTTGGATCATATATAGTGCCAGTGCTTGACTTGGTAATGCTATATACTCCAAGCGCCCGCCCGCCGCGGCTGACTGACTTTTCAAATTTTGAAGAAGGGGCGCACTACTGCTGACCAGTTGTAGACATGTACCTTTGAGGTCGGTGCCTGTCTTTGTCGTGCATTTGGAAGAAAGTCTACAACAAATTTTCTACCTACCATCCACACTTCCTTGTTTAGAAGGAGGTGCCATCATGGTCAGCACAAATTTTGAGGTCGGACGATCATGTTTCAGGTGGCCAGAGTGCTACAGTGACGGGGTCGAACTTAAAAGACCTCTTTTTCGGTTTTCTTTTGCACCTGGATGCTATCGGTTTCGGCTGTATTTCGTTATCTGTTGATAATGAAATTCGATCCGTGGGGATCGCGTAGAAAAAATCTACACTATCCTTGTGAGTTCCCTATCATGGGAAAACAGTTCTATGCCTATGAGTTGTATGAAGTTTAAGAATTTCCCGTCATGATAGTTGCAACCTACTGAATCAGAGTACCCACGTCTCACTGTTCTTCAATCCAATCTTTTTTTCTGTATTTTGTACCCGATCTCCGAGTCTACGATCCATATTATTTTTTCAGTGAATGGCAGGTATATACTGAAACATGTCTAGATATAGACAGTTCAACTACCTATTTGTGGCCTGCCTTTTCAAATTACATGGTATGCTGGAACTCAGTATTGAAATAGTTGTGCTTAGTCTATACATGTAAAGTTGAATTGTCAACTCGGTCTCTCAACCTCGGATATTCACAGGTCAGACCTGAAGTTCCTATTCAGAGCTAAGGCAGAGTGTACTTGTCCTAAATTATCCCAGAACGAAACTGCACAATGGCAAATTGAAGTTTAATTACCTGCAAGTTGCGACCACGATTCCTGTATCGACACGGTTTTTTTTTTGTAAACAATTTTCAGCCCCGCTCTACTGTGGACTAATGTTGTCTGTTTGGCAGTAATTTTTGCACTGCAAACTTCAGAGTTTCAGAGTGGATTCTGCATCTCAGTTGCAGAGTGGCTTCTGCTCATGATCAATCTGGATCACAGTGGAACGAATGATCCTGCTGCATCTCTGCTTGTCAACTAACACATCGGACATAGTGGTAAAGCGAAGCAAGTACGTGATCATTTTTGTGAAATTTGTGAAATGATCACAGTGGAAGCCTGTACACAAATTTCACAAATTGTGATCATTTTTTAAAAAGTTGTGATCATTTCTTTTGAAACCTTATGTAAAGGTAATTTGAAAGTCATCTAAATTATTTCAAGTTGGTTAACGTTTTTGGAAACTCACTTTTTTGTTGAAAGTTCTGCATGAACTAATCTGAAAGTCATCTAAATTATTTCAAGTTGGTTTCCTACACTATGCATCGCAACGGTTGCTGGTAGCACCAATTAATTAATTGCTCATGTTGTAGCGTTGTTGTGAGTACTGATCTCTAATTTCTTCTTATCCATCTACCCGAAGACTCGAAGTGTTTGCAGCGTGCATGCCTAGCGGTATCGCTAGTGAAAGTTGAAACTTCAGGTCACGCCGGAAACGGCAACATTCCAAGCCCCTGAAGGAATTGCGTCTGGGTTGCGTGCTTGACGATCACAGCACCCTGAAGGAACTGCTACTGCTGCACACGCACGCAAAGTCACGCCGACCAAAGTGGAAATTAGGAGACGATGGGAGTTTCGATTTAGTCATGCCTAGTTTGAACACTTTTCCCTTGTCCAAACACTTTATTTTTTGCGAAAAGGACCCTCGCATTAAAAAAACATGGAACGATACAAAACACCTCAACAATTAAAAACGAAAATTACATCGAGATCCTTAAGATGCCATTCGTCTTCAACCTCTAGACCGTGTCGACGGCGCGCCGTCGCTGCCGCTACTCCCAGAGCCGGCTTGACATTTTGGTTGCAGACAAGAAGTCACCGCACGGGTCAAGAAGACCACATCTTTCCTGAAGCCAGAGAAGAAGGATGAACCGTGGATGAAGCTACATGACGATCTGAAGAACATCACCGCCAGAAGAAGTCCTCGAGAACCAAACCACTCACACAAACTTCTCGACGTCGTCGCCTAGATGTGTTTGAAGCCGGGGAGACTTTATTGGAAGAGGCGCTGCCACCACCACCTGAGCGCCTCCCCATCAAATCTTAACCCTAAAATCAGGAGAACGGAGACCTTCTGCCGACGGGGCCGAGATCCGCCCCGCCTCCATGGCCCGACACCTCTTATATTTCTTGAATTCCTTGTGTGTTACATTGAGAAATTTTGATTTAATCATAATCGTAGATTATCTTTGAATAATCTCTCCAAAAACCCGATGAAAAATATGAGGAGAATATTGTTTCATATGTTGTTAAGGCTCTTATAAAAGTACTAGGTATATTAGAAACTATGTGGCTTGTTGCGCTAAAAAAAAGAAACTATGTGGCTTAATAATAATGGTGTGCATGGCAAATTTAATTAGGTTTTAAGACTTTTTGACAGTCTGCATCAACAACAAATTACACAATAAGCGTGTTAATCTTTTTTTTTTTGAAATGGGAATAAGCGTGTTAATGTACATGCAAATCCAAATCTGACAATTCGTGCACCACCGACCCGAGTCAAGTCAAGTCAAGCTAGTTGGTTTGGGCTAGTAGGTCCAAGATCTCTCCTGCGCTCGTGAAGCCAAAACCACTCATCCAGTGCTCTTATTTCCTAGCTTTTGTACTTGAAGTCTGAAGAAGAAGGTCCAGCCGTCTCCATCCACCACTATGATCATCGATCCATGTTTCTTTCCCTCGGCCAATCAGAACGAAGATAGCGAGAGCACGGGGATTACGTGCTTGTTTGAGGATGATGAGAGCCGTTGGATCTCCTGTGGACCGTGGTCATGACTCTACACTGTTGTGGCCTTTCCATCATGTCCGTGTCAGCATGTCAGCCGGTGTGTTTGCTCAATTAATACATGCATCAACCAGTTGCTTGATTTGTACTACTATGTGCACAATGTAATGTCTTCTATAGATTAATTTGCTAAAAAGACTTACATTGGGGTACAATAAATACAATAAATAAATGATCTCGATACTACTCCTGGTTCGAAAATAGCCACCAAATTTTTCATTGCAACTAACAAATTATTTTGGTTCAGCCATCAAGTTTATAAATAAATCACCAGGTTTTTTATGCACCTAAACATATTATTCAGCAATAATTAAAAAGTTTTTTTCCGATTTATACAGAATATATGTGTATGCTCACAGTGCAAAGGATCCACCTGAAAAGTTGCTACTACAAGACAACTAACATGACTGTGTTGACCTGTATATTTTTTTCCGTCCCTTGGATATCCAAAAACATGACGTATGATCGAGGGCGGATCCAGTGAGGGTGCCATCTCACCCCTCCAAAATACAAGTTCTCAATTACTCACTCCGTTCCAAATTAGATGACTTTTATTTGTCCACATGCGGATGTATTTAGACATGTTAAAATTATAGATGCATCCGTATGTGAACAAATAGAATTCATCTAATTTAGAACGGAGGGAGTACTTAGTAGTATTTTGGCTAATTCTATGTCTATTATTGAGTAAATGTAAAGTTCACTAAGCCCAGTAATAAGCTTGGATCATATACTAGATCCGCCACTGCGTATGATACGAAATATTTTGTACTTGAAGAACACTTGTGACATGCCATGCAAAAAGATATTTAATTTGAGAAATTATGCTCAAGAAAAAGAGAGGTTTGGCAGCATAGTGCTTCTACGCGAGTGAATAAGGCCCAGTTGTTTCGGGGCTTCCTAGCAGCTTCTAGGCGAAAATAAGCTAAAGCCTAAAAGAACTCGATTTTAAGCAGCTTATTGTGGCAGCCGGCTTCTCTCGTTTCTTCACAGTGGGGAGAAGCTAGGTAGCCCCTACTTCCCGCCCCCGCCGACGGCTTCCCGCGAGTGGAAACGAACCGTTATTTGACCTTACCCCTCTTTGCCATCGAATTTACGGAGACTGCCACCACCCAGCAGAGAGCGAACCGGGCATTTCCCTTCTTTCTTTCTTCCCGAGCGAGGCCGAGCAAGGCTTTTCTTTTCCGCGTCTCGACCCGAGCTAGGGTTCCTCGTCCGGCGCCGCCCCCACCCACGCCCCCACCGCCCCCGCCGCTGACGCCCTCCTCGCCCCCCTGCAACGTCCGCAGCCGCCCCCGTCGCAGAGGAACGGGCAGCAGCGGCCGACGCCCGCTTCTCCAGCCGGTGCTCCGCCTGCGGCGCTCCGGCGACGCCTCGACTCCGTCTTGCTTCTCCCGCCGACGCCCACATGGCGGATCGATCTGATGGAGCCTCTCGTGGTGATTTCTCATTTCTCCGATTTCTGATTTCTCTGTACAATACGTGGGCATGCTTGTCTCTCGTGGTGAGCTACACCCGTGGCTGGTTAATTTTTTTGTCTCATCCAGATTAAAGCTTCTATTAGTATAGTACTACTCCATTGGGGATTTGCTAGCTAGAAGAAAATATTGTATAATTGTTGGGGACAAGAAGACAGGAAGACACACGCATTGTAATCAAGTAACAATGAATCCTATATTTATTGTAATAATATTTAGCAATTTATATAATGCTCAAAATATTATTTTGTGATCGTATATGTGAAAACACCACAAAAGAACTCAAAATCTATTTAGTTACATCATAAATTGATCCCAAGGACGTTATAGACTTTTTACTATACAACTCAGACAATAAGCCATGACCTGATAAGCCAAAAAGAACTCGACTCCAATTTCTCGTGAGCTTCTTTCCACCGCTGTTTCTCTGGCAGCTCCAGTCAAGGTGGCTTCATCTCTGCCAAAAAGGCTGTCTCGATCAGTATGCCGCAGGTACTGTAGCAGTGATGGCGATACTGTAGCAACTTTTGCGCTACTGCAGTTTTCTTCTGTACTAGCGCTGCAGCGGACGTCTACTAGCTTAGTTAGTACTTACTCTGTGCCTTTTAAATTAATACATGAGCATGGCATTACTAATTAGATAACTTAGATCGTGAAGTGGAGGAGTATAACAATGGTTACAATAAATACATGAGCATGGCATTACTAATTAGATAACTTAGATTTGTTAATAATTGAATGTATCTAAACACTTTACAAATATAGATACATCCACATGTCGACAAATGAGAAAGTCGTCTAATTTGGAACGGAGGGAGTACGTGGTTAATTAGTGCATGCTTTTTATAGTACCACTAATAAAAAGATACAATTAACAATAATGTATCATGTAAAAAAATTCAGTTTATCCATGACTCCTATTATAAACAACCTTGTTTAGCAACGGCAGATGACCAGTATGTTAGTACTTGTAGCGTGTGCCCGCAACACACGCTACCAGTATGTTACTCGTGGTAGCGCATCCAGTAAAGCATCACACTACTAGTATGCTCTACTTAGACTAGTCACAATGGGGAGTAACATAGAGGAGTATCATGCATATGATACTACTCTATGTTACTACCTCCACAATGGGTAGTATCATAAGTGTAGTAACATATAGGGTTTCATTTATTATTTCGTGGGATCTATACTAGTACTTTAACTTTGTGACCTATTTGTGGCATGTAGCAATAAGAAATTTTATTTGTTGGTACGCAAAGGATAATTACAAGAACACAAAATAAAATGGATCTATAGTAAATAGTAAAATTTCAAAACAATATCATTAAAATATATACAACATATTTAGTGATACAAGATCAAGACCATAATATAATCTATTTTCGCCCAAAATAGATCATCGCGCCTGGAGCAAATCATAGGTGAACCAATCTGAACCAAATTAATGGAACGGGGTCACCAAACAGGAGCAGTTTCTATGTCTATCAACCAGCCTTCCCAGTTTAAAAGAATAGAACCTGAATACATCTGATCTCTGAGTTCATATATGTCCATGTAAAATATTTTACGGTGAAAAACATGGGCAGGTCTTGTGGACATAGCAGGTATTGTACAAAACTACTACCTAATCTTACGAACAGACCATGTCTTCTGAAAAACTACTATCTAAACTGAGCAAATCATCAGGTTACTCGTGAGGGGAACTTACCATTGATTTAATGAGGGGATCGCTGACGTGCTCGTCGGGGGGCCGGGTAGTAGTGCGGCGGCGTCGCAGGGTTGGCGGAGGAGCTCGCCGGGGACCCGGGTTAGAGGTCCAGTGATGGAGAGGGCTGACTGCAGGAGCTCGTCGGGGCGCCGGGGAACTGCTGTGGCGGTGAGGTTGCCGACGGCCGGATCCTTGCCGTCCCATTGCGTGAGCCAGACTTCGCCATGGTGGCGCCGCCGGCCGCCGCCGGCCGCCTGCAGCAGGGATAGAGAGAGCAGAGATGGAGGTGAATGCGCAGGAGTGGAGGAGCTGGTCGCTGGTCGGGGAGAGATCGAGAAGCAGAGAAGGAAGAGGTCGCACGGGATCTTTTTCCCATTATTTTTTATCGTAAGCTGTGTCATGATACGGTATCCACTTATGTTACCATAACCCCTCTCTCTTCCTTAATTGTCCACCACGTCAGCGTTTTTGCTGAGCTGGAGATTATGTTACCGCTTATGATACCAGCGTTGGGGCTAGTCTTAGTAGCCACTTAGTAGTGCGTTCTCCTAGAACACGGTACACTAATTAGCAGTATCGTGTGTTTATTAGCGCACACTACTTCTGAGGTGGCCGCTAAAACTTTTTTCCTACTAGTGCGTAGGCCACCATCACGGAACACGACTCCCCTGATGCGTCCAACGCAAGGGCCGGTTCAAAGGCCTTCGTTCGTCGGCCCATGACAGCCCAAGGGCCACCAACGACTTTCGTTTCCGTGAACCCTAGCTCCGAGTGCATGCCGTCAACCCCGGTGGCTGCCTCAGGCGAAATGGCGATCAAGAGATCCTCCCCACCTATAGGAGGTACCGGAGGGTAACGCCCTTCCATGCACCACCGGGAGAGGCGGGAAGTCCGACACCATCAGGATGGACCTGGCGCCCGTCACTGGTTCACACCCAAGCTTGAGTTGCCCTCTCCGATGGCGCAGCTCAGGCGAGCGGTCCGCGACCTAGGAAGAGCGCCAGCCTAGCGCCGGTGCCACGAAGGAGAGGCGCCGGACCGGATCTAGGTGAAACAGGCACCTTGCTCGACGCGTTCTCCCAACGCGGCTAGTGGCGAGAAGGAGCCGAGCGGAGCCTCCGGGGCTAATGCAAAAGTTATTTCTCGTTTTTCTTTTGTTTTGCGAGACACCAAATCAACTCAAAAAACTTGTGCACATTTACACATATAAACGCACGCACACAAATCCTACCTACACACGCAGGTTCTCAAATTATTCCTGGCATTGCCAAGCAGCAGGAAAGGTAGGTAGCGTCCTTGCGTACAGGATTCTGGATTTCAGGTCTTTTCTTAATGCTCTGCGTACCAACAACAAACTAGTAAAAGGCATTGTGCTCCTAGCCCTTGACACGACACGTTGCAAGCTCTTTCTCCTTTTCTTCTTGTCGATCTTGTCACTAGCTACGGGTACAAAGCAAAGCAAGCTCCGATCCCGAGCACCCAGGCATGGCAAGCAAGCACACGGCGGTCGGAGCCGGAGGTACTAGCTACATCTCTCTTGTTCCCTTCTTCCTCTCTCAATCTCACCCTAGATCTCTCGCTCGCCGTGATCAGAGGAAGCAGGATTTTACGCACACTAATTTCTTCCAGTCTAGCAGGAGAAGAAGGTACGAACGACATGCCGCCACCGTCCCTGAGCAAGTGGTTCAACGAGATCCCCGGGGCGCTCATGGCTCCAGCGGCCATGGTGGCACTGGTGACCTTCCGGGCCGCCATGAACCCCCCGGCGAGGCTCACCATGTTCCCCGCGAGCTATGCGTGGTTCGCAGTGCTCAATTCCATGACACTGTACACCTCGCTCATCCTCATACTGCTGATCTTGAGGCAGCTCTTCTACGGGACGCCAGCCATGGCCAGGATCACCACCGCCGTCGCCCTCTTTGTCATGCTCTGCCTCACCTCCGCCTTCGTGTTCGCCTCTAGCCCCCAAGACCCAGTCGCCGGCTTGGCACCCT
The DNA here is from genome assembly GCA_947311845.1 of Poa pratensis. Lineage (NCBI taxonomy): Eukaryota > Viridiplantae > Streptophyta > Magnoliopsida > Poales > Poaceae > Poa > Poa pratensis. The sequence continues at coordinate 3,637,312 of CAMZMU010000010.1, forward strand.
TCCTCCCGGCCGTCGTCATCTGCGCGCTCGTCTACTCCGTCGCCCTAGCCTTCGAGAAGTGGTACATCGATCGGCGCCTAACTAATGATAGCTTTCAACTCCCTGAGTAGAAGTAGTAGGAGTATACATATGATTGATTGATCGATATGTTTGTTTGTACAGGGCAACACGGTGATGGATGCCCCGACGATCGAGGAACGCCGGCCGGCAGGGAATGCCGGCTGCCCGCCACAGATGATCAAGCCGTAGCTACTACTACCAGACTAACTAGATTAGTATTTAGCTTCAGTATCTACTCTGTCTTCCCTGTCCGTACGATGTAGACTAGATTATTTAGCTTCAATGTCCAAAAACCATTATTTACGCGTAGCTAGGCATCTAGTATATGTTCGCTGCTACTAGTACCACCGGACTGATTATTTAGCTTCAATGTATAAAAACTACTGCAGTATTGGATTATTTAGCTTCCATGTTCTTTTTTCTTCTCTCTGTCTGCCTCCACTGTCCATTGTTCAGTTGGGGTTTCTTTGTCCTCGAATCTGGCTCGCGGCTCACCTGCATGCTGATTAGCTTCAGTTTTTTTCGGTCCTAATTTTCACATAATACAGCAAGCAGTAAGATTCATGCAACTAGTACATAAATGATGCATGCTTGGGCAGTTGGGCACATCTTACTCCCAAACAAAATTTCTACCCTGGAACACAATGGCCAGCAAATTTCAAACCATGAAATACTAACTTGTGCCTTTTCTCTCATCTACTTGGGACCCCTTTTTGCCATCCTGGAATTTCCAACTCTCAAACCTCTACGAGCCAATTGACCACAGTTTTGATTCCACGTCAAGTCGGCAATAGAAACGATAAAGGTTGCTTTCTTTGTTGATGCGATCGATTGACCTGACCTGACTCGCCCTCCGCTTTTCATTTTTATTCGAAGCCGTCCCGCCCCTTCTTCCGCGTTGGTGCCCTTTCTAGCTACGCTGCTCTTTTGTTTGCTCGGACGCATTGGTACGAGGCAGGGTGCTTCGAAAGATAATGGAATGTGCTCTTTTGTTCGCCCTCTTTGGCATGCTCTGCCTCACCTCCACCTTCGTCTTCGCCTCAAGCCCCGAAGACCCAGTCGCCGGGTTCGCACGCCTCCTCCGGGCCGCCGTCCTCTGCGTGCTCGTCTACTCCGTCGCCCTAGCCTTCGGGAAGAGGTACATCGGCTCCTAATCCTTAATTAATGCTAGCTTTCAACGTGTCATCTACTCCCTGAGTAGTAGTAGTATACATATGATTGATATGTAGGCGATGCAATGTTTGTTTGTACAGGGCAACACGGTGATGCCCCGATCGACGAGGAACGCCGGCCGGCAGGGAAAGACCAAGCCGTAGCTACTACTACGTACCAGACTAGCTAGATTAGTATTTAGCTTCAGTATCTACCCTGTCTTCCCTGTCCGTACGATGTGGACTAGATTATTTAGCTTCAGTGTCTAAAAACCTTTATTTTGGTCCGAGTATGTATGTTCTGTTGTTTCTTTTTGCGGGTTTCTGTTATTAGTGGAACATGAATGGAACTTCCAATTGCAAGTGCCAGATGGTATATAGAAGCTGGTGCACTATGGAATTATGCATCGCAATCGTTAGACAAAATGATGATCTGCTGTGGAAATCGAGATAATCCTGACGCAAACAATTCAGTGTTCATTCCTACTGCCTAACTGACAAGAGCTGATGCGTACCAGACCATTGCCTTGTGTGACTCCATGATCTGCATTTTGAACATGTTACTCTGTTTTGCTCTGCATTTCTCATTGGATTGGGTCTCCTGACCTCACCAATTGCAGAAGCCGCCGTCTGAACATCGACACACTTACGTCCGAGATGCACAGCACTGGGTAAAGGCATCAGGCAGTGCTGAATTGCCTGAGCTTTCAGCTAAAGAAAGTCATTGTTTAGAGTGCAGAGATGCTGCATCAGGTGTAGGCGTTGCAGCTTCTCCGCGAACGGCCCGCAAGGATTTTCGGAACCGAAATCAACCTGCGGTCAGTCCCCACGTGCGTCAGGGATCAGGCATGGGCCTGGATGCGGGACACTGTGGAACCACCCAACCAGCCATTTGCTAATGTGAAGCCGAAGGTTACCTCCGAATACATCTCGTGGCCCGTGGGTCGCCTGGGCGAACATGTTTTGTGGTTTTACCTCTTAGGGGTGAACGTACAAAAAACTTGAATTTTAGTGTGTACTAGTTGAATGCCCGTGTGTTGCTACAGCGCCATAATTTGTATGCCTAGTGTATCAGTCATGTATGTCTCTAAAAATATAGTTAAATATATCATATGCCTACTCTTATCACTTCCAAGAATAAAAGATGTTCTCTTTTAGATAAATAGATGATTTCTTGAATATACCCGATGTTCAAATTTTGATTTAGCTATTAATTTTATACAACATGAAATAGAAAATCAAGAAAACATAACAATAAAATTATGTTTGAAAGATCTCAATGTTATATTCCATTATTCGGATAAAGTGATAGAGAAATTCAAATGCACGGTTTGAAAAGGTCATGCATTGAGAACGTCCAAATATGGTTTTTTTTTAAATAGTTTAGGGAAGATAATACTTTTAGTACGTAAAAATCTGCATGTTATGAAACATTAGTATTTTTCACTTTTTATATTTTAAAATATGTTGGTTATTGAACATCAGTAGTTTTTCTATAATTACTGTAAGATTAATGTTTTTTTTAAATCCTTTCATACTACAAAATTAAAATCGTTCAAATGAGATTTATTTTTGTTATAAAAAATTGTTCAGGTCATGTAAATTTTCATATCAAACCATCACTCAAATAATATAAATGTTCAAATAACATTAATATTCACATTGAAATATCAGAATATAAGATAAATGTTTCATTAAAAACCGTTCCTATATGGTAATTGTCCTTTAAATTTTTTCTTAAATAAGATAAATATTCTTATCAAAAGCCAAATGAGATAAATGTTCTTATTCAAACAACAGTTCAAATAAAAGATAGCAGCAGCGTACACTTTTTTCCTTTTGGAGATTTGCAGCAGGTTACACGAAAGAAGCTGCAAAGTATGGAATGGGCCAAGCGCATTAACAGCAAGGAGTACGCGGACGGAAATCTTCTTCCCGCTAAGAGCGTGAAATAGGAGGTTCTTGTGCGGTATGATACCATAGGGTCAGCAAGGCCAAAACTGTTTTATTTTTTCTTCTTTTCTCTTATGGTTTTCTCTTTCTTTCTCATTTCTCTCAAAAGTCGTGATTTTTTTTTGTTGTGATCAAGCATTTGTGTGAAACTAGTTTTGTACCAAACTTATAGTTCAGGACATAGTCCATCATTAAGGTTGGGATCTAGTGTGACATAAGTTTCTAAGTGTAAATTTAATTTAACAGTCTTTACTAAGTACCGGTATATAAAACAATGTTTTGGAACTAAACGATGATGACATGTGCCAATGAGAATGTATGGGGGATTGTTAAAATTTTCATGTAGATCTTTGCCCAAGGCCCAACTAAATTCTAAAATTCTCTTGGCCCATTTGAGTGGGTGGTTTGAGGACTAAAATTTAGTCCTACATTATTAGTTCGTAAAGAGTTGCACCAGTTTATGTAGTAAACTCTTCTACCACTTGTAAGAGTATTAAAATATAAGAGTCATCGTGTAGTCCTCCTCCTCCTCCTCGCCTCGTCATGCCACGCCACGCTTCGTTCCGCCTCGTCGCGACGTACCGCGTCAGGTTTCTGGGATGATGTGAGTCGATGCCTATATTTGTGCTGCTCGCGAAAAACTGATGAGTCATTTATTAATCTTTAAGAGGTGCCTTAATTACTTTCAGCCGTTTCCAATTCGTTTGCATCATGGGGCAGCGCCCATGTCCTACCCGACCTACAATATATATAAAGTCTAGGTGAACCCAAGCCGGCACGCGCAACATAGAGTATCTCGTCATTCTAGTTCAAAACCCTTGCGCCGACGTCTTTCAAGTCTTTTTCATCCCGTCTTTTGGCTGTACCGGTTGAAGAGACATTAGGGATTCGGAACCCTAACTATTGTGATCCTGTACTGGAGAGGGGTGGTCAGATTTTTGGGAGCCCACTTGTTGCAACTACTTGCAGCGACTACTTCCCAAACGATGACTTTTTCCGTGAGCTCGGCAACCTCTTCATCGACGACATGAGCGACAACCAGAATGCCAACGGCTCTGTTACTGCTGCACCGTACGTGTTCATATTTTCCTATTTTAGATACTCATAGAATTTATGTTTCTAGCATATGTTTTACATTCGATCTATTTGTCTACTGTATTAGTACACCGCATGATTAGTTTAATACTCATAGTTCAGATGAACTGTTTCCTATTTTTGTAAATTAAACCATACGCTAAATTTCTTATATATTGAACAAGAATATATTGAAAGTGTGTCCTCTATCAGCATGGTGGACGACCGCTGGACAATTATAAGGTTGGGAACTTTTCGCATAGATAATTATTTGATAACAGTTTTCATGTTGTGTTTCAAAAATAGAAAATCATAAGCTGGTGAACGCAGTCCGTTTAAAGACGTTTGATGGAAAATATTCATTCAAAATCCATAGCTTTCCTGTTGGGTTTGAAAATAAAATAGCCAATGGTTTTTTAATGTGTATATGTAGGATTCCAACAAATCAGTTGATGCAAGAGCCTACGTATAGACACTTGATATATGTAAATGATTAGCCCGTTCGAATGCACAGGTAGATGACTAGTGATTAGAACTCACAACTTAAAATACTTGACTGCTTTTGTTTGTGCGATAACGCTTTGAAATACGCGATATGTCCAGGCTTTGACCAAGTTCATATGTCCGCCGCCCGCAATGAAGATTTCTTGGCATAAATTGTCCCTTATTAATGTGACCGGCGTATTTAACAATGAGCACTGGTTTTCGCCCAAGGTTTAGTGACGTTGCTTACAATATATTTAAAGTTCATTTGCAAGTTGCAAACGTAATCAGTAGGATTCCTTGTCTAACTAGGGTCCGGGCAATTACTGCAGAATGGACCATACCATTCTCCACATAATTTCTTGATTATGATGTCTGTTAGAAGATGGGATCAGGGAGTCGTTATTGCAGAGTGGACTTTACCATTGTGCGTGGAAAATATGTCGTGTTCCATTATTACCATTGTCTCACTCTCCATTATTTATATACTTTGTTCTAAATGGCGATTTGAAAATTTCGGCCACATCTTCTCATTGGAATTCCGCCAAGCACATGCTAATTAATGTTCTTGGATGGATTCCAATGACTCAGTCGTTTTTAAGCCAGTGTGGTGTGCACTACACAATGTTTGTAGGAAAATTGCTACTCCCTCCGTTCGAATTTATTCTATATCCTGGAAAATTTCAGACAAATTAGGCTAGTATTTATTAGTACTACTTTGCACATTTCACCATGCATCATAATTATGATCTCACAAGAAACAAAACACCCATTGGTTAAACGAGTCTTAATTAATGTAATCCATGCATGAGAAATAGCAAACCGGTGCATGCATTGGTGTAGACTCTGTCCCTCTTAATTAACAAGGTTGGACCCACTCAGAATGTAGACTAATTATGAACAAATTTTGGACCTAGAATGTAGATTAAATCCAAACGGAGGGGTAAGTTATTGTGTAGTTACTTTTGGATTAAGAGTTGTATTAGATCTGGATAGATACGAGTAGTGTTCGGGTCAAACTCTTCTAGCATGTGCCTTCTATATAATGAGGAGGGTACCACACGATATAACCTATGACGACTTATAGTAACAGACGGGTAAGGGAGAGTCGGCGGCCTGTGCCGATGCCTAAGGTGGCCAGGTGTTGCGGTATCAGAGGGAAGAAGGGCCCGTAATCATGCCCCGCAGATGTATGTGAGTCTACTGAATCGCGTTAATAAATCTCATTGTCGTCATCATGCTGTGATTGCTTGGTTCTCGGTACATCGGTTGTGCGCTTACGAAGATAACATATGGCATTAAAAAAATTACGAGTCGATGCGCCGCAACTTGTCGCTAGGGTACCGACAAAAAATTACGAGTCGACTAATCAAGGTTTTTGGTTTATCGCTGGGTACCAACAAGTAGACTAGTCAAGCGAGTAGTCCTAAATTGTCGAGTGACACTTAACAATTGATGCCATTGCGCTTAGCAGGTCTCTAGGGGCCAGAAATGGTCAAAAGTTTTGGCACAACCTAAAAGTATTAGTGTTGCGGGGATCTTGTATACTTCATTTCAATTCATTCTAGAAGATGTCTTCTCATCAAAGATGGATTTAGTTTTTTTCTTCATGACTTAATTGAAGATTGGTCATGTTATCATGGCTATGTTCACGAAAACGAATGAATCAAATGAAAGTGGTTGCTGAGCTGCTTAGTCTATAGATGCTAGTTAATGATTAATAAGGACTAAGATATTACCAAGCTGTATATACGTTTAAATTTTTGAAAGGTGAACGAAACCCTGGCCTCTACATTGAAACGATTAACACAACTTTTTATTGCAAAATTCAGAAATACAAAGTAGATAAATCCAAAACCACATATGTCTCGCGACAATACCTTCACTAGGCTACCACTAATTTCATAGCAGAAGACAAAAACTAAAGAAAAAATACGAAACTTTTAGTCAAAACCTTTAATCAGGGAAAAAAATAGGACGTGGATCAACAATGACGAATCCAACATAAGATCGAGAGTTGAAATTTTCATCGCCAAAGATGAGTTTCAACCGACTAACCACTTTAAGCAAGGACGCGACACAATGCATGGTTCGTTAACAATTACCGAAAATGTTGCCCCCGAAGTGTGCAAACTCGATTATAGAGACTTTATATATACCCCTTCTTTCAACCTTAGATGGCATTCTTCAAAATGACCTAAGTGAGGATGAAATATAATACGTGCGTTGATCGCCAAAGATGAGGTGTTCCACGTGAAGTTGCCGGCCACACTGATGGCACAGACCTGATTTTTCCCTCCAACGTAGTACGATCGATGGGACGTCCATGACGACTTGATAGCACAGGTCGGAAGACCTCGTCAGAATATTTCATGCATAAATACAGCCTACAGGTGCAGGCCCAAATGCAGATTGGCATCAGAGGTCTCCACTCTCCAATGGCGAACCTACTGGAGAGAGCTCCTCAGGCGCTAACCTCCGGCTCCGCCCATCCGCACACGCTTACACTGGTGCATAGGGGCGGCGCATTACACCACTGCGATGGCTGCCGGCAGCTCGTTGCAGACGAGGCCTGGTACCGGTGCGACCCATGCGACTTCGACCTCCACCTACCGTGCGCGCTAGCGCAGCCCACCACCGCACACCCTCGCTTCGGCGGCTGCGCTTTCACCTTCTTCACCAGTCCCGGCGCCGGCAACAGCAGGACCTGCGACGCGTGCGGCGACCATGTGCTCGGCTTCCTGTACCAAAGCCAGGGAGGCCAGCTGGACCTCCATCCCTGCTGCGCTTTCCTCAAGGAGAGCATTGTCTGCAATGGCCGCGAGCTCCACCTCTGCACCCAGCAGGCGGGCGGTGCCTGCGACCTGTGCGGCCAGGACAAGAACGGGCGGCGCGGCAAGTTCTGGACCTACGCCTCCTTCCAAGCCAACGGCGGCGTTGTGAGCACGCACGTCGCGTGCCTCTTGTATGGCGACAAGAATCGTCACCCTGGACATGGTACTGGTAGGTTCTTCTCAAAGTGCTTCCTTACAGTTTGGCAGGAATTACACACAAACTCCATTGCTGACAAGTGTGAGCCTGCATGCATGCAGGAGTTAGCCGTTCCATTTGCACCTCCTCTTCTACTCAGACGCCGGCTCCCAGCCCCAGCCCGAATCAGATGGGGAATGTCGGCGGGAATGTCGTCAACACGGTCCAGACCATCTATACTTTCTACTGCTTTGGCAAGATGCTGAAAGACATCCTTGACGCCATCAACTCTGGGGACTCCACGGACACTCTCGGGTGATTTACACTCAAGCCGGCCGGCAAGTAACGAAAAGCTAGTACAGTGCAGCTCCACGTACTACTTGCCTCTCTTATACTCTATGCGCAAATCCTAAAATAAAGTGCTCCATCGATCGCCCGTATCCATTGAGCACAGTCGCTGAAAACACTCCATCAGCTGTAAGTTTGTAATCTGTATTTTTAATTCCGCCTCAACTCGTACCAAGCTCGATCGGTAGTCACACATTGAGCTACAATGTCGAGTATCCCGGCCCTGTGTAATTTTAATCGACGACCATGCATGCATGCTTATATATATGCCCCTTTTGTCCACATACAAGATCGCCCAGCGGAACGATTATGAGAAATCTTTCCACTTAATTAATACGGTCGGGAGCCCTCTCGTTTACTTCGGCATAATGCAACATTTTGTCTACTTAGACGAGGCCAAAGAACAAAGCAAGTTAAAAACAAAGCGTATTTGGGTAACCTTTTTTTAGACATAAGGCACGTGGCCAGCTTTATAACTTAATAAAGCCAAGAATGGCAGAGTACAAGACACGACTGCTTGTAATATTTCTATCATCGGTAGAAATAGTTGTATCTCAGCTACCATCGTCGGCTTGTAATATTTTGATTGGATTTTGCTAGAGGCCGAGTGGGATTCCTGCTGTATATTTTGTTATATGAAATGGTTTTGGGTAGCTTAGTTAGCTGCCTAGCTTGGTGGCATCCTGCCTATACCAGAGGTAACTCTCACCTATTCTTGCTTCTACCTTTACAAGAAAGAGGCGGCGATTTGGGTAGTGGGTCTAGATGCACCCATTAGGTAATTTTTTTTTGTTTTTTTTCAGAATGTCAAAAAATTCCAGAAAAAAATTCGTATGTACATTACAGCATGATGTGTTAGCACAAAAATTGGCATGGTGAAAAAACTTTTTTAGCAACTTGTACAAAAAAGACAAAATTCTGCAACGTATATATACATTTCGGTATGTCCGAATTTGTCTTTTTTGCATAGGTTGCAAAAAAGGTTTTTTCTTCGCGTAACTTTTTGTGCTGACTTGAAATGTGTTTGACTATATGTAAAAAAATTATTTTGAATTTTTTGACATTCGGAAAATTGTTTTTTGGGTATTGGGTGCATCTGCAACCACTACCCGTTGTGAATATCCGGAGAAACCCCCGCTTATATGTTTCTCTACAGTTTTGGCAGTTTTTGCTTGTCATCGTATTACACTGCACTGAAGATCACGGCGAGACCTGATGGACCTACAGGTGAATATCTTTTCTTTTTGAGGGAATCTTGTAAAACAAATGGCCTCAAATAAAAAAGGGCCACGCTCACGGATTCCTCAAAAGATAATGCAAATCCCAGCCCTGGGCCCGCACCGGTCGTTGAAATGTTTGCAGAGCTCCCTCAGGAGAGTAGCCTTGCAATTCTGGCGAGACGAGTCCAACTGTTTTGGTCTCAAACTCATTGAATTATTCGCTGAGAATGCCATGGTTCTCGAAGAATTGCATGTCGACCAAAAGTTGTGCGAGCACATAAACCATAAGACTGAATGGTGGAACTCAAAAAGGAGAAAGTTACCCTTAAAGTCAGGAGCGACATGTTTTGTGGTTTTACCTCTTAAGAGGTGAATGCACAGAACTTGAATTTTAGTGAGTATACTCTAGTTCTACAGGAGGGAAATTTTGGGCTGAAATGTGCTGGTATATCTTGGCTTCATGGGTAGCCCTAACGTGTAAAGTTTAAGGTCGAATAAATAACGTATAAATGTGCTGGTATATTTTGGCGTGAGTATGTATCTTCTGCTGTTTCTTTTTGCGGGTTGCTGTTATTTGTGGAACATGAATGAAACTTCCAAATTGCAGGTGCCAGATTTTATATAGAAGCTGATCCACTATGGAATTATGCATCGCAATCGTTAGACAATATGATGATCTGCTGTGGAAATCGAGATAAACTTGACGCAAACAATTCAGTGTTCATTCGCGACACCATGGTCTGCATTTTTTCGAACAGGATAAATAACTCACCATCTAATTAACTTCATTTAAACATGATACATTTTACATTGTTGAAATCCGAATAAACTAGAATATATTCGCGAAGAAAAGGTACCACCATTTTTTTTTCCAGTCACATCTTTGCCGGGTGCCACACTCGGCGAAATGCACGCATTGCCGCGGAAAGGTGGGACCCAATCGCAGGCACCCCGTGGTCATCCATTTCGCCGAGATCAGCTCGTTGCCGAGTGTTTTTGAGGGTCTTTCCCGAGATTTTTCTCTTCGCCGAGATCTTTATCGACGAAGTGCCGGCGAATGTGATGTTTGCCGAGTGGTCTCGGCTTTGCCGCCGAGACCACTCGGCAGAGAGTGATTTTCCAGTAGTGAATAGTTGCTAAAACTAATACACATTATGACGATCTATATTGCTCCAGTACCCAACTAAGTTCAAATTCTTCCTAGCGATCTCAAATACTGGGCAGTGTTTAGTAGTAAACTAGAATACACTTTTGTTCAAATTTAAAATATTTTTGGAAAATCGTATGAAACTCATTCACATGACCGTAATCCCATAAGCTATTGAGCCCGACTCAAAATAATCCTACATTATAAATCTTTAAGGTACCTTCAACCGGTGCTTTGTGCATCGAGAATGCATGACTTACCCATTGCTATCTGATTCAGTAATTGTAGCGTATTAATGAATAATGAGATATAAGACATGCAACATCAGAAATGACTAAACACGCTATAACTTTTGTTTTAAATAAAACAATACGGTGTAATCCTAGTATCCATAAAACAAACAAATGCCTAGATATATATATAGTGGTCTTACATGAAAGAAAAATAAACTGCAATCCCGACAAACAAAGAACACGTGTTTAAAGACATCTGACAACTTTGAAGTAAACGAAGAACTGCATTGGCAAAGAACAAGTCGATCTTCATCGTGCAGCTGGTCCATTGTCCATTGTTGGAGCACTATTATAGCTTTGCTGATCCATTTCAAAACTATTGTTGCTTCCACTGTGGAGATCATTGGTTGTTTCAACACCTATGTGGCCCTCCGTGAGATGGAGGCACTCCTGAGCTGTACCACCACTTCGGTCATAGTAGGTCGCTGTAGCGACTCTAGCTCCGTGCACTTGAGAGCGACCTCCGCAGCCTTCCACACGCTGTTAACATCGTAGTCCCCTTGCATGCGCGCGTCCATCACGGCTTCAATGTCCCCTCGAGATAGTCGCAGTTGTGCCCATCGGGTTAGTCTGATCGGCTCGGGGTCATGCACGATGGCCGGCTTCCCTGTTATCAGCTCTAGCAGCACAACACCAAAGCTGTACACGTCGCTTCTGGTTGAGGGCTGCATTGTTTCCTGATACCTGTAGACATATACATGTCTAGTTAAAAACATGTCATTCATATTGATTGATTTTAAAATGAAAGTGGAAGCTGAGATCAACATACTCTGGATCAACATATCCAGGTGTGCCCACAAGTGTGAAGGTTGATGCATTAGCATAAGTGTTGATACTAAAAGCCTTGGACATGCCAAAATCAGCAAGCTTAGCCTCTAGTGCTGTGTTGAGCAAGACGTTGGTGGCCTTAACATCCCGGTGGATAAGAGGCGGATTGCAACCTTTGTGTAGGTACTCCAGCCCTGCACATCGTTGATCAGACTTTTCTTAACATTCTGAAAAGACCAAATGTGTAGCTTTGCAGACAACTCTGTTCAAACCGTTACCTTGCGAAGATTCAAGTGCAATTCGGAGTCTTTGTCTCCAGGTTAAACATCGTCCATTACTATCTTTACCTGCAGCCGTATAAATTTCAGACCAATGTGTAAATAAACGTAACACACTTGTCACTCGGAACATTGAAGGGCACACAATATACTTTTAGGTAGTAATCAAAATTTCCAGGTGTTTGTTACTCAAACTACTACTCTCAGCTCTTGGCTCAAAGTACTACCAGCTTACAATTTTTTTTTTTGAAAAGGAGGATAATCCCTGGATTTATTAAAATACAGGCAAAGCTAGGCAACTATCAGAAGTTACTTCTGAATTTGCTGTTGCGCCTTGTTCTTAGTTTCTTACCCTAACTGCTCCATGCAGGACTTCGCTCCTACGTGACATCTCAATTGGATCAATGGACTTACTATAGAAGGTCAACCATTTATCATGGAGAAATTTGCAAAAACGCACCACATTTGGGACTAGGGTTTAAAAAACAACCACTTTCCAAAATTTGGTGTTCCATCTAATTTTTGCAGAAAGCACTAATCTATCAATTTTGATGAGCTAGCGGTGTTCTGACCAGATGGACCCCCTATCAGGATTACATGTCTCAGGGCTCATTTGGTAACTGGAATCCCGGGGGGATCCTGGCCTTTTCCCGTGGTGTATTTTCCCCTAGCCCGGAGGTCGGGAACAGAATCCGGAGTTTTACACATGATTCCTCTGATTCCCGGCCGGGATTATTTTCCCTGGGTATTTCTCCCCCTGCAACCAAATGAGCCCTCACAATAACGGCCAGTGGAAAACGACCGTCAGTGGCCTTTTTCTCTATTCCTTGTTTTTCTTTCACTTTTCCTTACTTTTTTCTATTCCATTTTCACCTGACAGCCGCCTCAAGGGACAAACTGTACTAAGAGCGGCGGCAGCTATCGCCGCCCGCTCCAGCGATGTATTCCGCCAGCCCTGTTCAGAGCCTTCATCCTGACAGCACAACGAGGGAGGATGGGCACATCGGCTAAGCTGGGCCGGTCACGGCCGACCTGGGGGGCAGAAGGCGCTGGTGGTCGGCGCTTGATCTGAAGGGGAAAGCTCAGCTTGGCATGGCCATGGAGGAGGGGTAAGGGGTTGTCTACTAGTTTCACCTCCTATGTGTACCGCCGCTGCCGCGGGTCCTGACGTTGCGCCAGCCGCGAGAAGGGTGGTGCTGCTCGGCGGCGACTAGGGTACACGCGCGGAATAACACTGATGCGCCAGCACTGGGCTCGGCCACGAGTAAGGAACACACGTGTAAGAACATCGGTGCGCCAGCACTCGGCTCGGCTTGAGGAGAGATTCAAGGGCCAGGAGGGGGTTTGGGATGAAGAAGCTAAGCTGACTTGTGGTCCGCGCCGATAATTGGAGGGCCCTATGTCTATTTTAACTGCTTGGTGAAACGGTGTGATAATTCCGCCACACCTCATCTCTTTAAGTGGATCCCACCAATTAGAAACGGGGTGAATTAGTTTTTATGTTTTGCAAATATTGGGAAGTGGTGGTTTTTGAAACCCTACACCCCAAATGTTGTGGTTTTTTCGCAATTTTCTCTCTATCTTTAAAAGTTTTTGTAGTCTCCTTATGTGTAATTTGGAGGTAGGTAGGGTCCAAATTAAAAAAATGAACAATTTACATATTCTGTGTAGATGAAGTGACAAAATAAAGCACTCTTCCAGAAATTCCTATTGTTCCATCTTCCTCTCAGGACAGCAATTCTGCGCCGGTGATTAATCCCAAATCCACCGACAAAATTCAAACTTCTATCTATGAACTACTCATTCAGACCCATGTTAGTAGCCAATCCATCTATCTTTAAAAGTCAAACTATTTCACATTTTGACCTAATTTATACAAAAAATATATCAGCATTAAGGCACAACATAGGTATATTATGAAATATATTTCATGATGAATTTAGTAATATCAATTTTGTGCAATAAATATTGGTGTTTCTTTATGAACTCGGTAAAATGTAAGAAACTTTTACTTCTAAAAAATCGATTGACAACTAATTTAGTATGAAGACAGTAGCTTGTTCATAGTGACGAAACACAACGTATGTTGGGCAACCACTAACTATATTACTAGCACATGCTAGCTATACTGCTCATGTATAAACTCCTTATCACACTGAGAAGGTGCATAGGCACAATTACGCACCATTCTCACGGGTACAATCAATGGCATCACGTTTGCATGTGTGCACCATGTACCAAAATTTGCTATTTTCCAGGAATATGAAGCTATATGGCTAAACCGGTTAGATATACCTGCAATGAGTTCCTGTAGGTTTCCTTCGGGCATGTATTCATAAACTAGTGCCATGTGCTCTCCTTCCTTGCAGTATCCAATCATGGTGACAAGATTTTTGTGATGAATTCGAGTTAAAACCTGAGCCTGGATAAATGATCATGCTTAGCAAAATTTCTTGTGGCGTATATATTTCTATGTAGAAACATGCATGAAACTTTACCTCTACGAGGAACTCCCTGACACCTTGGTCTGATGAATGTGACCGTAGCTTTACCGCTACTTGAATTCCATTCTCTAGGAAACCATGGTAGACACACCCGAATCCACCCTGGCCAAGCACTTGCCGGAAGTTCTTGGTTATCATCTCTAGTTCCTTGTATGTGAACCGACGGTTTTCAAGTGGTAGTGAACTTTCCGTGTATCCATCATTGTTCGAGGTCGAGCTCGCCATCTCACTATTCTTCATCTTTGAAGAGTTGGATATTGATCCTTTATTGACGATGAGTTCCACAAGTAACATTAGAATTGGTGGTCACATGTGGGGAATTAAGAATGAACTGGAGAATACTTGTGCTCATGCGCCAAATACTCACCTTGCATTTTTCGTCTTCGCAAGAAAAATAGCAGTACCCCCACTGATAGTACTACGACAACCATAATCACAATTACGAGGACAACAACGATGATGGTCCGCTTGCTTTTCCTATGACAAGAGCTACTGGTGCAAAGGTTTGGGTTGCTGCCATATCTACCAAAGTATGTGAAATGGATATGTGTTTAATCAAACTGTAGTATATTCTGGAACACCACACATACATGTTAACTGGAAAAATTAAATTGAAATAACAGGGAAAAGGACCTTAGAGCCAGGGATCCATCTTGGCTTCTTTTGAGAAGACCAGATGGAATCGATCCAGTGAGCTGGTTGTTTGACAAATCTCTATAAATAGAAGAGGAAAAATACTGTTGACGTAAGTAAAAAGTAATGGATGAGATGAAATTGTGTAAGACTTGAAATAAGTGGCCAAATTACACGTACACAAGCATCAATGAAGGTAACTGTGAAAGCTCATCAGGAATTGAACCTACCAAGTTATTGTTCGATAGATCCCTGCAAGATATATATATAGATTGTTATTTTCTTTCAGCGTATGTTTCAACAAAAAAGTAAGGAAAAATAATGGTCCAATCTAACGTACAAGTATTGGAGATTCTTCATAGTTGTGAAAGAAGCGGATATAACACCACTGAGACCACTGAAGGACATGTTTCTGCAAAGAGCAAAGTAAGTTATTTTTACGACAAGTAGTGGCTAACATATGTAAGAGTAGATGTGCCAGCATAATTACACGCTTCTGATTATCGGATGCTTGGAAACGGCATAGCTGCAATTTAAGCCATCCCAGGCCAGACTGTCAGGAAAGCACGGGTCCCCCATCCAGTTCTTTTGCACCTGGTAATTTTTCTTGATCGCCATGATGGCGGATGCTGTTAATTAATGGCAGATATAAGCTAATTAGTATCAGTAACAAGCCTGAATGATAAATAATGTGCTTAAGCATGATCGCACCATCCTGTGCGTCCGTGCCAAGGTTGGTGATCGACATGATAGAGAACAACTCGAAAGCATTGATGATCGGAGGCAAGGTTGAGTTAGCAATGGCACTGATGGAGACGAAGTAGTCGCTGTATTCCGCTGGCTCAGAGTAGACGCTGCTGCTTTCGAGGTAACTTGGCTCGTAGGCTTGGCCTGATGGCAACAACTCGCCGTTCACGGTGATGTTGAATTGGCGCAAACATGGATGGGGAGGCGTTCCAGCTCGGAGAAGTGCATGATCGATATGTAACGCTGCGGCGTGTGGTTAATCGGACTTGCTGGAAGCCAGAAGCCAAACCCTATGTTGCTCTTGGCGACGAGTGGCGTGATGGCCGTCTGCATCACAGCCGTTGGCGCCTCCGAGATTTCATCGCCATTTGTCATCTTCATTTTAGTTTCTCTCGTAGACCAAAGCTCCGGTTCGACGAAAGGGAACCACATTCGGTCGTGCACATCATCAGGATACCTGTTCAACAATTAAAGGCAAAAGCTAAGAAGAAGCGCCGCATGTCCAAACCCTCCGTGCAGCAGCTAGTTTGCAGGTGTTTTTCGTATAGGAGGAGAGTTCATGCATGCACATACCACCTCATGGGTGGCATCATCATTTTAGTTGCAAAATTCAGAAATTCAAAATGATCTATCTTCTAAATCGTTATTTAGATTAGTGATCAGTTTAGACGGCTAACTTCGTCTCGACAACCATTCAAAACTAGATCTCGTGTTAATATGCTTGGACGATTTTTTCACACCAGTTACAAGATTATGATAATTGTACGTGGTTAATTATCAGAGATATATTCATAAGTTATTGGACATTGCGACACAGCTATATATCGGGTGTGCGATTTGTTTTTGTCACACCGTTACGAGATTACAAAACTATGATTACCACGTTAACAGTGAACAGATAACAAAATAATTGTACATGGTTATGAGAAAAAATTTATACGTTTCTAAATATTTGCAATGATAAGTATACCTAGATAGGAAGAGTTCAATAATCATTTTGCATGAGTCTAAAATAGAGAGACCACACTAAGCCACATCGTCTAAATTATTTCCGGTTGTTAGATCTGAAATTTAGGGTTATGATTTTATAAAGAATATTCATACTCTCACGAAAAAGGTAAATCATAAGGTCATTAATAATTAACGTGTCAATGTACCTCACTCATTAGATCTCAATATTCATCGGCATTAAGGGCACGCCTGTTTTCCAATTGTTGTTTTCCCCGTCTCTCGCACGCGATCGCCGAGAGAGATTCATCTCCGGCTACGCTGCGAGCCTGTGACCTCCAGACGCTCACTAGCTGCTACGTGGTTCCGGCCGCCTCCTCCCCTCTATCAGCTCGCCCCCCGCTCGAGCTTCACATCCGTCAGTGCCGCACCTACCGGCGACCTCCTCTTTGGTGTCGCAACCACGGTCTACTGCAGTCTAGGCGCCGCCAAGGCCATACGTCGCCGTGTCCGTATTCTCCAGGCGGCGCCATGGAGGGATAGCTTGGATGAGCTTGGAGGCTCTCTATGGATGGAGAGCTCGTCACACACCGTCGGATTCGAAGAACACGACGTCCATGGTCGGATTGGTAGGGATTCTCACCCGATCCGAGTCCGATTGACATCTCGCGTAGCGGATTCGTGGCCGGCAAGGTCGAATCGTCCATGAGCGTGCCTCCATATTGGCGATGTCAAAGAAGGTCAGTTTTGGGGTTTTATTGATTGTTGCATATAGTGTACAATTATTTTTGTTGCAGTTTGCTACATGTGTGCACCAATTTTGTTGTGTAAGCGCGGCAAAAATGCTACAATGACTTATGTGTATATTCTACACAGAGATTGCACTAATGTTTCATATGTGTTCCTATAGTGTTGGACACAAATGTAGGATATGTTGGTTTTTTGTGTTACAATCGACGGCAGTTTTTCAACCGTTTTTGTGTGAACAATGGGGATTTGTTGCAAACGTTATTGACTTATGCTACATTGATATGTCTAAAATGTTACAATATTTTTTGCTACACGTCGCAAGATTTTTACATATTCGTGAAATTTTTCTCCACATGCTACATGCATACAAGAAAATGTTTTCGTTCAGAAGATTTTGCTACACTGATCGGAGACAGATTTTTCTGAAATTTGTTTTGCTGCATACGATGTTGCATACATTTCGAAAAATGCTACACGTGATACATTTTACTGCATAGATCGGACGCACGGGGCGATTTAAATGGATAGGACCGTGCGGAAGGCGGCTGTAGCAAAGCATTGTTACAACCGATCGTAGGCTAGCACTTGCTTAATTGAATGTGTCAATATACCTTATCCATTACATCTCAGTAATTCCGGATTAACATTTGAGTTACTTTAATTTGAAAAAAATACACACCTGTGTGCCCTAATATTTTTCCTGCCTATACTAATTTTCTTCGTACGTGACTCCATGTTGCCATAACTAACGCGTCTCTCGCACGCCATGGCCGGCCAACATCGATTGACAACAACTGTCAAACAGCACTGTTGCTATATATGGCTATACTGACGACTGAGCACTACTTACGCCCAGTCATGCTGCAAACAGGATCGAAGCAACAGCTAGCTATCTCGAGATGAAAGCATAAATAAATCAAGTCGAGTCCATGCATAAATATTATCTTCGGGTATGATATGCGCCCCATTATTTTGTCAAGTTTTGATTTTGCAGTTTACAATGTGATTCTATTTTTTATATAGCACTTTGCATTCAGGTTTGGAGTTATATGGCCAAAATAACTCTTTATTTTAAGATATGTTTAGTCTCTAAAATGCAGATCTATTTGTGTCGGCTGGCAACTATGGGCTGCCTGCGTGGAGCAACTTGTGTGAATCTAGGGTGATTATCCAACCAATTACCTACCCTTTCGTTCAGAAATAGAAGATGTACTAGCCAGAACATGCGCGTATGAAATTGGTTTAACTTTGACTATCATATGTACTAGAATAATGTATTTTCGACAAGTGAAATAGTACCACTAGATTTTTAATTAAAAAAATCGGTATAACTATAATTTTACATATTTTAATATAGGTTTAATATTCTCATCGAATGAGCATTAAGTTATATCTCATTCAACTCCGGTACCGTCGAATTCCCTGATTCATGCACCCTGTGAGTTGCACGTGGGTTGCGACTGAATAAGGTTCAAGCGGTAAAAAATATATTTAAATGGTAAAATAATATTTCACATTGCATGAAGTCGTGGGATGACATCACTCGAACGAGAATTAAGCTAATTCTCTTCTCTGTTGAAGTAGAATGTCTGGCCTATGTTAATATTGATGAAAAAATACGCAATAGTGTTTGAAATATTATTTACCAACCTTACTAGACTTCTAGTTTTACATGTTTAAATATTTTCATGCATGTTCAGCTTCAAAGTCACTCAGAATAAAATAAAATATGGTTACTGTCCAAAATACATGCAATCTAGTGTTCACAGACAACTATGGGTTGCATTGCTTGTGTCAAGAAAACTTGATGGATCTCAGGCAATTATCTAATTAATTACATAATACTCTCTATTTGTGGAAATAGATAATGTACTAGGATGCATGTGGTAAGAAATTTGTTTAACTTTGACTATCACATATACAAGAAATATTTAATCTGGTCAAGTGAAATAATATCAATAGATATTTAGTCAGAACTCAGAAGTATTTCATGAACAACAATAATTACATGGTTTCATGTTAACGAACAAAATATGTATTGGTGTTTTCAATACTATGTTACGCACTTATACAACACTTCCAATATAACCTTTTAAATACTATGGTATATGTTCTACTTCAAATATATTAATAAACAATACAATGTCTGCTAAAATAGCAGTTCAACGCAAGACATTATTTGATATAGAATTTCCTAGATAGCTTTTACCATTAGTTAAATATTTATTGTTTAAGTAGTAATTCCTTGATACAAAAATTTGAATTATTGCATAATTTTAATATTTTATTTGCGATTAGCTTGCTTACGTTTATATTTACAATTTTCTTGAATTTTCTCCATCATGGAGAGATAGAAAAGGAGGGTCATCGTAACTGCGTAGTATAAGATACAAAAGGCACGGATTACATGACTAAAATTTCTTATAAAATGCACCATTTCTTCAGTGAGAAAATTCGAAAAAAATAATTTCCCATATTGAAGAAGATGTCCTTGCAACCATTTCTTTTAGGAGAGAATATGATTTTTTTTGCCAGATTAAAGATGATTCTCTGGCATTTCAAGGGCCATTGTGCTAGTTCTACACAAAGTTGTATCATGCATACTTACATTGATGCAGAATACATAAACGTAATAACCAAGTTATTGTAATCTAATAAGTTATATAATATTATGATAACAGCTGCCGAAAAAAGTTCTAAAAATAAGGCAACACGGAATCTAGATTCGTCGACCTTGACTCGACTAAGTCAATGGGGGAAAACAGATATTTAATCGTAACAGAGATAAATGTTTTTAAATTTAAGTATTCAGATGAATCTTATATGACGTCATTGGTTATGGCCGCGTGGGATTGGTTATGGTGCGGCGCCGCCGAGTAGAGCAGTCCATTAATTCATCAATTGTGTTTCCTGATTGCGATGTAAAAATAACCAAGAATTAATCTCAATATGTTCACTGACCTGATGTAACGGGTGTTTAAATCAGACGGTCCGAAGTTGAGCCTGTAGACCAGGACTAGGCCGTTGGTCTCGTTGGCCTGCGGGTAGAGGGTGTTGCCTAGCGGTCTCAGATCCAGCCGTTGATGAAGGGTGTGCCAAGACCCGTGTTCACCAAGCAAACCTGCACGAAATTGTCCTCCATGACAAGGATGGCCTCCGCATAGAACGCGGACTCATTATCCGTGATGTTCACCGTCGTCCAAAAGTTGACGCCGACATACAGGTCAAAGGAGATGGGTAGCTGGTCACGGGCATCGTAGTTGCCATACGAAAACTTGGCCCGGATGAGGTACTTGATCCCGGACTCGAGGGAGCCGATAGTGTAGCAGTTGCGGGTGCCATGGGGGAAGCTGCGCAGGGTGTTCCAGAACCTGGGCGCCAACGGGTCATTGTACCGGAGGGAGAGGTTGCCCTTAACGCCAGCGTCGATGAAGCTATCGTCCGTGGTGTACTTCAGTGTGGTTTTGTTATCCGTGTAGCCCGTATCCAGGAGACCGCAGTCTATGGTTACGAAACCTGCATCCACATTTGTCAGTACATGCAATAATCAAGCTAGCACTCTTGAAAATATATACTGTGATGATCATACCTAAATCAGCCTGCGCAACAGCTTGCAGTACCCCGCCAGTAGCGGCGAGGAAGACAAGCAGCAGCCATGGCATGACTGCCCTGGTTCTTGACTCCATTAATCAGCAAGGTGAAAGTGGGTCGGAATATCCAGCCCATCTGTTGAGCCCCGTTGATTTATTAGACACAACAGTGATGCAAGTCGTGCGAACCACTAGTGGACGTACAGAGCTGACAGCCAACAGGGGACTTGGGTCGTGGGGTGGAACTTGTATTTGGGCGCTGTGTATTGTTGTTGTATTTGGGTCGTGGGGTGGACCTCTTTTTTTGCAAGGTAATAGTTGTGGGGTGGACCTATGGCTGCAAGTCTGCAACCTAGTGGTGTGTTGTTAAATACGCGCATAATTGTCATTTTGGGATAATTTATGCCAAGGAGGCCAGGAAATTTGCCTTAATCTTTGAATAGGAAGTCTGCTCCGGCTTTGGGGTGTCATGCTAATTAGTTGAGAGACATTACAACTTGGCATGCTTAGACTCAGCTTTCTAAATGTTTCTTCAAGCTGTTTCCAGCGTACCGAGTTTTTTTTTTAGTCAATTCCAGCGTACCGAGTAGTACCACAACGTGAGTTGTGCGGCCCACTAGTCCCACCCGCTTGTCCGTGCCGGGCCTTATTGGATCGGTTATCTTCAATTCTCGTGCATGTCTCTCCCTATTTTCACAAAAGAAAATAGAAAAGGAGGTGTGCCTGCATGCCTGCCACTTGATCATTGGATTAATGTGTCTAAAACTAATCAAATGCAATGGAATAATTATGAGAGACATGCCGTAGTTACAGTTTGAGGATGCTCCCAGAACGGGCTAGCTCAGGCACAACCAAGTTATCAATACCTCTTATAAAGTAAAACTCCACTAACATATATTAATTGTTTACTAGCTGAATTCGCGTGCGTTGCTACGGGATATCGAGAAAATTATCCTAAGATTATGAAGCTTAAAAATAATATTGACTTAAGAAGTTATAAATAATACATCAATAATATGCTCTCGTGTTTACTACACCTAGTAGAAAATCTTTAACTTTTTGTTTAAATTGAAGACATTGCTTGAACGAGTTTTGCTAATATTCCCCTTCCAAACAGGTGACGATGACAATGAACTCTAGATTGCTTTTATGGAGTGTGTCAGAGCCATGAAGTAAAGGTGCTTCATGTTCTATGTCGTCCAGGCTGCTGGTAATTACATGTTAGCAGTTGGAAAAGCAATGGTATACATGACACGGTGGATTGAATGCATGTGAATTGGGCAGATGCACTGAATTCTCAAGTTAACCCCTGAATTACTTGAATTATTTGCCATGAAATTACTCTGCAAGGGAAACACACCTCAAGCTCCCGAAATATGTAGCGGAGATGGCGCATTTCTTTCAGGATGATTAAATGTATCGTCTTGCTATCTTCAAACTACAGCTGCATTTGATTTACATTATGTAAAAGTGTTTGCTTTGAGTACTAAAAGATCAGGTTTGATACCAAGTTATTCTTGTAGGACTCAAGTGCCTAAGATTTATTAATTGGTCAAGCAAACCATTAGGGATCCATAAGCTGTATGCTTTGAGTTAAAAACAAAAGTAAGTATAACAATATTTTTTGATCTTTCCATGAAAGCAGCATGTCACTGCAATGCTCTCTTCTAGCATGCGTGAGTACAGCAATAGTCTTATGTTTTTATGGAAACTTTGCAGGTGAAAGATCATAGAGGATTTCTGTTTCCCTTCCTAGGACACAGAGGCTCGCCAATTTATCTGTGCACAAATTGGCTGTCTCCTAGTCATTTGTATGGCTTGTGTTCCATGCGATTAATGAACAACTGGGTGGAGGAGAATCGCCTGAATGCTAGTGAAGGCTTCATTAATTTGCTTCAATTCGGCACACTAATAAGTTCTTCATGTAAGCAGTTTTCGATGCATGACATGTAGGCTTGTTACTTTATCTCATGTTGCTTCTTTTATTATGAGTTTTTACTGCAGCGATGTATGCTTAGCCTTATCCTAAACTACTTAATGATAAAATACATTTTGTAGGATGTGAATTTAGGGTGGTTATTTGTTCATGGTATAATATGGCTTCCCTGGACAATCACCATCGGGCTCTAGTTCACAGTGTGGAGCTTCTTTAACCGGCTCGACGCGAGTGGTCCTCAATCTGTCTAAGGCTTCTTGGAGTAATTAACACGCTCTGGGAAAAGGGGGAATTTTTGTTGCAGTTTAACTATCTAGTGTGCAGCGTTAAGTATGTTTTCATCTAGTGAGGAGTTCTTTTCAAGCTGGTCATTTCTCTTCGCGTACCTTTTTCCCTTGCTAGCTTATTCAGTACCTGGCGTTGCATATCCTTCATAGGATCTTGCATGCTCCATGGGTAATATCCAGCTCCCCCTAAAAAGAACCACTTCTTTCATGTGTGTCCACCATACCTACCTATATAGTGTATCTCTCGCTATTCCGAAGCAGTGGATTGTTGCCATTTGCACATTTTCGGTTCATCATATTTGAAAGCTTTATGTATGTGGACCTTATACGTCATCCTATATCCTGCAGAGTAGTACGGAGACAGATCTAGAACATCAAGATGACACCTATGATACTTTTGTAAAAGAGAAAAAAGGAAAAGAAAAAAGAGCTGAAGTAGGAGACAAGTGAAAAAAGAGCTGAAGTAGGAGACAAGCTGAACCCTGCGCAGCTTCCCCAACGGAACCCGCAACTGCTACTCCATTGGCTCCCCCGAGCCCGGGCTCAAGCACCTCATCCGGGCAAAGTTCATGTATGCCAACTACGATGGCCTATTGCGGTGGCCCATGACGCCCATCACCTTGGACCTGTACATCGGCGTCAACTTTTGGACGCCGGTGAACATCTCAAATGTGACAAGTACCAACACTATACAGAGGCCATCGTTTTTGTGCCGGACAATTTCGTGCAGGTTTGCTTGGTGAACACCGGTTCTGGCACGCCCTTCATCAACGGGCTGGATCTAAGACCGCTGAGGAACGCACTCTACTACGATACATCAACGAGACGTGGGGCCTGGTCCTGGTCGAAAGGTTCAACCTTGGACCGTCTGATCGCAACACCTTTTTCAGGTCAGTGAAAATTTATATTGAGATAATTGGTTATTTCTACTAAGTTAGCACAACCAGGAAACCCATGCAATGGATTGTCGAACTGTGTTGCAGGTACCCTGATGATCCACACGACCGGTGGTGGTGGACTCTCAAAAGCCTTGGTTGGGATGAGATAAAAACGGACTTTTGGAGGTGGGAGAAAGATCGGATGCTTACGGTGAATCCTTCGAGATGCCGCAGGCTGTGATGTCACGCCACGCAACCGTCCATTCAACATAGAGTTCAGCTTGGACCTTCCACCAACTCCTCTTAACCACACGCCGCAACGTTACATATCCATCATGCACTTTGCCGAGCTGCAAGACCTTGTGGAGGTCAACCACTGCAATGATACGCGCCAATTCGACATCAACGTGAACATTGAAGCAGTTGCTCCAAGCCTACAAGCCATCGTACCTGTACGGCGACTACTTCGATGACGCTGGCGACGACATTGAGGCAGTTGAATACAACGAGTACCGCGTTTCCATCAATCCCCTTGCTAACTCAACGCTGCATCCGATCTTAAATGCCATCGAGCTGTTCTCCGCCATCTCCACCGCCAACCTTGGCACAGACGCACAGGATGGTGCGCGCCATCATGCACACAACAATACGGCTTCGGTTAGCTTCCTACGGTCCTGCTACTAATTAGCTTTTGTTTGCCTTCCATTAACAGCATCCGCCATGATGGTGATCAAGAAAAATTACCAGGTGCGCAAGAATTGGATGGGTGACCCGTGCTTTCCCGATAGCCTGGCGTGGGAAGGCTTAAATTGCAGCTATGCCACTTCCAAGCGTCCAATAATCAGAAGCGTGTAATTATCCCAAATCTACAGTTACTTATGTTGGCGACCGTAAAACTAACTCAATTTTCTCATTTGTAGAAACATGTCCTTTAGTGGTCTCAATGGTGTTATATCACCTTCTTTCGCAAGTATCAATAATCTCCAATACTTGTACGTTACATGACCAATTATTCTTTTTTTATTTTCCAACTGAAAATTGTTGTGACAGAAAATAACGATCCCCATCTTGCAGGGATCTGTCCAACAATAACTTGATAGGATCAGTTCCAGATGAACTTTCACAGTTACCTTCATTGACGCTAATGTACGTTTAATTTTTTCGCCTATTTCAAGTTTTATACATGCTCATCTCATGTATGCATTATTTTGTTTCACTAATTTCAATAGTATTTTTCTCCTATATACATAGAGATTTGTCAAACAACAAGCTCAATGGATCGATTCCAGCTGGACTTCACAAAAGAATCCAAGATGGATCCCTGGTTCTAAGGTCCTTTTGCCCACCATTTCCGTTTAATTTGTACAAATAACATGCATTCATGGTGTTTCAGAATATAGAACTAGATTAATTAAACACAAACCCCTTACACATATTTTGGTAGATATGGCAACAACCCAAACCTGTGCGCGAGTAGCTCCTGTCAGCAGCCTGCTCAAGGGAGAAGCAAGCGGGTCATCATAATCGTTGCTATCATAATTGTGGTTATGGTTACAGTACTATCAGTGGGGGTACTCCTATTTTGCCTGCAAAGACGAAAAAGACAAGGTGAGTCTTTGGCATGAGCACACGAACTCCATTCTTAATTCCCCACAAATGGCCACCAGTTGTAATGTTACTTGTGAAACACATTGTGAACGACAGGATCAATAACCACCTCGCACATTGATGGATACACAGACAGTTCACTACAACTTGAAAACCGTCAGTTCACATACAAGGAACTACAGATGATAACCAAGAACTTCCAGCAAGTGCTGGGCCAGGGTGGATTCGGGTATGTCTACCATGGCATCCTGGAGAATGGAATTGAAGTAGCGGTAAAGCTACCGTCACACTCAACAGATCAAGGTGTTAGGGAGTTCCTCGCAGAGGTAAAATGTGGCAATGTTTCATGCATGTTTCCTATGCGACATAAAATTTTGCTAAGCCTGATCATTAATTTATCCAGGCCCAGGTTTTAACACGGATCCATCACAAAAACCTTGTCACCCTGATTGGATACTGCAAAGAAGGGGAGCACATGGCACTAGTTTATGAATACATGCCCGAAGGAAACCTACAGGAACATATTGCAGGTATCTAACTGGTTTAGTGATATAGCTTCATATTGTTGGAAAATAGCATGCACATCCAAACATGATGCCATTACAAATACTTCAGAATGATGTGTAGTAGTGCTTACGCATCTTCTCAATGTGATCAGTCCTAGTATTGATAGCATGTACTTTAGTCAAGTTGTTAAGTGGTAGTAATATTTAGTAGTTGCAGCATACCGTTGTGTTCCGTTAGTGATGAACAAGCTACTCCCTTCATGCTAAATTTTCTTACATTTATTGAGTTCATAAAAAAACACAAATAATTATGGCAGCAAATTGGTCTCACCTAACTCCAATATTCCACATAAGGAGAGTAACAACTACTTATAAACATAGATGGTCCGCGTGCTAGTAAGTAAAATTCTCCAGTTGAGATGGCATGTGTAGGAGAGAAGTCCTGCATGCATTACTGAGGATAAGAACATGGCGCAACAGCAAGTTGAGTAGTTGTCTGACACCAGATTATTTTCTAAATTGTACAAGGTGGTGGTATTAGTAGTGGTAATTTTGAGCTAGTACCCTTTATATGAGCCAAGAGCTGAGAGTAACAATTTGAGTAACAAAGACATAAATTTTCTTAGCTCCCTTTTGCTTCTCCCTTCTTGTCTGTGTATCTTTGGTGTTTGCGATCAATCCTCTAGCTGACACATACTTTATAGATTACTACCTTTCCAGTAGATTGTGCGCTCGAACTGTAACAAATGTGTTACGCTTATTTACGCATTTTAGTCTTAAATTTATATGACGGCAGGTAAGGATAGAAACGGGGGAATTTTAACTTGGAGACAGAGACTCCGAATTGCACTTGAATCTTCACAAGGTACACTGTAAATATGAATGGAATGAGTTGTCCCTGGCACTAAACATTTGGCGTTTTCAGAATGTTAGAGATTGCTGAGTAATGATGTGCAGGGCTGGAGTACCTACACAAAAGTTGCAACCCGCCTCTGATCCACAGGGATGTTAAGTCCACCAACGTCTTGCTCAACACATCACTAGAGGCTAAGATTGCTGATTTTGGCTTGTCCAAGGCTTTCAGTGTCAATGATAATGCCTATACATCAACTGCTACACTTGTCGGCACTCCTGGATATGTTGATCCAGAGTATGTTGATCTCAGCTTCCGCATTCATTTGTAAAATCCACCGATATGAATGGCATGTTCTAAACTACATGCATACCTGCGTACAGGTATCAGGCAACAATGCAGCCCTCAACCAGTAGCGATGTGTACAGCTTTGGTGTTGTGCTGCTAGAGCTGATAACAGGGAAGCCAGCCATCGTGTGTGACCCGGAGCCCATCAGCCTCATAAGATGGGCACAACGTCGGCTGTCTCGAGGGGACATTGAAGCCGTGGTGGATGCAAGCATGCAAGGGGACTACGACGTTAACAGCGTGTGGAAGGCTGCTGAGACCGCTCTCAAGTGCACGGAGCTAGATTCTCTACAGAGGCCTACTATGACTGAAGTGGTGGTGCAGCTGCAGGAGTGCCTCGAGCTCGAGAACCGCATATGCGCTGAAACAAACAATGAACTCTACAGTGGAAGCAACACGTTTGAGATGGATCAGCACAACTTTAAGAGGGCACCAACAATGGACGACGGTCCAGCTGCACGATAAAGACTCGTGCGTTGCAAATGCAGTTCTACACTTTCATTAAATTTTGCTGGATGTCTGCAAGAAATTTAAAACATGTTCTATATTTTCAAAAGATTGCGGTTTATTTATCTGAATCTACGCATGTGTTAGTTTCTCTTGTTTTTATTTCTTCCAAAAATCAACAGAAAACGGGAATATTTGATATTTCTACTTCTGTAGTTTGTATTCCAGTATGGAAAAACTCTGGTCATACAAGGTGAAATGCCAGACAGACACAAATTACTCAGACAGAATTCCTTCTATGACACTCTGTTAAAACTTTGTTCCTTTGACAGTCATAAATTTTTTCTTCCCTACATGTACTCTATCTAAATTTTCTTTCCTTTCCTGGCACTATCGTCGGTTCCGTCACACTCTTGCGTTAACTTTTTGTGGGGTAGACAAAATTACCCTTTGTCAAATCCATCTGATCGACCCGAAGCTTTCTGGCGGTGGCGGCGTGAGCCGAGGCTAGGAGGCCATGGCCAAGGCGGCACGACGGACGGCCAAGGCGGCGCTGCGAATTGCAGGCAAGGCGCGGCGTCCGGAGGAACACTACGGCGACCCGACCGGCCGATCCCCACGACAGCACAACTAATCGCTGCCCCACTCCGAGCCGGCGGCCGGTGACGGCAAATCGAACCCCCTCAACGCCGCGGCCGGCCAGCAGGGTCAGTGGATACCATCTCAAGTCCCTCCCGGCGGCTGGCAAACTCTGTAGTTTGTATTCCAGTATGGAAAAACTCTGGTCATACAAGGAGAAATGCCACACAGACACAAATTACTCATGGTTAGATTGGACTAACCACTTGTCTGCAAAAAAGTGTACTATGATATATCTGGATAAAAAACCATGCATTTCCGTGCATTTCGAATCTGCTATCAAAACTTGTGTGTTCGACAAAAAAAAGTTTAACAGTAGCTGCAGGTTCGTTCAGTGCAGGTAGATTTGTGATGATGATTTGTGATAATACCCATGAGTAAGAAATAGAAACTCAAAATTCCATGCATAATGATTTGTGATAATATCTAAAGACAATAAAATACAGCGGGCGACATGCTAACAAGACTCGGCATCTTTTGGCTCTTACAAAGTGATAACAAAAGACTGGGAGTACTTTTGTAGGATAACTTGTAGGTCCACACTGAAAGTTCAGTTAACGTGATACAACATAATGAGAGTCCAACCTAAGAACAATATACACCATTCTTCATCACCACTATATATGCTAAATAAGGGCAAAAACAAGTTCAAGAAGCATTCTTACTAGTGCCAACACATGCTATAACAAAAGTAATGCACGTCAAATTATAGACCTTGTCGCAAGTGAATTCAAATCATCTTACAAAATTGTTGTGAGCACTGGCGGTTGGGACATAGATTTTATTGTCGATGGGCACAACATCGTGGTAAAAATGCATGACGGACAACATATACAAAGTACGACAAGCCGCTGCGAGTGTGGATTTTTGGAACCCAAGCTACATGGAGCTCTTTTTTTTGAAAAATCAAAAGTTGATATTTTTGAGTTTCTAAAAATCGTGGAAAAAAATAACTGTTGTTGATAGTGTCTAGATATACAAACGTGCAAAATTTGACCTTAAATGTTTTTTAAAAAACGATCTCCATGTAGCTTGTGCTCCGTTATAGTTTTCCGAAGCCGGTGCCTTGTTCTTTGGAGACGACATGTGGGAGTAGTTGGACGGCATCCAAGCGCAAAGTGGGAGGTGCGCCCCATGTGTCCATATGTTATCCATGTAACGCTCGGTGAAAAACTGTGAAGATGCTGATGACTGTTAAGCTATAAGCAGTGAGCAAAATATGATGTGAGCAAATATTGCAGCCGCAAGGAGTGCTAAGGAAAGAACCGACTCAAGTGATTGTGGTAGGAGGGAGGATGATAGGACCTCCAAGGACAAGATAAAATGCCTACGGTGAAAATGCTTGTTCAGATCTTGTAGCCAGTAAATGTTCTCCTCTATGTTCATGTTGCTGAACTGTCACCAACATCTTTCATGTTGGTCTCGTCAATGTTCTCCTCCATGTTCGTTGACTCCTTCATGTCCATGTTAGCTTTACTGTATGTACTGACCAACAAAAACAGCTTGATCAGAACAAAAAAGCATGTACAGCTCTCCGAGATTTATCACATCCATTATCCTTATAGACCAATAGTTAATATAGTTGCCGTGTAAAACACGAGTCATCAAATATACAAAAGAAGGTACATCAAGTCCGACACTTATCATGATTACGCAAAGCTGCTCGTGTCATGTTTATATTTGTGGTTAAAGAAAGAGAAGTCACTAGTCTGCGCGAGAACAATGGAAACATAATAGATAGCTTCACATGCACATACCTTTTGTCTGATGTGAGCAAGCTTCATCTTGTTCTCCTCTGATTCACACCACTCCTTTAATATAGGGCAGCCACGAATGGTTAGATGGTCAAGCTTGATCAGTTTTTGTATGCTGTCTGGCAAAGAACCAACCCCGTCACAGCGCAAGATCACAAATTTCTCGAGAGAGGCAAGTTCTCCTAACCACCGAGGTAGTGATGACATACTTCTGCACTCACACAGACTCAGTTCTTGTAGAAATTTCAGCTTAATCGACCGTCTCGGCAGTTCTTCCTGGTTGAGGGTCAGATCATTGCAACTGGTGATAGTTAAACTACGGAGTGCAGGGAATTGGTGAAGTAACCTCCACTCACACAATGGCACCTTGCTGTCCTGAACATCCAGAGCACTTATTGGAGAAGAGGAGGATGCACTGATGTGGTTCGATAGCACATTATCACAATCTACTATGCTAAAAAACATAGCTCTAGGCAGACACGGTTTTATCCTCAACTTGGCACACTCCTTTATGCTCAACTTATAAAGCTTAGGAAACATGAGCTTGGCATATGACGTGTTCCACTCTTCCAAGCTCCCCATACGGCAGAGATCCAGCCATCGTAAGTTTGGTAGTTCACCGAATTGTGGTAGATTTTTGCACTCAGAAAAATCACACAAATCTATCGCCACCAGGTTAGGGAGATACTGACTAATACCCATAAGCCAATAAGGAATGCTGACATTCTCATAACCAATTATGTGCAATATCTGTACACTGTTTGGTGGGACTAGTTTTTCCAGCACCTCCTTGTCATCCACAAACCTCCTAGCAGCTACAGTCCATTGAAATTTTAGCTCTTTAACCTTTTGTTTTTCAATCAACTTTATACGTTGTGCCTCTTCTGCATAAATCACATTTTCAAGTCGATCTATCGTTAGCTCAACAGGATTTGTATCCTGAAGCAAGATTATATTGCTGCTACATGTCTCACTAGAAGCATGCACCACAAAGCGTGGCAATGAGACAAAATTGAACGGAGGGATCGTGGATTGATCCAGTCGATCACAACTCCCAACATTTAGAACCTTCAGACTAACCATTTTAACCATACTATCAGGAAGCTTCCTTAGGAAGAAGCAGTATGAAAGGTCCAACGTATGAAGCTTCCTGAGATTACCTATACTTTCTGGAATACTGGAAAGCTCATCATTCCGAGACAAGTCCAAATGCTCTAGATTGGAAAGTGTGATGATAGAGCCAAGCAAACTGTTAATTTCTTCTTGTGACAGGCCTTCAGGTACTTTAAAAAGGTTTCTGTTGACCAAACACCGTGATAGATTTAAATACCTGAGTTTGGTTAGATTGCCTATGACCTCTGGCAGTAGTCTCCTATTATCGTATAGATTGGATCGTCCTGATAAATTAAGATGTTGAAGTTTGGTAAAGCCAACAACATCTTTAGACATATAGCAACCTGATAAATCCAAATACACCAGCTGTTTCAGCTCTGCGAATGATACTGGGAGCTCACGTATTCCAATACAACCTGATAGATCAAGATGCATCAGACCTTTCATATCACCAATTGAATCCGGCAATGCTAATATATTACCGGAGTTTCTAAGGTTGAGATAATTC
Source organism: Poa pratensis (assembly GCA_947311845.1). Classification (NCBI taxonomy): domain Eukaryota; kingdom Viridiplantae; phylum Streptophyta; class Magnoliopsida; order Poales; family Poaceae; genus Poa; species Poa pratensis. Next base: position 3,669,106 of record CAMZMU010000010.1, read on the forward strand.
AATTCTGAGAGCTTCGTGATGCAATCAGGAATAATTCGATCTTCGATGTGTGGAGCACAAAGATATCTCAAGCGCTTCAGTTGACCAACAGAATCTGGTAACCTCGGAATATAGCATTCGCTTAAATCCAAGACATGTAGGCACGTAAGTAGTGCAAATGTATCACCATGAAGCTGTAAATTTCCAGAGCCTCGAAAATGCAGTGCCTTTATATTTCCAGCAGAAGTCAGGGACAACTGCAGTGGCTTGATACAATCTGTTAGCAATGCATAACGGCACCTTTTTCCCCCAACACTGCCCTTATCGTTAAATTGATCACCCAAGATCACTCCTGCGAGATCGTGCACTAGGTCATGCATCGTGAACAATGTAACATCTTTGCCTTCCAATCGATCACTCTGCAACAAAAGCACCTAATTTTGTTAGATATATGTATTCATAGAAGTACTTCCATATCTTATACACCCGTCCATTTGCATAACTATCCATCCAATGGCTATGCACAAGTGTTATACGGTAATCCAATCACTCTACTTACAGCATCTTAATTGTACTTTTCTCTCCTAATAAATTTGTCCATGTTTAATTTTTGTATGCACGAGATTTTTTTATTTTTCACGCTTACATATTCTTTGTTTTACATTGCACCTCATAAGGCTTTGCTCTCAAGATGTGCATATTATCTGTATTGAATTAAAAATGAAAACTATGATGTCTAAATGCGAGCTTCATGTTCTTGTCATTGCAATATATTTGATTCAGTATGTTCTATCTATTCTTATAAACATGCCTATTTTTGCGAGGTAAATATAGCATCAAACCATCAAAAATATACAGATAAATGTCAAGAGAACATTATGTTTTCATGTTTAACTCGTTTAATTGCATGTACACGATTATTAGCCACGTTAACAGTTAGTAGGTTGATTTTGACGATTTTTTGTTGTTTAATCGGCAGTCGTCTATCATCTATTTATTAAGGGGCAGCTGGTTTTTTCCGTACAAGATAAGGACTCACAAACCCTAAACCTGGTTCAACTCGGAAAGATCTTCCTGAAGCCACGTCAAAAGCCCGGACAGTCCGAGGTTTATCCGGACAAAACAGGAGGTTCCCATATAGGTTAACAAGAAGTTAGTACAATACTGCGCTAAACAAACATTTATGCGGGTCACTCAACATATGTTTTTCTTGGCGTACCACAATAGCTAGCTAGTTTCATTTCCGTTGTCCATCATATAAATTAACGGTCTAAGGAATATATATTTCATCATAGAGTAAATTACACTACGGGTCCCTAAACTAACTATTTTGATCCCAGAGGTATCAATGAAAATATACACTATGTGAGTTGGAATAAATAAGGTTGAAAGGATAATACAATTATGTAGTGACTCACTAAAGATGTCTTTGAATATTGAAGGAAGGACATTCCCAAGAGTTGTGTAACATATTTTTCGCTCAGCTGCATAGAATCAAATATCTTAGATGGCTCAATGAATCCAAGAGCTATCCATTGGTGAATTAGATCATACTTCACTATATTGTAACCCTTTGGAAAGACTGCACAATAGGAAAAGCACAATTTCAGGCATTCAGGCATATGGGTATAGCTTAATAGCAAGGACGCAAGCACTTCATAATTTTTGGATGATGGGTCCTCCGAACTTGGTACATTCCAAATATAATTGTCCCTCACTGACTCCCATTCATCAGATGTTTTGCCGTTCAGTGTGTATCCAAGTGATTGAGCTGCTAAGGCCACACCTCCACACCTAGTTGCAATTTCCCTTCCGATATGCTTCAATTGTTTCTTGTCAACTCGATCTTCAAATTTTGTTTTCTGTTTTATTATTTTCCAGCAAATTTTGTCTGTTAAGGTCTCTAGCTTGTATGGCTCAACGATATGACAAATTTCCCTTGCAATGGCTTCATCTCTTGTGGTCACAATAACTGTTACCGTGCTGCCCACACCAAGCCTTAGCATAGCCTTCAAAGTTTTTAGTGTAGCTGGATTCATCTCCCATACATCATCTAAGATGATAAGAATCTTCTTACCAGCAAGTAGCTCTCTAAGTTTATTATGTATCATCTGCTTTTCACCTACATGGCTCTCCTTTGATAGCTGCGATATAATAGAGTTGCCAATTTTGTTCAAGTCAAGATTATGGGACACATAGACCCACACCCGAGAGTAGTCTGCGAAATGAGAATCATTGAAGACTAACTGAGCCAGGGTTGTCTTTCCAATACCTCCAATGCCATATATTGGAAGGACGGTGAACTCCGGTGTGATGGTCCCAGATAAAGTAGCGAGTGTTTTCTGTTTTTCTTCAGTCCTCCCGATGATTAGTGCTTCTTCCACATCTGATGCTGTTTCTCGTATGTCAGTAAATTGCTGCATATAAGAGCTATTGTCCGGCATGGAACTGAAACATCGATCTTGATTTGTTATATTGTACAATTCTTCTATCGACTTCTTCACCTCATTAGCCATTGTACTCTCTAGAACAATTTTGGGACAAGATAGGGGCACAGTTACCTGCAAGAATTTACTATTCGTAAGTAGGTGGAAATATCAGAACATATATCGCTGTCATAATCTATTGGAAACATGAATAAGTTGAACCAAAGTAATAGATGATTTTTTAACTAAACTGCTTGAAGAAAGTGCAAACCAGCAGAGAAAGTCACCTTGGAAAACTGATCCAAAAATTTCAATCCTCAAAATTTAAGAAGCAGGAGAAAACCCAGATCTTCAAAAACAAACAACATACGACAGTACAAACTACAATACAACTACCCATTTTCAATACAAAAAAAAACGAAACACAATACAACAACCAAAATACCAACCATAAGAATGCACTACCAAACTACTGAATGAAGATATTGTCTTTACCATCTTTCTATCTGCACCGTGAACCGAGAAACAGTAAATATCACAATTATCATTATTGAGAACTTGATAAATAATATTTATTTAACAATTTAAACTCAGCTGTCAAAGCCAAATTGCAACAACTGGGAATATGCAGACATACATAAGTATTTTTAAGAAAGAGAGCAAATTAACTACTCCCTCCATTCCAAAATATAAGGCGCCCTTAAATTTCGCTGGTCGGTGGCCTACAATTTTGACCATGATTTGTACTTATAATATGTCCACTAAATTAGTATAATGATATATGAAATGAAAGAAATTTGCAAGACGAATCCAACGGTACCATTATACCTTCTCAATCCATATAATTTTGTATATATTAGTGGTAAAAATTGAGCAACAAAGACCAGCATAAAAATTAGCCGTGCCTTATATTTGGAACGGAGAGAGTAGTAGAGTTCTTAATCAGCTCAATTCACTTCACAGACTCAGCTGGTCAGATAAATGTCAATTTAAAGTTAGAGTTGGTATTTAAGTGTAATAATAGATTATCTCGCAGTCTATAACGAGAAAACAAATTTGTTTTTTGTTTGACTTTATCCTTGGAAGACGGCAAGCGAGGGGGACAGATAAGACCTACTTGTGGTTTGCAATAATTGTCTGTTCTTCCATACTTCTGCAATCCAACTGCAGACACATCAACTTTGTCTACATCAGCCAAAGTTTTTGCAGCAGCGTAGTGTATAGTCTTCCTTTTAGCTGGGTTATTCCCTGCGTAAAGATGAGCAGAGCGATAAAAAAATTATCATGGATAAAATCGTTCCTCACTGCAAAAAATAATAAATATGAATTTAATAGCTGCCTTCTGTATACATTCCTTTCACAGAATGTTGTAGAGGAGAGAGGGATTTGAAAAGTGGCATGCCTCTAAAATAAATATAATCGTTGCTGTTTGTATATATTCCAATACAAATATGGTAACTCTGATCATAGCTCCGAGAAAAACTTTAAATGTTGTACAGGAAGTAAGGGCGTGAAAGTGGCATTGCCTTTAAGAGTTTGAAATTAATCAACCAATGATAAGGTTACTAGTTGTCAATCCAATTTTAAGACTGCTTTTTCTATGTTTCCATGCATTGCATACAAGAATTGGTGTCTGACCTTACTTGCACTACCAATGAACTAATACTCACCCCAATTTCAGCAGTGGACTCATCAGAAGATTTTGTTGCACCAAGCCTACCGATTATATGCTTTATATCTGGTCTTTTTGCTGGATTAAAGTCAGTGCACTCTATCGCTATTTCAATGCATACTCGTACTTGTTCCAGTTGTCCGTCTCCCTGTGATTTCTCCAACGAGTCCAACCTATTTATCCACCTACCAAGTACCTGCGAAATCGCCATCATGTGCTATCATTTATGAGAATTAGCAGCAGATGTTTCTAAAGAACACGGAAGATTCATGTATCTTAGAGTGGCACTATAAAGATGGCATAGTACATATATTTTCTAAGAGAAGGCATATTGAGCAGTAAAAAAACTAGGACTCAAATAAGAAACTGGCCTCCAGCCCTGCCTTTACAAAGTCGTACTGCAAAGGTACACAAGACGGCAGTGAGCCTAAAAAAACTTCTCAAGCTGATAAGGAGGGACGAATAAGATAGGAAATGGTACATGCAGCGACCCATCATACAACTATCGCTTTAGTACCATCTTAAACCAATATTGGTCATCCAGATTATGACAGATGGTTATACGTAGATGTATTATGGTAACACATCACAATTCCTATGTAGTTAGAAATTTTACCGTTACCTTGATACCAGCGGAATAGATATTTGATTCTTTTGAAGTTGATTTTTTGCTTTGCACTACTATGAGCTTGAGTGCTTCCAATATTAATATTATGCTATGTCTAAGCAGAAAAATGGAATTACACAAAGTAATGTAACACACTAGTTTCGATATCAAGCCTTTATATTAGATCAGACTCCTCTTACATTGTCAATATCAGGATGTCCCTTCTCTCCCGTTAGTATGTCTATGATAATAATACCAAGACTATATATGTCTAACTTGAATGTGATCTGTCTGCCACCATAGAATTCTGGTGCCAAATATCCCCTGCATGAATATTTATGTAATATAATCAATTAATAGGGAAGTGAATCGATATTCATTCATACATAACAAGAATAAGAGCTTCCAAGAGCCATAGTAACCCTACATAGTTCCAATCAGTTTTGAAGTGATAGCCCGGCTTTGCTTTTCATCAAAGCACCTCGCTAGACCAAAATCAGCTATTTTTGGAATCATATTACCATCTAGTAATATATTTGCCGTTTAAGATCTAAATGAAGGATTCGCTTCTGGTGAAGATAATATAAGCCATCACAAATTCCAGTGATAATTTTATAGCGCTTGCTCCATTCGAGTCCACAAGATGCATCTATGAAATGGGAGAGGAGTAAATTGGTTTAGTACTTGACATACTTGAGGTCCTTAGTCATTGAACACTAAATGGATGCTTGAACCAAATACGTGCTACATGATCTTACCGGTGATTTTCTTATCAAGACTCCCTTTAGGTAAATATTCAAAACAGAGTAACCTTTGCCGTACATCTGCCAAGACAAGCTTTCCATTGTAGTTTACCATTTCCCCTTGTGTGTCACAGCAATATCCTAGGAACCGTACTATATTTTTGTGCTTTGCCATCATTAGACAACCAACCTCTTCGCTGAATTTCTTCTCATGAATATCGAGTGTTTCAAAGAGCTTCTTCACAGCAACAGTGCCATTGTCGAGCATTCCCTATAACCGCAATATGCTTCGGCAGCGTCAACTTAAGGTTTCAGATGAAATTTAATCAAGACAGCTGTGAATCATCATAATCATACCTTATAAACCACTGCAAAGCCACCTGTGCCAATTATTTTCTCATCAGAGAAACTGTTGGTGATCTGCTTCAAAAGTGATAATGGCAGGGCCTTTGGTTCTGCATTTTCATTTAGCAGCATACACTCCAGTTCACTTTGAGGGGTAACAACTTGGCGATCCATTTACAGTTACAAACAAAATACCCTTGAAACAAGAAAAGGTGCATTATTTATGAGGCTCATAGACAAGGCTCCCAAATGGTACTCATCTGGGTACATGTCAGCTTAATAATGGTAGTATGCAATAATTTTTACACTACACTGAAACGCATCAATAAATTACACCGAGGCTAACTTTGTGAATAGTCACTCAAGAGCGACTGTATCATAGTTTTGACAAAATAAATGTAGCTTTGTGATACATACACTCAAGGATGAATTACACAAGGCATGGCCACTCTGCAGATCTGCAAATAGAAAAGGCTGGATAACTATGTGCCATTCCCTTATGGGCAAAACGGTGAGGCTGGAAATTTTCCTGGATGATTAGCTGCTTGCTATAGTTGTCACAGAAGTCTTTAGGAATAGCACGTAAAGTAGTCCATAGAGAAAAAACATATACTTCTCAATCGTACAAGTCAAACAAAGTTTACGGGGAGAACAATCTAATAGTAGAATCGGCCAAAATTCCTATGTAGTTCGTTTGAATCAAAGAGGTTCTTACAGAAAAACACACGCAAGAAGTACAACTCTCAGATTTGTGCAGTTTATTTGAATCATAGCTGCCACTATGCATGAGTCCAAAGCATCCTAAACAAGATCAAGAAGGAGGCCCTGGAACAAAAAACTAGCAATCGTGTGGGAGGAGAAGATAGTTTCCCAGAACAAAATAAATGGAAATTACCTGAACAGCTCTGCTGCAGTTCTGCGTAGCAATTGAAAGTTTCAGATGTTGCCTAGTCCTGTGGAGAAGTCTGACTTATATCTGAGGACATGCATACTTCCCGAGTGGTGAGAGCCAGATCCATGACCCAAATGTAATCAAGCCTCGCGAAAAAAAAAATTCCATTATTCGGTTTGCTGCACCAACCCTTTTGAATTAAGACCTGAGTCTAGACATGTCAAGTTGAAACGTCAGCATAGTCTCTGAAACCAGTCAGCATCCCCGGGTGTCCAGAATAGAGAGCAGAGTTCAGATACAAACACAAGGCTGAGTCACCTTCGCATAAACTATCTCAAATGAATGCGACACACACATGTAACAACGCGCCAATGGTTGCTGCCGGCTGTTTGGTATCGTTGCAGAGATTCAAAGTTCATCTGCAACTTGCGATCAGAGTGCAGGCATTATACGGCACGGCTCTCTTGAAGCTGGTGCTGAAAGCCAACTAGGTGTATTATTATTCCTTGGTTATTACTATGCTGTATGTTAAGATGGCATGGGAGCAAATTATTGCAGAAATGGAACATACTGTTTTCCGTTGAAAGTTTGTGTATTCCATGATTGCCTCGATAATTGACTCATATTGCTGCATTCATCTTTCTCAAGGAGGGATGCTCTCTAGTACAGAACTGGATCCCAACAGGGCAAATGATCATAGAAACATCATCCAGCTCGTCAGTTCGCCTGAGTTGCCAAAAGATTCAGACCGTGCAGTACGCAGATCGTCGTCAGTGTCGAGGTAATAAGTGTCAACCATCAGTACGCAGGGCATCTCCGCAAAGGGTGATTCAGTCTGATACTGGAACCTGATGCCTGCCCAGCGCTGTGAAGAAGGGAACTTCTATCTCAGGAGATGGATACTCTCGAGTGGTGAGATCTATATCCAGCACCCAAACATAAAAGACTCCTACTAAAAAAATGTCCAATGACAGCGGCACGCTGGACCAATCATGTTTAATGGTCTATACATGACAAATTGAAACGGCAGCACGGTCTCTGAAACCAATCAGAATCCCCGGGTGTGCATAATTTAGAGCAGATTTCCTATAGAAACCTATTGCATTGCGTCTTTTGAATAAAATATTCTGAAATTAAGTGACGCATGTATTAAACGAAATGCCACCAAGCTTTGGTGATGTTTGGTAAGATAGATGCCATAAAAAGTTACTGTAGATGCAAGTTGCAATCGCAGTGTCAGCATGGTTTTTTGTAAACAATGGCAATTAGGTGCAGGCTCCCGGCTCTCTTGTAGCTGCTGCCGTATGCCAACTAGGTAGTATATTATTACTATGATGTCTGCTAAGCTAGAAGTTAGAGGAAAATGAAGGGGGAAATTATTGCCGACATGGACCATACCACTGTGCTCCAGTATGAAATACTAGAATATTGTGTGATCAATAATTGGCTCAATCTTGTTGAAATACACAAATTTATCCCGAAACAGTCAAGATGGAAGCAAAATCAGAATTGACAAATGAGGACGAGTAGCTCACTTTGCTTGATAAAAATACAGGTAAGTGACTTACGACATGACAGCAGATTTTTCTGAACTCCTCTGTTCGGAAGTTCAGACTCTGCACATGACAGCAGATATGCCGTGTGGGTTGCTCCATTCACCCATCTCGATCCCAATGGAAAGGATGATCTTGCACCTCTGCTTCCTCCTCCAATTGGATGGACACATCTCGTCAGGTCGCCATAAGGTGACAGATTTTCGTCCAGATGCATTATCGCAGGTGGATCCTCATTTAGCTATAACATTGCAGTGTCGATCCATCAGCAAGAGGAGACCTAGCAGGCAAAATGGCGAGCGAAACCATTTGAAGAGGAGGACCAGGGGATTCTATCACCTCAGATGGATGGGTCTCGTCCGCGTGAGTGGACGCCGGCTCTCGTCGGATATAACTCCGCCCGCCACAGATCGCCGGCACCACCTCCCTCTGGTGTCTGGTCGGCGACGAACAAGATGGGCCCGCAGAGCGTTTCTTATCTGTCAGGCCCATGGGTGAGTTGTTTTTTTCCGCGGGCCGCGTTCTTGCCTCAAAAAAAAAAACCTGCCGCCCGCGTTCTTGTCTTTTTTTTAATGTACCCCGCGCCCAGAATTTGAAGGTTGTATACTTCCCATGTATTTTTCGATAAATCTGGCCCTTTTAAACAACTAACACATGCATGGGCTCTTTTCAAAACTATTTTTAAATATGGCCTCTTAAAGTCGGCGCCAATGACGATGGAGCCAAACGTTCAGCGTCATCCAGAAAGTCCCATAGTTTTCCTAAGGACTTAGGCAATTTAAAACAGGGGGTCGACAACAAAGAGGATAGAGCCAACATGTACAAGGTCGGCTCCATCCTCCCTGTAGCCGGCCGACCTCAGGGGATAGATTTGAAAATAGTTTTGTAGAAAGGCTAGAATTGAGAATAGTTTCGCTTAGAGGCCATATTTAGAAAAAGTTACACATCTATAGTGCTGATCTCAAAAAAACTTCCCATCTTTTTTTGAACAGGCTTGTTCTTTCTTCTCTGTTTCTCTGTTGTAGCCAGATGGTGGTTGTCGTGGGTTAATCTCGGCAGATGTCATTGCGATGACTTCGTAGGCGTGGGGATTGCGCGAGTCAAGCGTCTCCGAGCTTAAGATCGCAGGTCACGAAGAAGACAATATTTACCTAGGTTCGGCCCCTCAATGTGAGGTAAAGACCTAAGTTCTGCCTATCCTAGATTGATGTTGATTGGAATATGTTGTTACAAGGGTTGAGATCGAGATGTCGAGTCGCCGTAAGTTCTAGGGTTTGGAACTTGTGTGTCTCGAGTTCTAAGTCCTGCGAGTCCTCTTTATAAACACAGAGTCTCGCTAGGTTACAAGGAAAGCTTCTCCTCCAAGGAAAGTATAAGCCGGAGTCCTACTTGGAGACTAAACGTCTTCGTGTCTTCCAAGTCAAGTTCATCTCCAGTCAGCTTCTAGATCTTTCTTGTCATGATCTCGAGTCGGCCCATCTTCGTGTAAGCCCATTGATGGGGCGGCCGTAAACTTATAATAAGCCGCATTTCTCCTTGATGAGCCACGGGTTAAGTATTCCCCCGACACTGGTTGCCGTGGCGATGACCGTCGTGGCGACGGCGGTCCTAGACGAAGGGGCGACGACGTCCACCTAGTCCAGAGCGGTGATAGGTGGTGAAGGCACGGAAACCATGGTCGTGGAGACGGAATCTAGGACCACGGCCGTGGCGGCGATAGCCAGTGCCGAAGGGATGAAAGCGACAACGACGTGCGAAGTTCGGGCGGCGAATCTCCCTTTGCTGGGAGCGAACGAAACCAGGATCAAGGGCCGGCATGTTAATTCCTGCCATCTTCTTACCTTTCCCTTCTTCTGTTCTTCACTATCCTGTGTACAAAATATCCTGCGGTTGGGGATGCCGTCGGCATGCAGCTGGTGGTCTCTCGGACGGTAGAGACAAGACGACCTGCCTTGCATAGCTGGTGTTCCTCCAGAATTGGATGTGTAAAATGTCATCTTCAACTTGCCCGGAGTCCTCAGCAGTTTACTCAATAAAGCTGAAGGTCTATAACTGTATATATGTCAGACACCTCTACCCTGATAAAAGATTGTTGAGTGGAGAACCTCGAGACAACAACACTGGGGACTTTGCTCCCTGGAGCGTGCAATTGCGAGAAAGATGTCATTCCTGACATGACTCAGAGCTGTACATGGTAACTAAACACCACGTTCTTTCATGTCAGTTCTAGCCACTGAAAAAAGGAAGCGCTTGCAAACTCTATCATGGGAAGGAGAAAACCTGATTAAATGCAGTAATAACCAACAAATCCCAGAGAACAAAACGAACTTTGTTACAACACACAAAAAAAAAAAAATCAGCGAAACAACCAGCTACACCATGGGGTGCCCAAGGAGGAAAAAAGTCGACAAACTTCAGGTTTACTTCAGGATGGTAGGTTGACCATCTGATCGAGCGGTGAAGCACTCATGTTCATTAGAATGTCACCGAAGCCCCGCCTTTTGAGCTTATGCCGCACCAATTGTCAAAGCTTCCTTGTCACAAGCTGAATGGAAACCATACCAATACGTAAGGAAGGAGTATTCTATATAACATATCATTTCAGCTCAGTTCAGATAAGATTTTGCTAAGAGTATACCTTCCTGTGCTCCATTAAGGTGGAATCGAATTGAATTGGCGAAATGAATGGAAGAGCGTGTTGCTGCTGCTGCTGGTGCCTCCTCAGCTGCAGCTGGTTCCTCCCGGATGATGTGACCCTCAAGTGATGGTTCCTCTGTACAAACTGTGGTGATTGTTTCCTCCTTGCTGGAGTTAGCCTCCTCAAGAACACCTGGGATGGGCATGGACAAAACATATGGCTTGTTATGGTGGTTACTCGCCTCTGCTTCCCACACTTGTCTTGTGTCTTTATCGACGTCAGGATGAAGAGAAATTTCCTTCAGCTCATGGAGGCGTGTGATGTCAGCGCCAGAAAGACCAACTAAATCCTTGCAGATCAGTTGGAGCGAGATGATCTGTGGCCGAGCTCCATCTTTGACTGTCAGGACAGGCGTCTCCACAACTTTCAGCACAAGACAGAGGCGGTTAAGGCTCATGAACTTCCCATCTTCTATCACGAAACCTCCCTCGTTGATGTTGTTGGCAGTCATCTTGAGGCACAGCAAGGAAGGCATCCCGCCAAGGACTGACAGAAGATCCTTTGTTACAGACATGGTGGTTGAAATGCTTAGCTTAGTGAGATCACGAAATAACTTAAGGAACTTAGAAAATGTGGCTGAGCTGGAGTTGCCGTGTAGCTTGAGAGAGGTCAGATGATATGATTGTCTTGCCCTCGTACTGTGGTGTTGACATAGTTGATCTAGAGCAGTCAGAGAACCTTGTGGTAAACCTAGGAAGTAAAGGGACAGGGAGCGAACGGTGCCCTTACGCATATCAGCTTCAATGTACTTTTGGATGGCCTCGGAAAGATGATTATTCATGTCGACCTGACCTTGTCCAGTTTCATCAGAGGCACACCATATCTTGACCTTATTCAACCTTTTCATACAGTCCATAAGATGCAAAATTCCCCGACCCTTGTCGGCAACGAATCCAGCTACGGTCTCTAACATACATTCTCTTGGCAGTCCCTTTGTCTTGACTGGGTCTTGCAACTTAAACTTTCCAATCAGATGAATCAAACAGGGTAGTCCAATAGCTTCCACTGGTAGCACATTTATACTTGTCTTGCTTACATCAAGTGTCTCCAGCAACTTTAGGTGCGCAATTTCCTTGGGTATCTCTGTGATATTGGGCCCAAGGCTTAGGTATCTCAGATTCCATAGCTTGCATATGTCTTTGACATGACAATCTATTACATCAGTACACCCTTCCAGGTCCAACACTCTTGTAAGTTTGTACTTTCTGAAGTTAGAAATAGCATCACCTGCATTCCCTAAGACCGTGAAAGATCGGACACGAGATAAATTGACACCAGGCATCACCGTTCCAGAATTTCTACCATGGATAAAGAAGTGACGGGCTTCCTTGTGCTTATCACCAAAGGGCATGATGAATTTCATAGACATGGATTTGTGCAACACGAACACGTGCATGATACTATTAGTTCTGCACGTCTTCCCTTTAGAGTTGCTGGTTGGAACAACAGGCAGAATGATACTCCGTTTCATAAATGTATCAAAGTTATCCTCAGCTAAAGTTTGGTCCTTGCCTCTATCATTGCGTGCATATCCTTCAGCCAACCATCGCCTGATTATGACATTCTTCTTGAGGGGGTGATCCATTGGAAATATACCCAGATACAATAAGCAGGTTCTGACCATGTAATCAGATAGACTGGTGTAATTTTCCCTAAGAACACCTCGAAGTTTTGCAAAATTAGGCTCGTCGTCCTCGCATTCCAGATACCCACCCAGGTCGTTGCACAATCTGTTGCAAGATCTCCCAGTAATTTCATTTTCACAGCTCAATTGGCTGGCCACACTATAAAGAGCAAGCGGAAGACCACCACATTGCTTCAGGAGTTCTTCCGCACCACTCGCTAACTCGGGTGTATCTCTCCCAAGCAGAGCTATCTGTTTAGAATCTTCTTCTCCAAGACTTCTCATGGTGTACACACAACCAAAGGTACGATTATCCTCGCGCTGGCCATGAGTGCAGGTGCAGCATCTATTAGCTATGTACCGGCTAGTCGTTGTCACTATGATTCTACCATTACCCCTGAAGGTATTCTTCAGCGTATCCCAATGTGTCAAGTGCTTATACTTGATGTCGTCAATAACGATTAAGTACCTGAAAGACAAATTAACATATGAAGGAAGGCCAGTATCGTCTATTATGAATTGTATGCAAATTTTGCGATGTCATTTAGATACTCAATTTGTGGGTGTTCAACAATGTTTCCCACAAGCAGTTGAAAAATGTACCTACTCATTTTCTGCACGATCGGGGCTGAGTGGAGCAGACACTACAGCACCAGTGCAAATTTTGTTATAGATGGTTTCTATGGGTTAAACCCGACCCTATTTTGAACATCCTGATACTTACTATTCCAATTGGTTGTATCTTATATGATCCACATATTCAATACATTAGGTCCCAATTTTGTTAAAAATTCATGAGTCTAATTGAATGATGAGTAAACAATTTAATGATTGATGTGTTGGTTTGCGTGAAGAGATGGTATCAACTTCGTACACTTCCCTCATTATCAGTAGATTTTAACCAACTCAAGTCTTGTATCAGCAACCCTTTGTATCGTGAGTCTATCTGGTGTGATTTTCTCACAAATGAATTTCTCTTCTGCTGCTAAACTGTCACTGAAGGTTTTTTTAGTTGCAGCAATGTATGAAGAATGTGCTATAGGTACATATGGGTGTAGGCCCTCCATTTCAAATACCATGTTTTCCTACATGCACGACTTTGACATATATATGTTGTTGTTCATATATTTCCATGCATTGAAAAAAGACTAAGATATGAATGTATTTGGTGAAAAGGACCTAATTAAACTCTAAATAACAATATTACAAAGGCAATATATAAAATGCCGTGTTACAAATTCCTACATGTTCCCTTAGACAAGAAATGTTGTTAATGGGATTTCGAGGGTTGTAGTATGTGCGATAGCCCATGCAGCTGGGCTAGTACGAGACTTTCTTTACATATGCATGATTTGCCTTACCATCGAAAGCTCTGTTTTCATAGAGAGACTAATTTATACATGATTTAAGGCTAGGTTGTACTCCTACTGCTTAGGTAAAAACGAAAATAGCTGTTGCCTAGGAATTAATAATTATGCTCACCTGTTTTCCATGCCCCCTGGACCAAGCTGATCGTTTATATTTTGCAGGATCCCGTTGGCATCCATATTGTCCAGCGAGTGACCGTCAACCCAAGCACAACGCCTCGCTTGTTCATCGCTGACCTTGCTGTAGACTACCCTTGCAAGGGTTGTCTTCCCCGACCCACCAAATCCCACTACGGCGACCACCCGCAGGAAGGTTGCAGCCTGGATGTCAGTGCACTCTGCTTCATCTTGGTTTGGTTCGAGGTCAAGCAGCCTATGAAGCTCCATGGTAGCATCCTTGATGCCAACGGGAGTAATATTTTGCACGTATTCCGCAGTTTGCACAGCCTCCACAGCAACAACAGCCTCCAACGCCCTTTTGCGTGCTTCTTCCACGCGATTCCTCAACTTCTTCATCTTGGCGGCAAACCGGAGACGGGGGCCTGTCGTCTTGATGGCGTGAAAAGACCGGCGAATCCGCCACGCTCCTGGCTTGCAGGTGATGAGGTGCAGGAAGCGGTCTATGCAATCTTCGATGTCATGGGTCAGCTCGCGGATCTCTTCCCCATACGCCCTCGCGACGGCCGTGAGAGGAGCAGCTCGCTGCTGGTCATCCACCGCCGCCGCCAGGATTTTAAGATTTTGCTTCAGTAATGTGCTTTCCAGCTCGATATCCTTCCAGCCCTGGTACTTGTTGGCGAGCACACTGTCAAGTCTTCCCACGACGACCCTCGAGAAAGCACTGGTCGCTGCTTTCAACCCCACTAGCTCCACCGGCGTTACCATCCCTCAATCGATTGCTTTGGTTGGTCGCGCCACACTTATCAACAAGAGAGGAGAGTGAGGAAGGGAGGGAGGGAGAGAGACGAACGCTTGGCTTCTCCAGCGACTCGGGGAAGAAAAACGCGGCGCCGCCGGATCTCCTCCTCGGGCCACGCTCCGCGGCCGGTGCCGCGGTGGCGGGGGCCCCCGACTCCCGAAAATTGTGGGGGCGACCTCGCGATGGTCGGCTCTGGCGCGGGGAGCGCAGCTTCTGCGGGTGTGGTGCGGTGGAGATGTGGCAGAGAAGCCGTGCGCGGCGGAGCTCAGCTGCTGTTGGGGGTCGCGATCTGGTGCTCCTCGTCGATTCCTACCAGTTGACCGCGCGGAGAAGGCGACTGATCTGGTGCTCCCAGATGGAAGAAGAAGATGGTGCCTGTGACGGACGACTGTGTCCGTACGGGAACAGTTAACCAACAACCGTTCGTGAAATTTGACAAAAATAACCTTTTCCCCAAACTTCAACCAAAAATAACCCTTTTTTCAAAAAAAATCGAAATCTAACCCTTTTATGTGGCTCCCGTACCGGGGGCGCCACACATGTACGCACCGCGCCCCTGGCTGGGGCGCCACACCTCTGCCAGCATGGCAAGGCGGGTCCCAGCCCGGGTATGTCGCGCCGGAGACTGGGGCGTCACACGTACATGTGTGGCGCCGGGGACGGGGGCGCCACACATTAACTTGTTATTTTCCGCCCGACCCGCGCCCCAGCCCACTCCTTCTCCTCACTTCACAGAAACAGAAAAGCAAGAACTAGGCAACGGCGGCGACGGTGGCTCATCTCCCCCTCTCAAATCCTCTCCAAATCCGGCCCGATCTGAAGGAATTTCTTCTCCCCATCTGTCCTCACGGTAAGCTCCTCCATTCCCCTCAGTTTCATCCAATAAATCTTTCTTATTTGTCCCCTTTTTGGAACCCTAGGTGAAATCTTAGTTCATCCTAGATTTCGAAATTAGTATGGCATGAGGCTTGTTTTTTGTGGTCCTTAGCATTTGTATGGCACTTGTAGTAGTTGGTAATCATGTGGAGGGTTGATTTTTTCATATTTGACCCTTTTTGCAACCCTAGGTGAAATCTTAGTTCATCCTACATTGCAAAATTACTATGGTGTGATGCTATTTTTGTTGATCCCCTAGCATTTGTATGGCACTTGTAGTAGTTGGTAATCATGTGGAGGGTTGATTTTTCATATTTGACCCTTTTTGCAACCCTAGGTGAAATCTTAGTTCATCCTACATTGCAAAATTACTATGGTGTGATGCTATTTTTGTTGATCCCCTAGCATTTGTATGGCACTTGTAATAGTTGTTAATCATGTGGAGGGTTGATTTTTAATTAATTCGGTATAGATGTGTGATATGAGATCTATGTGTATATGATGTGTTTTTGTGCATGGTCAAAGTGGTTACCCAATTTCTATATAATTTTTATATGTTGTGTATGTGTGGATGTGGTAGATGTCCTAATGAGGTTGAAATGAATATTGAAAAATTTCTATCTCTTACTAGTGGTAGTTTTTTAAAATATGTAGGATGGAACTTATCGAAGAACAATATGATAAGCCGCACCGTGCGAGAAAGATTGCGGAGGGAAAGGTAATTTGTAATGTTTTGCATATTTTAGATGTTAGTTCATATTTCTATTCGGCATGGACATTGTTGTAACTTGTAATTATTTTTGTAGGTACTTGCCCCCCTTCGTCTTCGGTCTCACGAGGCCTCCTTGCAACTGGTGAGAAGGGCATGCCGTACGACGAGAGGTACACCGAGTACATCGAGAAGCTTGGACTCCTTCCATTCATCCAGCTCGTGTCTCGGTCCACGCCAAATTTCAATCCTTCGGCCATCACTGCTCTTGTTGACCGTTGGAGGCCGGAGACACACAGCTTTCACCTCCCCACCGGGGAGATGACGGTGACTCTTCAGGACGTGTCGATGATCCTGGCACTACCCATCACGGGCAAACCTGTGTGTTTTAGCACCGCATCTGATGGGTGGCGCGAGCAGATGTTCAGCCTTATTGGTGCGGCTCCTCCAGAGAAGGATGACACTACTAAGGATAGACTCTCCGCCGGCGCGTCATTTGTTTGGATCCGGGAAAAATTTGCTAAGTGTCCTGAAGGGGCTGATAAAGTGGTGATTCAGAATCATGCACGCGCATACGTGTGGTACGTGATCACGAGGACTTTGTTTGCTGACAGTAGTGGGCGGACCGCTCCGTGGATGTGGCTGAAGGCGTTAACACGTTGGGAGAGTAAGCAAAGCTGGGGTACGGCTGCGCTTGCTTACTTGTACCGGCAGGTAAATATTTATCTTGCTTTGTTTCTTGTGTGTGCAAAAGTTATGAAATTCTAACATGTATACCTATATGTGCAGTTGGATGAAGCGTGTCGTCGGTTCGTCGGTGAGGCCGGTATTGGTGGTCCAGTGATCCTACTTTCGGTTTGGATGTGGGAGCACTTCTCAGTTGGACGGCCGAAGGTTTTGCCATGGAAGCCTTGGAACGACCATGACCATCCCAAGAGGCTTCGGGAGGCTACATGGGCGTACAAGTGGGACAGGGTTGCGGAGTTCACCGGCGACCCGCAAAAGGAGTACTTGCGGTACATCAACGAGTTCGACTCGCTGACCCCCCAGCAGGTAATAATTAGAATGCTTTCGTTCAATCACTATCTATCTTAAATCCCAACTGCACATGCTGAAATGAGTACTATGATATAGGTGACATGGCAGATTTATGGTGTCGGGGAGAGATTTGGTTGGAATCCGGAATTCCCCCTAAACCCGAAGTGTTTCGAGGAAGAATATCTTTGGATGATGCAGTGCCCATTGATATGCTTGTATGCCGTTGAGTTCCACCTACCACATCGTGTGATGAGCCAATTTGGGTTGTATCAAACTACACCGCCAAAGTGGATAAACACGATGTTTTCGTTGCACGAGTGAGGCTCCAAATTTTGTCTTACCCAATCTTCTTATGTATTAGTGTAGTTACTAATGTTTCATTTGTTGACCATGTAGATTGGACCGGAGCCGGCAAAGGAAGATCACGAAATGGGATAAGCATCATAAGGATTACATCACTACATTCAATGCCGAGGTGAAAGAGGCAACGGACCGGAAGGTGTATATGCGGGATCGCCCCAAGTACCGTCAAGAGGCATTCGACACATATCTTGGTTGGTACCTTGCACGTACCCGTGTCCGTATATGCCCCCCGGCTTATGAGGAGCTCTTGGAGGACATGGACGATGATGGTATTGTTGAGCTCCGGTACAACAAGGCCGTAAGAGAAGGCAACCGGACTGATTTCGCTCCCGTGATGAACTTTATGGTAATTTTTGCCCAACTTATTTCATCTCATCATAATTAGAGTTTAGTTGTTGACATGTTTGTTTTCATAGCGCAATGAGATCGACCGGCAAGCGGTAGCAGCCGAGGAGGCAGCCATGTTACCTCGTGGCAAGAAGGGTGATGCTGCTATTAGGGAATTTGTGAAGGTAAGTTAGACGATCTCCGCTTCGTGCATATTTTGTTGTTCATTTCTACTAAGATATTGATTTTGCAATGTCATAGCGTTCCGCAACTCGGTTGCGCACTTTAGCGCATTTGCTTGGTTGTCGCGGCGATGATGCCTTGCCGACCCACTCGAGGTCCCCTTCAACCCCTATCCGTGGTGATGCTTCTAGTTCGAACCCACATGAGCCCAATGATGAGGAGGTTGAGGTATGAATATGTTACATGCCGGTCACCCAAAAATGATTTCTTGAACCTCAACCATCTACTAATTATTCCGCTTACATTTTTTCATTTCTAGGGCAATTTTGATGATAATGTGAACGATCACATGACCCTGCAGGCATACCAGCGATCCTTCCACCTAAGATCCAAGAAGAAGGCTGCCAGGCGTTTCTCACCGGACGACTACATCTACAAGAAAAAGGGGCCTGCTGCGGATGAGGGTGACGACGATGACGAGTCCGAGGATGAGGACTCGGAAGATCACGTGTCGGAGGAAGAGGACTCGGAAGATCACGTGGCGGTGAAAGAACCGGTGAAGAAGCTGATACCTGTTAGGAATAGGAGGAAGAACGCGGATCCGGCGCCGACTGAGCCTTTGAGGAGGCTAAGGAAAAGGAGTTAGACATGTCGTGAAACTTGTCGTGAACCATGTCGTGAAACATGTCGTACACTTGTCGTAACCTTGTCGTTTCGTGAACTTGTCGTTTCGTTGTGGACATTATCATGAACTTGTCGTTTCGTTGTGGACATTATCGTGAACTTGTTGAACTATAACTTGTCGTGTTTGCTGATATCGTGAATCAATGCTCTGTATAGATATTATGTCATGTTTACTGATACCTGTTGTTTTCAACTTTTATTATGTCTACTGATGTGCTAAGCAATGAAATCTAGAGCATTTTTACTGATCTCATTGTGCGGCGCCGGAGACAGGGGCGTTGCACCCAGAGGTGTGGCGCCGCAGCTGGGGGCGTGGCACTTGTGCAGCGCCGGAGTTGGGGGCGTTGCACCCTGAGATGTGGCGCCGCACGCTGGGGCGCGGCAAATAGACAGAAAGTTGGCAATTTTTGCAATTGTGTGGCGCCCCGCTGGGGGGAGTGGAGCTTAAAGGTGTGGCGCCCCAGTCTCCGGCGTTGCACATGTGCGGCGCCCTAAGCTGGGGCGCCACACACAGAGGTGTGGCGCCGGCCTCTCCGGCGCGGCAAATAGACAGAGAGTTGGCAATTTTTTGCAATTGTGTGGCGCCCCGCCGGGGGGAGTGGAGCCTAAAGGTGTGGCGCCCCCTGCTCCGGCGCGGCACAGTTTTTCTGCCGTGGCACAGTTTTTCTGCCGCGGCACAGTTACGGGTTCAGTTTCCGTCAGTTTTCCGTCAACGCGCGACACAGTTTCGTCAGTTTTTCTGCCGCGGTTACGGGTTCAGTTTCCGTCGAGTTTCGTCAGGTTTCCGTCAACGCGCGACACAGTTTCGTCAGGTTTCCGTCAACGCGCGACACAGTTTCGTCAGGTTTCCGTCAACGCGCGACACAGTTTCGTCAGGTTTCCGTCAACGCGCGACACAGTTTCGTCAGGTTTCCGTCAACGCGCGACACAGTTTCGTCAGGTTTCCGTCAACGCGCGACACAGTTTCGTCAGTTTTTCTGCCGCGGTTACGGGTTCAGTTTCCGTCGATTTTCGTCAGGTTTCCGTCAACGCGCGACACAGTTTCGTCAGTTTTTCCGTCAACGCGCGACACAGTTTCGTCAGTTTTTCTGCCGCGGTTACGGGTTCAGTTTCCGTCGAGTTTCGTCAGGTTTCCGTCAACGCGCGACACAGTTTCGTCAGGTTTCCGTCAACGCGCGACACAGTTTCGTCAGGTTTCCGTCAACGCGCGACACAGTTTCGTCAGGTTTCCGTCAACGCGCGACACAGTTTCGTCAGGTTTCCGTCAACGCGCGACACAGTTTCGTCAGTTTTTCTGCCGCGGTTACGGGTTCAGTTTCCGTCGATTTTCGTCAGGTTTCCGTCAACGCGCGACACAGTTTCGTCAGTTTTCCGTCAACGCGCGACACAGTTTCGTCAGTTTTTCTGCCGCGGTTACGGGTTCAGTTTCCGTCGATTTTCGTCAGGTTTCCGTCAACGCGCGACACAGTTTCGTCAGTTTTTCCTGCACTTCAAACTACAGTTCCAGAAATCCATCAAATTCATCAAATTCACTAAGAGTTCACCATATTACATGATTCAACGAAATCCATCAAATTACAAGGTTCACAACTAACTCATCAAGATCACAAGAACATAAAACACACTAAATGTGCATGACATTAGAAGGTTCCAGCAAATTAAATGCCCACGACATTACAAGGTTCACACAAACACAAAGTCTAGGACATTACATTGTCCCTACTGAGTAAGACGTGGATACTTGCCCTTGCGCCTCGCTGGGTCTGGTTCCGCTCGTTCCTCCTCTCGTGCACGGCGATCCCTCTCACGCCTTCTCGCATCCGCCTCCTCTCGTGCAAGGCCAACACCTTCACCTTGTCCTCCCGCCTCCTCTCGTGCACGGCGAGCCCTCTCACGCCTTCTCGCATCCAACTCCTCTTGTGCTTCCCTCTCACGCCTTTTGGCATCCAACATCCCTTGTGCACGGCTTCTCGCATCCAACATCCCTTGCGCACGGCGAGCACCTTCACCTTGGCCTCCCGACCCCTCCCTTCCAAGTTCGCCGTCAAACGCCGCCCACGCCTCATGGTACCTTCCGTCCTCTAACGGCCCCTCCCTTGCACGTTCCGCCTCCCACGCCTCCCTTGCAACACGTGCCTTCTCAGTCTTCTCCCACCTCTCCATCTCGCGGAGCATCATTTCGTTCTTAGCCTCTAGTGCCTCAATTTTCGCTTGCTCATTCTCCTTCTTGGCCCGCTCCTCTTCGCGATCTTTCTCCCAGAATCGCTCCCACGCCTTGTCAGTCATAGTTTTTACCTCCCACCGGTAGAGGTCATTTTGCTCAAAGTCTATCCACCGGTAGTATTGGCAAATAGGCGGAGGTGACTGCAAACGTAATAGCGAGTCAAAACATGCAACTAGATAAAGATAAATTCTTTACAAGAGAGGCGGAGGAGACATTTACCCGTGGACGCTCAATAATATTTGTTTGCTTTGTCTTGCGTTTTGTTTGCTTCGGCTTGTTTTTTGTTGGCTTCGGCTTCTCCCAAGCATAGTTCGGGCACATCCAGAACCTCCTTCCTCTTCTATCGTCCCAATCGCTGGACTGCTTCATCTTGCAAACGTCACCACACCAACAAGTCGGCGCATCGTGCCCGACTCGACTGTCAATGCTGTGTTGCCATGCCACCGGCTTCTCCTTCAGATCGGAACAGTCCATGCCTACAAAATTGCAAGTTTGAACTTAGTTGACAGTAAAATGGAACAATTGAAAATAAGAACCATCCCTACAAAATTGCAAGTTTGAACTTAGTTGACAGTAAAATGGAACAATTGAAAATAAGAAATAACAACCAAATAAATCTTAGTCATACCAATCATCTATGTCTACCACCTCTACGGCCACGACGCCTACCCCCTCTTAGCTCGTCAAACATTGATGTACGCCTACCGCCACCGCGACCGCCACGATGAGAATGACCATGTTGGCTACCACCATGGTGGCTTGTGCTACCACCGCCACCACCATGTTGAGAATGACCATGTTGGCTACCACCATGGTGGCTAGTGCTACCACCGCCACCGCCATGTTGAGAATGACCATGGTGGCTTGTGCTACCACCACCGCCACCGCCATGTTGAGAATGATCATGATGGCTTGTGCTACCACCGCCACCGCCATGTTGAGAATGACCATGGTGGCTTGTGCTACCACCACCGCCACCGCCATGTTGAGAATGATCATGATGGCTTGTGCTACCACCGCCACCGCCATGTTGAGAATGATCATGGTGGCTTGTGCTACCACCGCCACCACCACCGCCACCATGTTGGACACCTTTCGATCTCTTGTTTCGACCACACCTCTAGCGTTGTGCCCACCACGATTGCATTCTCCACAACGGGCACTACCACGAGGCTCCTGAAAATGTGGTTGCCCCACTCTCGGAGACCTCCTGCACCCCATGCGTCCATGTCATTTCTAAAACGTTTTGTCTTCCGTCTTCCCCGTGTCGTCACCTTCAGTATTGGATCGGGCCATAGTTGAATGCCATGATATTCTGGCCATTGTGATTGGTCAAAGTAAGGTTCAAATCTGCCCGCCCATGTCTCCTTGGTAGCCTCGATCGAGTACTCGGACAACCTTACCGGATCAACGTATCCCACTTTTCTAATGCGTGCCGCCGTCCGCAAGTGAGAGCAAGGGAGATGAAGCAACTGAGGCCTCTGGCACGAGCACAAACATTGCTTTAGCAAGACTTTGCACGCACGCCCTCCGTGTTGCACACCACCTACCGTGGTGCCTCCTGGCTCATTGACTTGGTAAATCCACTCGTTGTTGTCAAAACATTGGGCTGTATTGGTCTCCGCCTTCCTTAACTGGTATGTCATCCATTTGTCAGCTTCAGGTGGATACTTGTACTTCTTCTTGTGCTTGTTCTTCCCTTCCATCTGCTCAAACGTTTGCTCACTATATTTTTGAAAATACTCATTCAACTTGTCGAATGTGTATTGAACTATTGCTGTCACGGGCAACCCACGGACTCCTCTGAGCACATTGTTGAAACATTCTGCCATGTTGCTTGTCATGTCACCGTACCTCCTACCATCGGTGTCAAAAGCTCTAGTCCACTTGTGCCTCATAGACGCATGCCTATCTAGGAACTCTCGACCCCCCGGCGATGTGAGAGTTAGCAACCTGTTGTACAATCTGACAAAATGCCGCTCGGTGAAAGCGAGACAACAATCTTTTAGATCATCAGATAGCTCCTTATTTCCGCATGCCCTATAGAAGTTGGACACAAAATGCCTCACGCACCATCGATGGTGCAAAGGAGCATGCCCGGGAATATCAATCTCCACCGCATTGAGTATGCCTTGGTGGCGGTCCGAGATGACACATACCTCTCTTTGAGGCTCAAATACCTTTGTTCTCACTAGACCCATGAACCACTCCCAGTTGTCCTGGTTCTCCGCCGTCACCAAAGCAAAAGCCAACGGCAACAACCGGTCGTTAGCATCATGAGCTACGGCAATCAAAAGTGTGCCCCTGTACTGGCCTGTCAAGAATGTGCCATCCACGGAGACAACCGGTCTACAATGCCTGAATGCCCTTATGCATTGCCCGAAAGCCCAAAATGCACGGCCAAAGACACGGACGGTTGCACCGTTGTAATCCCTAGTCTTTTGGCCAAAGGGCTCCACACACGTAACCATGTCCGGATTTGTAGCAGCCATAGCTCCCAACAATCTAGGAAGTCGGTTGTATGCTTCCTCCCAGTCACCATACAACATCTTGAATGCGGCTTGCTTGGCCCTCCATGCCTTCCCATACTTCACCGAGTAACCAAACATGTCTTTCACCGTGTCCATGATAGCCCTCACCGAAAAAGTGGGGAATGCCTCTATGGAATTGGAAAGTCTATAGCCGATGAAATCGGAGGTTAGTTGCCGATGATGTCCTTCGCATCCTTGTCATCATCATCATCATTGCCACTACACATGTGAGTTGACACACATTTTTTTAGAACCCATTGAGAGGTTCCCTTGATAGGTCTTGCACGCACAATCCACGGGCACCCATTATGCGCGTCATCACACTTAACCGTGTAACGCTTCTTGACATCCGAGTGAACCACTTTGTATGGTCTAAAGTACTTAACCGCATACTCCTTGAGCCATGTCTTCAATTCCAACAAGCTTTCAAACTTCACTCCCTCAGCAATACCATAGTTTTTGGGATTACGATCCTTCTTCGAAGTTGGCCTTGGTTCAAGAATTTTACTCGTGCCACCATCAACCACGGCTTTATCGGCGAGACTAAGATCACGGAACAATGGTAACCGATGATCCCGGCCCACTACCTTCTTGAATATTTCGGCTTCTTTAGCAGTGAACCCATCTTCATCAACATCTTCTTCGGGACCGTCGTCATCCGAGTCCGATGCATAGCATCGGTTATAAGGGATGTCATGGTCCATGTCCTCATGCCTACAATTTGTCTCCACATCACCAATATCATTTTTATGAAGATCATACTCCGATGCGTCGCTCTCCTCCTCCGACTCTTCATATTGGTCACTTTGAATTGGGCTTGAAGGTTGGCTCCTTTCGTGTTCGGTCATTGTTGGTTGGCTAAAATCATGTTGAGTCATTGGAGGTGGACTCGACGTTGGATAGTACACTTCATGCGCATGAGGTGGCTCATTTTGAACCGGCCTCCTAACGTCATGTTCGGAGGCACACCGGTTCAAGTCAAACGTCTTCGTGGCAAACAACTCAAGAGCCTTGTCTTGAGATGCCGCCACCGTCTCCTTATATGCACTCCAACACAACTCGGAGTTGAGAGGCATAATCTTCCAACGAATATGCATTCCGAACCCAACATTATGCCTTCCCTCCAAAGAAAGAACATCATTTGGATCCGTCCAATTCAATGCAATCCGCACTCTCTCCACAACCTCGGCATAGCTAGGACTATGGCCAAACACCACCACTTTCTCCTCCAAGTCATGCTCCACATTGCCTTTCAAAAAGGCCTCCTTGTCCACATGATGAACACTAACCATTTTATCCATCTAAAAAATTTACAACAACCGAATGCATCAAATGATTGATACATTGCACTAGCTATGCATTTAAAACAAAATCAATTTACTTATCTTAATTTTAAATCAAGTCATTATGCACTAACCCTAACTAAATCTAGCTCATTAACTACATCTAACAAAAACCCTAACCCTAACCTACAATCAACACCCAACACTTCATATCCATCATACCCACACACATTGACCAATATTATCAACAAATAACCACAAACTTGTCCTCATACTCAAATTCTAGGGTTTCCAAGATCTACACAATGTCTCCAAATTGGAAGATTTCTATTGGACAAAAAGAAGAGAATGAGGGAGAGTACCTTCTTGCACGTAGGGAAGCCGAAATCCACGGAAAAATCACACCCAAAAGGATGGATTTGGGGGGGGGGTGTGTTGGGGAGTGTTGGGGGGAGTGCTCTTGCTTGCTTTTGTGAGAGAAGAGAGTGAGAGAAGAGAAAAAGCTGGTGGGGCTCGGGCTGGGGCTTGTTAATTTTACAGAAAGTGTGGCGCCCCCGGCCCCGGCGCCACACATGGAGGTGTGGCGCCCCCAGCGCCGGCGCTACTTAACCAGGGCTGGGGCCCGCCTTGCCACGCTGGCAGTGGTGTGGCGCCCCAGCTGGGGGCGCGGTTCCTTCATGTGTGGCGCCCCAGATGGGGGCGCGGTTCCTACATGTGTGGCACCCCCGGTACGGGAGCCACACAAAAGGGTTAGATTTCGATTTTTTTTGAAAAAAGGGTTATTTTTGGATGAAGTTTCGGCAAAGGGTTAATTTTGTCAAATTTCACCAACCGTTCAAGATTTCACTCGCTATGTCCTTATTTACTGTTGAGATGAAATTAAATACAATTGTGCCTAGGAGGTGAGGAGTTTTTGAGATTATGCCCTGGGAATTAGGACGGAGGAAGTACCATATAATGCCAGCTCGCTGAGTTATATCGGACATTGAAAATATCCGTGACATCAGATAAGCGGTGTGACGTGGACCTACCCTTCGGGTGACCCACTGTAAGGCTGGTGCACGTATATGAGGCCCATCAAGATAACAAGACCACGGCCCATGAAAGGACTCGCAAGGAAGGATTGTTCTCCAAGTTAGGCATAGATTGAGTCGGTTTAGACTTGCCATATCTGTAATCCAGGTCGGTTACCCGAGACCCAGCCTCCTATATAAAGGCTGGGAGGGTCCTCGATCAAGGACACAATAGCATACACGCAATTCTAGCCTCAGAACCCTTGGCGAGATCGACATCTCGCCGAGACCCTTGTAACACCTGTGTTCGATCAATAATCAGACAAGCAGGACGTAGGGGTGTTACCTCCACTCGATGGCCCTGAACCTGAGTAAATCCTTGCTTGTCAGCCGTAGATAATCGTCGGTGCTACAATCTCGTTCCTATTCTCAACCCTAGGTGCGCTACCATGGGATTTGCCGAGTTAACCCCTCGTCAATTGGCGCCGTCTGTGGGAACGAGTGGCACTGGATTCACGATTTCGCCGGCTCAATCTGCACCCGCAAACGGCAGTTCGCCGATCACCATCACGGGACCGATCCCCTTCGGCTCCTTCGACTACAACCCGCACTCGCCGGAATCACAGCCTGCAAACTCGAATCTGCAATCAGGTGAGAATGCGCCAACTTGTCCTTCAAGCATTACTGCTAACCAGACAGGGATGGCGAACTCGAATCGACCTTCAGCACCCACATCTCCATCGACTGGATCTGCTCCTGCGGCCCCGCCGTCACCCCGCAAAATCGCAACTTCGCCTGCATCAACTCCGCCGAGATCGCCGACGCTCTCGGAGATGATGTCATTGATGGCTACGCCTACTTCGACTCCACTGCCTTCACCGACACCTTCAGAGATGGAATCTCTGATGGATCTGCTGCCCGCTGCACCTCCAGCGGCACCCGTGTCTCCTTCGACTGAAGATTACGCGCCTTCATCAGCAAAAGAAACTGCGTCAGACCACACGATGGACATCGAGTCCATCCACAGCGACGACGGCTGCGGACGTCAGGCCATGATCGATTTCTACTTCAATACCGCTGCTGCCTTCCTCAACAATCGCAGCAACGGCGAAAAAGGCAAAATTTCGCGTGACGCTCCAAGCCAGATCTGCATGGTGCAGATCAACCGGAGGACGGAGCACCCGAATCATCGGCGAGTGGAGCAAGCCGTCCTGACGTCAGAAACTACCCGATGACTGCAACCATGCTAGACGGCAGCACGATCGTCATCATAAGGGAACAGGCGATCAAAGCAGCCAAGGCCATAAATGAGTGCACCATGATGCCCGAGGATTCGACACCCGATGAACTCGCGGCGCACAAATATATCTTCTGGCAGGATGTGGCACCCCGATCCAGATGATCGAGCTACCCCATATACCAGTACCAGAAACACTGGATATATGACAGCTTGGTAAACAAAGACAAAACCAGATATATTCATAAGGCTTCGAGTTCGAACTGATACAATATTACATCACGGGGTGAGGCTCCAGCTTGGGCGCAACAGGCGCACACAACAGTATGTATATTATTTTTCTAACATCGAGCCTCTAGCGGAAGTCGTAGCGGAAGCGAAGATAGTAGCGTGGCGATAGCGGCCTTATTCCACAGGGTCCTGCCTGGGACACGGGTTCCTAGTTCTCGTAGAGCGGGTACTCGGCGACAGGTGCAGCAGGGTCTGGCCACATGAAAAGTCAGGTAAGTACTTGAAGTACTCGCAAGACAACAGCCCAAAAACAAGCAAGGTCTATCTATATGGCATGGCATGGTTCAGAAGGTAACATGGCATGAGGTCGGTTGCGAGGGGGGAGTCCAAGCTTAACGGTTGGACATAACTTACCTTAGTAGGGATATTTTCACGTTATCAAGTGAGATCACATTTCTCACTCAACAACCCACAACCACAACTAGGCTTTCAAGCCTCTAGCCAACTCTGGCTAAATTCACAACCTTCCGAGTCCTTAGCCAACTCTGGCTTGACTCCCAAAATTCCTATGTTCGTTGGTCTCAACTTAATTAATTTCTCCAAGTTCGACTGGAGTGACTCATAGTGTGACCTGACCCAAACATCGTCCCATAACCCAGGGACAAGGCTAGAATCTAGATTTACACTCTCGAGAGGTTGCAACATTTATCCACACGCTGAAGTCTAGGCTTGTACCGCCGGTACCAAAGTACTAGAACCGATCATGGCGACAGCACAAACCCACACTTCCACAACCGTTTATCTTACCCGGACACTCCCTGTATAGCCACCGACATAACTCTACGCCTTATGAAGAAGTGAATCCGGCACGTCCCCAACAGATGAGCGACGCTAGCTCCGGAACCTTCACAAGACTAGCCCTGACCACAAAGGTAACCGACTAGACTTGCCAAAAGGGTGGCATCAAAGGAGGCCTAATAAAATACTCAGTCATGGTCCGCCCACGTGAACGACGCATGGTTGTGCAAGTGGTGCTTGGTGAGTGGCACTATGTGACTCAATCTAGTCGAGGGAGGTGGTTATCTTCTTAGTCAAATTTTATTTCCAGTTTCCAACATGATACAAGCAACACAAACATAAGCACATAACAATAACAGCACTGAATAACCATATCATTGTAGGTATAAAAATTAACATAGCAATAATAATACCCGGGTGACTATGGCGGTTCCTCCAGCGGTGTCACCAGGGGGTTAGTGTTCACAGAATAAATAACATAGTGTTTCAAACGGATGACCGTGGCGGTTCCTCCAGCCGGTGGTCACCGCAGAGAATGAACCGAAAAGCACTCATAAGAATGAGAGAGCATCGATTCCACTCGAGGTTACCTCGACGTGGTGTCAGCAATCTCGGCAAAAAGAACCAAATGGAAAGTCAGCTCCCAAGCGTCCCAGTCCGGGTGGTCTACACCAACCATATTTGATGGAGGGACAAGGCAAATAACTCTTTTGGCAAATGCCCCCAACTCTGAGGATCATAAGACGACATTCGTCCGCTCCTCACCTCGGCGAAGAGGAAAAGGCAAACAAAGCCCCGCAAGCGCGAGACGCACAGTTGTAATATTTCCCCCATTCCTTCGACTAAGGCGGTTCCCCCGGCCATTGTCTAGGGAACGGGAGTGATGCACAAATAAGCAGTTATAATATGGTGCAAGAATTTAAAATGCAATATGGCATGTGAGGTGCAACAGATATTAATTCAACAGTCAAAATATTTTCTAAGTTCGACCAAGTTTGAAATTGGGTTGGTGGCTTGCCTTCAGGTTCGGAAACAACCCCTATTCCGTCGGAAAGGTTTGAATCTATCAAAACAAGGCAAACATGCATTAAAAACCATTCCTAGGGTATTTAAATAAATGCCAAAAAAATAATTCCAAATAAATCTTTTCTGGTTCCATTTGAAAGAGAAAATTCAAACAAAGCCAACAAAATTGGTTTCATAATTTTCTGACCATTTTTCAGAGAGATATTGCATTTCAAAGTTTGGTTCAAAATCTGCCCTTTTTAATAGAAAAATTAAAACAGAAAATGGTTCAGGGAAATGTTTAAAACCTGACTAGTGGGACCCACTGGTCAGTGACTCATAACCGAACCGTTATTTCTCCTCCACCACGTGGGAAAGAAAAAGAGCAGGGGGCCGTCTCCGACGAACTCATCGGCGGCGGTTTGCGGCGGCTGGGGCGCGGGAGAGGGAAGGGAGAGGAAGCAGAGCGGACCAGGGAGGTGCGGCGCCGCTCGTCCGCGTGTTCGCGGCCCACGGCGAGCTTGCGTGGCACCAGAGCTCCTTCTCCGGCGGCGGCAGCTTGCGGTCGATGATGGACACGGCGATTCCGGCCACCATTCACCCTGGCGAGCACGGCATCGTCACCGTGGTGCTCTGGGGAGCCTCTGGGTGGAAGGGATTGATCGGGGGAGGGCTAGGGTGAGCGAATCGAGCTGGGGTCAGTGCGGCTCGGGAGGTCGCAATTCCGGCGGTGCGATGCTCCTCTGGACTCGCGGCTGTGGTGGAGGGTGACAGAGGGAGTGGGAGAGGTGGTGTGGCACTCTGGAGGTCGAGGGAGGGGGTTCTTATAGCGTTCCCGCACAGCAGCCTTCATCAATGCCGCGGCGAGGTGTCGCCATGGCGTGGAAGCGACGGTGGCGGTGCGTCGTGCGAGCCCTGGCACAGGAGGCGCACGAGTAGAAATCTTCGATGATGGACCGGTCCTTGCGGCGGAGGAGGCGCTGACGGGAGGGCCCCGGCGGCACAGCGCCTGGACGGTGCGTCCTTAGCGCCTGGCGTTTGCGCGGCCGCCGTCCGGCGTTCCTCCGGCGACGCGTGGGTGCGGGGAGGGGTGGAGAGTGAAGGGGAAACTTGCTGGGCACGGTTAGAAGAGGCGGGGAGCAGAACGGCGACGACCGTAGCGTGGCGGCGCCGCCTGGCACGGCCGTGTCCGTGGTGATCACGTTTCTGGGCATGCCAGAAGTGGCATCACCAAGTATCTCTCAGCTCAGAGCTCCAAATGCAACGAGGTTTTCACCATTGTGCGCCAAATGTAAAACCCTACCACTTTCCTGACTAAAGTTTTTGCAATTTCAAAAGTTGGTCCGACTAGAATTTGTGAAAAACAGTACTGGCCAGAAATGGGTTTTTAATGTTTGGAGGGGCAGATGGTGTTAGATGGATCTGCCCTTTTGTCCTGAGGTAGGAGTGATGAATGTGAGCTTATCCATGCCTTGGATTCATCCAGGAGAATTAGTTTGGTTAGATTTCAAAATGTTTTGAGAAAATGGGCAGAACACAAAAAGAATTGTGGAGGGAAAATTTCCCAAGTCATGGCCCCATGTTTTTCTATAAAAGTGATCCACATCAACTAGGGAGGTTCCCTAATTTTTGCAGAATTTTTGGAGACATAGAAATAGAGGTTCCTTTGTAAGGTCATTTAAAAGAGTAGTTTTTTTAAAAAGGAAAAGAATTTCCCAACTAAATATTTATCTAGTGGTAAAATCACAAATGCAAGTACCAAGTGGGAGGAAAATGGAGAGCACAAGATCCCACTGATTATCATGTTTGCAAAGGTTCAAGATTTTTAAAGAATTTTTGGAGGTTTAAGTCAAATGCACATGAAATAATGCATTTTGGAAAAATTTCAAAAAGGCCAAAATTCAGGGTGTTACAGACCTTCCCCCCTTAAGATGAATCTCGTCCTCGAGATTCCTGTTGCTCGTTGAATAGATACGATATTCTGTCCTTAGCAAATCTTCGCGCTCCCAGGTTGCCTCTTCCTCGTGTGCTTGTCCCACTGAACCTTGTAGAACTTGGTGACCTTGCTGCGAGTGCGGCGTTCTGACTCATCCAAGATTCTGACGGGGTGTTCCTCGTAAGTCAGTTCGCTGCTCAACTCAAGTTCCTTAAAGTCAGCCTGCTTGGTTGGGGGTGAGATGCACTTCCTTAGCTGGGATACGTGGAAGACGTCGTGTACTCCAGCCAATTCCTCTGGCAGTTCCAGCTGGTAGGCTACTGATCCTTTCTTTGCCAAAATCTTGAAAGGTCCAATGAATCTTGGGGCAAGCTTTCCTTTCATGTGGAATCTTTTCAGTCCCTTGAGAGGTGTTACTCGAAGATAGACATAGTCGTTTTCTTCGAAGTGAATCTGACGGTGTCGTCGGTCGTAATAACTTTTCTGGCGGGATTGCGCTGCCTTGAGCCGGTCCCGAATCAGACGTACTTGCTTTTCTGCCTCATCAAATCATCGGGCTTAAAGATCTTGCGGTCCCAACCTCGGACCAGTTTAGTGGGGTTCGGCATTTTCTCCCATACAGGGCTTCAAAGGGTGACATTTTCAGGCTGCCTTGGTAGCTGTTGTTGTATGAGAACTCTGCATAAGGTAAACTATCTTCCCAACCTGCTCCATAGGCGAGCACACACGAGCGGAGCATATCCTCTAGGATTTGATTGACCTGCTCGGTTTGCCGTCTGTTGCGGATGATAGGCTGTGCTGAAGGATAACTTTGTTCCCATGGCATGATGTAGGCTTGTCCAAAATTTGGAGGTAAATTGGTACCTCTATCCGACACAATGGTCTTCGGGACTCCGTGGAGTTTGACAATCTTGTTCACATAGAGTTGTGCCAGTTGGTCCGAGCGGTATGTGGTCTTGACGGGGATAAAGTGAGATACCTTCGTCAAACGGTCGACAATGACCCAGATAGAATCATTCCCTCGGCTGGATTTGGGAAGTCCGACAATGAAATCCATGCTTATGTTGTCCCACTTCCACTCGGGTACCTTAAGGGGTTGGAGATATCCGGCGGGTTTCTGATGCTCGGCCTTCACTAGGTTGCATACATTGCAGCATGCGACGTAGTAGGCGATATCCTTCTTCATACCGGACCACCAGAATGTTTGCTCAAGTCTTGGTACATCTTGGTGCCTCCCGGGTGAATGGAATAGGCAGACTCGTGGGCTTCCCTGAGGATCTGCTGTATTAGTGTGGCCTTGTAGGGTACACAAAGGCGGGTACCGAAGCGGAGTACTCCTTGGCTGTCCAGGGAAAATTCCTTGGCCTGGCCTAGCAGTATCTTGCCTTGATCTTGCTTAGGCGGGGTCGTTGGCCTGCTCGGTCTTTATCTCTTCCTCCAGGTCTGGCTTTACCTCCAAGGTGCTTAAATAGGCCTTGTTTCCCACGCACAAGTTTAGCTTTGCGAACTCTTTCTCCAGACTTGGCCGTATTTTAGGGGGCTTCCTGCTCAGAGCATCGGCTACCACGTTGGCCTTCCCGGGATGATAATGGATCCCAAGGTCGTAGTCCTTGATTACTTCTAGCCACCTTCTTTGCCTTAGATTGAGGTCAGGCTGGGTGAAGATATACTTCAAGCTTTTGTGGTCCGTGTAAATCTCGCATCTTCGACCAATAAGGTGATGTCGCCAAGTCTTCAGGGCGAGTATGACAGCGGCTAACTCCAAGTCGTGGGTGGGATAGTTGAGCTCGTGGGTCTTGAGTTGCCTTGACACATATGCGATGACTTTTCCTTCTTGCATGAGCACGGCTCCTAGCCCATTTCTGCAGGCATCACAGTATACGGTAAAATCCTTGGCATCATCCGGCAATACCAGAATTGGGGCGGTGGTTAACCGGGTCTTCAACTCGTTGAAACTGTCCTCACACTCGTCTGTCCAGGCATACTTGCGATTTTCTTAACAATTCCGTCATGGGCTTGGCTATCTTGGAAAAGTTTTCAATAAATCTTCGGTAGTAACCAGCCAATCCTAGGAAGCTCCTGATTTCTGACACATTGGTGGGAGTCTTCCAGTTTAACACATCGGAGATCTTGTTGGGGTTTACAGCCACACCGGCTCCAGATAATACATGTCCTAGGAATTCCACTTCCTTTAACCAGAACTGGCATTTGCTGTACTTGGCATAAAGTTGTTGCTCACGCATTCTTCCAAGAACTATTCTGAGGTGTTCGGCGTGCTCCTCCTCATTTTTGGAGTAGATGAGGATGTCGTCGATAAACACCACAACAAACTTGTCGAGATACTCCATGAATACCTTGTTCATCATGCCCATGAAGTAGGCTAGAGCATTGGTTAGACCGAAGGACATAACTGTGCACTCATACAGTCCATATCTGGTGGTAAAGGCGGTCTTGGGAATATCACTCTCTCGAATCTTCAGCTGATAGTATCCCGTGCGGAGATCAATCTTGGAGAATACTCGGGCACCACGGTGTTGGTCGAATAAATCATTGATTCTTGGGAGTGGGTACTTGTTCTTGATGGTGACATCATTGAGAGCACGATAGTCGATGCATAATCGGAGGGTACCATCGCTTTTCTTAGCAAACAACACCGGTGATCCCCACGGTGAAATGCTCGGGCGGATGAACTTCTTCTGAATCAGTTCGTCAAGCTGTTTCTTCAGTTCCACTAGCTCGGGACTTGTCATACGGTAGTGTTTCTTGAATATTGGGTTTGTTCCCGGTATTACTTCAATGCGAATTCAATATCACGGTCAAGGGGCATTCCGGGTAATTCATCTGGAAAAACATCCGGGTATTCACTGACCACATACACTTCCCCTATCTCCGGAGCTTGAGCAAGAAACATCTTTGCATTAATCTGGTGAGGCTTATTCGGCACATAAGTGGTACGGATGCGTTCCAGGTTGGTGAGAGTAACTGCTCTAGTTGCACAGTCGATCTGAGTTGCATGCTGAACTAACCAATCCATACCCAGGATGGCGTCGAGGCTGGGCACATTGAGAGTGCTGAGCTGTGCGGGAAATTTCACTTGTTGATGCTGATTGTCAGATCTTGACACATGGTGTTTGTTTTCATCTCAGAGGCAGGGGTTTGTATCACTAAAAGATGGCCCAAAGGGGAAACGGAAAAACGGTGTTTGGCAACAAAATCCTTTGAGATGAAAGAGTGGGAAGCTCCAAAATCGAATAAAATCACTGCGGGTTTAGTGTTGATAGTACACGTACCAAGCACTACGTCTGAAGCTTCATACGCTTCCTCTGCTGACATGTGGTGAATAGGGCAACTTGAGGTGGCTTGATCGCACCCGCGGGTGGTTGTTGCTGGAGTTGTTATTGTTGCCGTTGTGGAGAGGGCAATCCTTGATGTAGTGTCCTGTCTTGCCGCACTTGAAACAGGAGTTCTCCCTCTTAAAATCATCCACGAGTGGGCGCTTGTGATAGAACCCTTCCCGGGGATATCCTTCCTTCTTGGGTTGATTCCAAGAGTTTTGATGTGTGGAGGTATGGTTGTTGGGCTGCCATGGGCGTGGTTTTAAAGAACCTCCTTCATGCTGGCTCTTACGGGGCTCGAACTTCCTCTTGTGGGAGTCATAGATTGAGCGGTGCTCCTTCTCTGAAATTAGTGCCGTGTTGACCATGGACTGAAATCTGGAAACTGCAGAACACTGAGCTGGGTTTTTATCGTCTGATGCATCCCATGAAGGAACCTGTCTTTCTTCTTCTCTTCTGTGTTGATGTCCTCAGGTGCATAGCGAGCAAGGTTGTTGAACTTGGTCAGATACTCACTGATGGATTTGCTGCCTTGTGTAAGTGCTAGAAACTCTTGCTGTTTCATCTTTATGAGACTTGAGGGAATATAGGCCTTGCGGAATGCTTCCTGAAATTCTGACCAAGTGACAGGGGGTCCATCGCCTCTGGCGTCCTTGTGGTTGTCCCACCAAATGCTGGCAGGGCCTTCAAGGTAGTGGGTGGCGAAGGGCACTTGGTCCTGCTCGTCCACGCGAGCGAGCTCCAGTTTCTTTCCCATAGCACGGAGCCAATCATCAGCCTCAAGTGGGTCATCAGCATACGCGAACTTGGGTGGTTGGGTACGCTGGAAGTCTTGCAGCTTTGAGCGGCCTGCGGGTGCAGCATTACGGGCTTGCATGTATGTGCCAAACTCCTTCATGATTTGTGTCAGATGCTGGTTGTGGCGCTTGATGCAAGACGTACTTGCTCGTTGGGAGACCCCAAGAGGAAGGTTTGATGTAGCTTAGCAGCAAGTTTTCCCTCAGTATGAAACCAAGGTTTATCGAACCAGTAGGAGTAACGATTCTTCAGAAGGTTGTTGGCGGCTCGCACGGCGCAACACGATCACCAACATGGACCTGCACACAACACAATCAAAGTACTTTGCCCCAACGAAACAGTGAGGTTGTCAATCTCACCGGCTTGCTGAAAACAAAGGATTAAACGTCTCGTGTGGAAAATGAGTATTAAATTGCAGCGAATGAAAAAGGAACAGTTTGCAGTTTGTGGTTTAATCAATGTAAAAGAATTGGACCGGGGTCCACAGTTCACTAGTGGTGTCTCTCCATAAAGATAACTAACATGTTGGGTAAACAAATTACAGCTGGGCAATTGACAAATAGTGAGCGCATGACAATGCAAATACATGGCATGATGATTACTATGATATTTAATTGGGCATTACGACATTACATAGACCGTTATCCAACAGCGTCTATGACTAATAATCCACCGCCGGGTTGTCATCCGAGTCCCCCGTTGGTATTAAGTTG
The DNA here is from genome assembly GCA_947311845.1 of Poa pratensis. NCBI lineage: Eukaryota > Viridiplantae > Streptophyta > Magnoliopsida > Poales > Poaceae > Poa > Poa pratensis. The sequence continues at coordinate 3,705,215 of CAMZMU010000010.1, forward strand.
CAAGCAACGGATAATTGCATTAAGTAAAGTGCGTAATGTAAACAAACACATATGCCCGTGGACATAGCATCGTTAGGTTATCCCTAGTGGCAACAGCACATCCACAACCTTAGAACTTTCTGTCACTGTCCCAGATTAAACGGAGGCATGAACCCACTATCTAGCATAAATACTCCCTCTTGGAGTTACAAGCATCTACTTGGCCAAAGCATCTACTAGTAACGGAGAGCATGCAAGATCTTAAATAACATAGATAGATTGATAATCAACTTGACATAATATTCAATATTCATCGGATCCCAGCAAACACAACATGTAGCATTACAATAATATGATCTTGATCATGTAGGGCAGCTCACAAGATCTAAACATGATGGCACAAATGGAGAGACAACCATCTAGCTACTGCTATGGACCCGTAGTCCAAGGATGAACTACTCACGCATCACTCGGAGGCAGGCATGGCGATGTAGAAGCCTCCGGTGACGATTCCCCTCTCCGGCAGGGTGCCGGGAAGAGGTTCTGAACCCTCCCGAGCTAGGGTTGACGGCGGCGGCGTCTCTGGAACTTTTCGTGGATATTTGCTCAGGTACTTAGGGTTTTCTCGGGGGGAATAAGTAGGCGAAAGGGCGGCGGCTGGCGACCCCGAGGGGCCCACACCATAGGGCGCGGCAAGGGGGCCCGCGCCCTATGGCGTGTGGGGCCCTGTGGCCTCCTCTGCTGCTTCTTTGCGTCATCTGTGTTCTGGAAAAATAGCACCCCAAGTTTCGTCCAATTCCGAGAATATTTCCAGACTAGCTTTTCTGGAATACAAAAACAGCAGAAAACAGGAACTGGCACTTCGGCATCTTGTTAATAGGTTAGTCCCAAAAAATGTATAAAAGTGATATAAAGTAGATGCAAAACATGTAGCAATTGGTATAAAACAAGCATGGAACATCAAAAATTATAGATACGTTTGAGACGTATCAGCATCCCCAAGCTTAGTTCCTACTCGTCCTCGAGTAGGTAAACGATAAAAACAAAATAATTTTTGAGGTGACATGCTACTATCATAATCTTGATCATATAATATTGCAAGGCACATGTAAATGAATGAAGTGATCCAAGTCAATGGTCTATAATTTGCTACAAATAGATAATGAGTAAACAATGAATCACACAAGCTAAACGTTTTCATGAATAGTACTTTCGAGACAAGCATCAAAGTTTTGCATAAGTGTTAACTCATAAAGCAATAGTTTCTACAAAAGGTATTCAATCAACACAAAGGAAGAATTTAGTTTCAGCATTTGCTTCAACTTTCAACATATTTATCTCATGGATATTGTCAACACAAAGTAGTATAACAAGTCCAATACGTTGCATATAACCATGTTGTAACAAAGTTGACACTAGTGTTTGCTTGTGGAAGACAGAAAGAATAGGAAAACTGACTCAACATAAAAGTAAAAGAAAGGCCCTTCGCAGAGGGAAGCAGGGATTAAATCATGTGCTAGAGCTTTTAGGTTTTTGAAAGCATATAGAGATTGCATAAAATATTTGATACTCCTCCCAACCTTGCTAACACAAGCCATGGCTAACCGAATCCTCGGGTGCCTTCCATCAATCACATACCATGGAGGAGTATCTATTTTTGAGAGGTGTTTGTTAATTGTCAACGAATGGTAGCGGGTGAGAACAGTATTCTACCTGTCAAACGGACTTTTAAGAGCGGCTCCCATGAAGGACGTTATTTCTACCAGCAAGGCAGATCATCCCTCTTTCTCTTTGGTTTACACACATTCAGGTATTTCACTGTTTGTCATTGCTTACTGATGAATCAGGGCAAAAGTGTGAAGAGAATTAATTGGTTAAAGTTGTAATTAATTGGGACTGGGCACCCCGTTGCCAGCTCTTTTTGCAAATTGGATAAGCGGATGTATATGCCACTAGTCCAGGTGTAAAAGTCCATTGACAAAGAATAAAGAATAACCACACTAATTCCTCATGAGCTAGTAAACATTGACACAAAAAGGGAATAATAACATTTTGAATAATTTAAAGGTAGCACATGAAAAATTTACTTGGAGTGGCAAGGAAATACCACATATAGGTAGTTATGGTGGACACAAATGGCATGGATTTTGGCTCAAGGATTTGGATGCACGAGAAGCATTCCCTCTCAGTACAGAGTTTAGGCTAGCAAGGTTATGTAAGCAAACAAGAATATCAACCCGTACACCAAGTTTTATATGACAAACATATTGCAAACGTTATAAGACTTCATACCGTCTTCCTTGTTAACCAAACCCTGTTATTAGAAAATATCTAGACCTTAGAGATACCACCGATGCAAACCAAATTTTCAACAAGCTTTACGGTAGTTCTTCACTAATAGGCTTAACTCATGTGATGCACAATTTAATCATGATCTACTTGTTAACTCAAAACAATTGACAAGCATCAAGTTATCCATTAGTGATCTACAAGATTAAGCAAGTTTTTCCTTATACCAATTACCACATGCAACATTTTCTGAACCAACCAAACACCAATCAATTTATTTAATCAACTCTCCAAACAAATATAAGTGAAGCAAGAGAGTACTTTCTACAAAAGAAAGCTAATAGCTCTGACAAGAGATACATGAAAACAAGAGCTAAAAGCTGAACAGCGCTAGATATGAATACTCAACAAATATAAGTGAAGAATAGGAGTATTCTCATGAAAAAGCGGAGCGTGTCTCTCTCCCAATCAAGAATGCTAGGGTCCAGTCAAGCTTTATTGAAAATAAAAGCAATACTGAAAATAAAAGCACACAGACGCTCCAAGAAAAGCACATATGATGTGAAAGAATTAAAATATAGTTTCACTAGAGATGACCTGATAATTTTGACGATGAAGAAGGGGATGCCTTGGGCATCCCCAAGCTTAGACGCTTGAGTCTTCTTGAAATATGCTGGGGAGATCCATGGGAGCCTCCCCAAGCTTAAGCTCTTCACTCTTCTTGATCCTATTATCATCCTTCTCTCTTGACCCTTGAAAACTTCCGTCACACCAAACTCAAAGTAATCTCATTAGAGGGTTAGTGCATAATCAAAAACACACATGTTCTATAAAGACGCAATATGATTTGTTACTTTAAACATTAGCTACAGCCACTGATGTTATGTGAAGCTCTTCCACCCAAAAAAGAATTTCACTCAACACTAGTAAAAGAGAGAATGCAAAATAAAAAGGCATAATCTGTCTAAAACAGAACAGTCCGCAAAGACGAATTTTTTCGAGGCACTTACGACGCTCAGATCGAAAACTTGAACTAATGAAAGATTCAGACATTCATAAAGATTACGCACAAAAAATTTCAGATTTTTTAACAATCTGGTGATTTTAATTTCGTACAGTGAACAGCAAAAATCTGTTTCTGCGCAGCAATCAAAATTAAGCACCTTAACATTAGAGGCTACTCTTGGCACAACAATGCGAGAAAATAAAGATACAAAGGAGTTGCTACAGAAGTAAACAAACTCCTTGACTAATACTGAAAATAAAAGATAATGGGTTGCCTCCCAAAAGCGCTTTCTTTAATGCCTTTTAGCTAGGCATAGTGATTTTTATGATGCTCACATAAAGATGAGTTGAAACATAAAAGAGAGCATCAAGGAGCATATATAAAACATGTTTAAATCTAACACTCTTCCTATGCATAGGAGTCTTATAAGAAAACAAGTCAATTAAGCACAAAGTGACTAGCATAGGAAGGCAAAACAAGTGCAACTTCAAAACTTTCAACGGACCATTAGGTCTTAAAGCAAAAATCATATAGAAGCAACACAAGAGAAAGCTCAAAACTTTCATCATAAAGAGAGGAAATTTAATAACATGAAGATTTCTATAACCATATTTTCCTCTCTCAAAATAATTTTCAGTAGCATCATGAACAAACTCAACAATATAACTATCACATAAAGCATGCTTTTCATGATCTACAAACACATAATTTTTATTAAGCTCAAAATAGTGGGGTTATCAAACCCACTTTTGACAATAGTAGTATAATAATATCATTAGGCAATATAGGACCATCATCAAGAGCATTATCATATATAACATTAGGGAGCACATTTTTACTTTCTGCAATTTCCTTTACTGAGTCAAGGAGTTGTTTACTTCAAATTTATCAAAAGGAGATATTTCAATAGAATCATCACATTCGACAATATAGCATTCTTCCTCCTCCAAAGCTAGGGGACTAAAAATATCATTTTTATCAAAACCAGCTTCCCCAAGCTTAGAGCTTTCCATGGCATTAGCAATAATGGTGTTCAAAGAATGTATGCTAATAACATTGCTACTATCATGATTGTTATGCAAATAAATTCCATAGGCTTTTTAATTTTCTCTTCAAACACTTCATGTCCCAACTCAAGATAAATTTCATAAAGCTCTCTCATGTTGTTTTCAGCCATAGGACTAGTTTCAAGGAAAGTAACCATTGATAGCAAGTAAAGAGCTAGACATAATAACTAAAACAAGAAAAAAACTAAATGCAAGTAACTAATTTTTTTGTGTTTTTGATAATTGAAAGCAAACAAGATAAAATAAAATAAACTAAGCAAGACAAAAACAAAGTAAAGAGATTGGAAGTGTGAAACTCCCCTTGCAGAAGACTGCTACTCCCCGGCAACGGCGCCAGAAAAAGCTTGATGCAAACACTTGCTCGTTGGGAGACCCCAAGAGGAAGGTATGATGTCAGCAGCAAGTTTTCCCTCAGTATGAAACCAAGGTTATCGAACCAGTAGGAGCAACTCTTCAGAAGGTTGTTGGCGGCTCGCACGGCGCAACACGATCACCAACGTGGAACTGCACACAACACAATCAAAGTACTTTGCCCCAACGAAACAGTGAGGTTGTCAATCTCACCGGCTTGCTGAAAACAAAGGATTAAACGTCTCGTGTGGAAAATGAGTATTAAATTGCAGCGAATGAAAAAGGAACAGTTTGCAGTTTGTGGTTTAATCATGTAAAAGAATGGACCGGGGTCCACAGTTCACTAGTGGTGTCTCTCCATAAAGATAACTAACATGTTGGGTAAACAAATTACAGCTGGGCAATTGACAAATAGTGAGCGCATGACAATGCATATACATGACATGATGATTACTATGATATTTAATTGGGCATTACGACAATACATAGACCGTTATCCAACAGCGTCTATGACTAATAATCCACCGCCGGGTTGTCATCCGAGTCCCCCGTTGGTATTAAGTTGCAAGCAACGGATAATCGCATTAAGTAAAGTGCGTAATGTAAACAAACACATATGCCCGTGGACATAGCATCGTTAGGTTATCCCTAGTGGCAACAGCACATCCACAACCTTAGAACTTTCTGTCACTGTCCCAGATTAACGGAGGCATGAACCCACTATCTAGCATAAATACTCCTCTTGGAGTTACAAGCATCTACTTGGCCAAAGCATCTACTAGCAACGGAAAGCATGCAAGATCTTAAATAACATAGGGCATAGATTGATAATCAACTTGACATAATATTCAATATTCATCGGATCCCAGCAAACACAACATGTAGCATTACAATAATATGATCTTGATCATGTAGGGCAGCTCACAAGATCTAAACATGATGGCACAAATAGGAGAGACAACCATCTAGCTACTGCTATGGACCCGTAGTCCAAGGATGAACTACTCACGCATCACTCGGAGGCAGGCATGGCGATGTAGAAGCCTCCGGTGACGATTCCCCTCTCCGGCAGGGTGCCGGGAAGAGGTTCTGACCCTCCCGAGCTAGGGTTGACGGCGGCGGCGTCTCTGGAACTTTTCGTGGATATGCTCAGGTACTTAGGGTTTTCTCGGGGGGAATAAGTAGGCGAAAGGGCGGCGGCTGGCGAGCCCCGTGGGGCCCACACCGTATGAGGGCGCGGCAAGGGGGCACCCGCGCCCTCATGGCGTGTGGGGCCCCTGTGGCTCCTCTCCGTTGCTTTTGCTCCTCTGGTGCTTCTGGGAAAATAGGGATGTCCGTGAAGTTTCGTCCAATTCCGAGAATATTTCCAGACTAGCTTTTCTGGAATACAAAAACAGCAGAAAACAGGAACTGGCACTTCGGCATCTTGTTAATAGGTTAGTCCCGGAAAATGTATAAAAGTGACATAAAGTAGATGCAAAACATGTAGCAATTGGTATAAAACAAGCATGGAACATCAAAAATTATAGATACATTGGAGATGTATCAGCGCTCATCCATCATCATCATAAACTGACTTGGGCTAGGTTCCTGACTTGGTGGAGGAGGAGGTGGTTGCGGAGGCTCGGGATCCTCGCCAGCTTGTCGTGCGGAACGACGAACCGGGGTTCCTTGGCTGCCGCTTGCACCATTATTGGGCCTCATCCTGAACTGTTGAATATAATGGCACGTATCATGAGCATCCATATGGGGGAGTGTAACATCCAATAAAACCAAATGGGGACAAAGTTTGCAAAATAAACACAAGCATGATGTTATACAATGGATGATAGGTTACAAGATTCAAGCACTCGCTATTTTACAAAAGATGCAAGGTAAGGATACAAGCTACTCGTACAGGATACATGGTACAGGATACAAGACGCCAACACTCGGTACCAGATGCAGGATACAACTCTACCACTACATTATTCAGCACGCGATACATCGAAAGGCATAATACACTAAGCGATGCCGTCTCCGAGCGTCTAGAACTCCATCTCGAGAGGTGTCGCTGGCGTGGCGGTGTCGAGGGGCTCCTCCGCGGGACTGTAGTCGGGTGAAGCACGGTCGTCACGGGAGTCTCCGGAGTAACTCTGTGGCTCGGCTGCCTGGACGCGACGACGCTGAGACCGAACAGCGGTGGTGTGCGAGTAGTAATGAGTGGCGCTGCTACAAGTGCGGGAAGGTGGCGTCGGGACGGTAGACGAGGAGTAGCGGGCAATTCTCCTCCTGATCTGCTCGAGGGAACTGTGCCTAAAGGTGGGGAGGCGAGGTGGGCGACTAGAAGCGCCGGACCCAGAAGCCGCGTCACCTCGGCCAAGGCCACGTTGGCGCGAAGTGAGGCAAACTGGAGAAGGGTAGTGTGGAGGTACTGTGGAGAAAGGTGTGTACTGAATAAGGCGGAGAGGGTGAGCTAGGGTCACCTGGGTTGGGAAAAAGGATGTCCCCGTTGTCTAAAGCCAACCTCGGGAAGTAGGCGTAACGGGTGCACTGCTTCATGACGGGGTCGACGGTGCGAAGGAACAGGATAACATCTCCTGCAACCTCCTGTATGGCTCGAGACGCCTGTGTACAGACACCGGAAGTGAGGCCGTGCTCGATCCCTCCGGACACGGCTCCGGGCGCAGGCGAACGATGGCGGTGAACTATGAGGTGGCCCTGTCGAGACGGTTGTGGTACACGTGATAAGTTGGGGAGGTGAGCCGGGTAGAGGTGGCCCCAGATCTCCCTCAGAAACTGCGGAAAGCCGGGACGTACACGGCGGTAGTCTCAGCGAGCAACTCTGCCATCTGTGACAGAGACATAAATCAAACACGGTGAGCGTTAAGTTCAAAAGCACAAACAGACAGAGAAACAGTGAAAAAAAGTTGGCAACACAACGAGTTCTATTTTACGTCGTCCAAGAACTAGGTATCCTACAGGCAGTTAGGCTCTGATACCAAGCTCTGTGGCACCCCGATCCAGATGATCGAGCTACCCCATATACCAGTCCCAGAAACACTAGATATATGACAGCTTGGTAAACAAAGACAAAACCAGATATATTCATAAGGCTTCGAGTTCGAACTGATACAATATTACATCACGAGGTGAGGCTCCAGCTTGGGCGCAACAGGCGCAAACAACAGTATGTACATTATTTTTCTAACATCGAGCCTCTAGCGGAAGTCGTAGTGGAAGCGAAGATAGTAGCGTGGCGATAGCGGCCTTATTCCACAGGGTCCTGCCTGGGACACGGGTTCCTAGTTATCGTAGAGCGGGTACTCGGCGACAGGTGCAGCAGGGTCTGGCCACATGAAAAGCCAAGTAAGTACTTGAAGTACTCGCAAGACAACAGCCCAAAAACAAGCAAGGTCTATCTATATGGCATGGCATGGTTCAGAAGGTAACATGGCATGACGTCGGTTGCGAGGGGGGAGTCCAAGCTTAACGGTTGGACATAACTTACCTACTTACCTTAGTAGGGATATTTTCACGTTATCAAGTGAGATCACGTTTCTCACTCAACAACCCACAACCACAACTAGGCTTTCAAGCCTCTAGCCAACTCTGGCTAAATTCACAACCTTCCGAGTCCTTAGCTAACTCTGGCTTGACTCCCAAAATTCCTATGTTCGTTGGTCTCAACTTAATTAATTTCTCCAAGTTCGACTGGAGTGACTCATAGTGTGACCTGACCCAAACATCGTCCCATAACCCAGGGACAAGGCTAGAATCTAGATTTACACTCTCGAGAGGTTGCAACATTTATCCACACACTGAAGTCTAGGCTTGTACCGCCGGTACCAAAGTACTAGAACTGATCATGGCGACAGCACAAACCCACACTTCCACAACCGTTTATCTTACCCGGACACTCCCTGTATAGCCACCGACATAACTCTACGCCTTATGAAGAAGTGAATCCGGCACGTCCCCAGCAGATGAGCGACGCCTAGCTCCGGAACCTTCACAAGACTAGCCCCGACCACAAAGGTAACCGACTAGACTTGCCAAAAGGGTGGCATCAAAGGAGGCCTAATAAAATACTCAGCCATGGTCCGCCCATGTGAACGACGCATGGTTGTGCAAGTGGTGCTTGGTGAGTGGCACTATGTGACTCAATCTAGTCGAGGGAGGTGGTTATCTTCTTAGTCAAATTTTATTTCCAGTTTCCAACATGATACAAGCAACACAAACATAAGCACATAACAATAACAGCACTGAATAACCATATCATTGCAGGTATAAAAATTAACATAGCAATAATACTACCCGGGTGACTATGGCGATTCCTCCAGCCGGTGTCACCAGGGGGTTAGTGTTCACAGAATAAATAACATAGTGTTTCAAATGGATGACCGTGGCGGTTCCTCCAGCCGGTGGTCACCGCAAGAATGAACCGAAAAGCACTCATAAGAATGAGAGAGCATCCATTCCACTCGAGGGTTACCTCGACGTGGTGTCAGCAATCTCGGCAAAAAGAACCAAATGGAAAGTCAGCTCCCAAGCGTCGCAGTCCGGGTGGTCTACGCCAACCATATTTGACGAGGGACAAGGCAAATAACTCTTTTGGCAAATGCCCCCAACTCGAGGATCATAAGACGACATTCGTCCGCTCCTCACCTCGGCGAAGAGAAAAAGCAAACAAAGCCCCGCAAGCGCGAGACACACAGTTGTAATATTTCCCCCATTCCTTCGACTAAGGCGGTTCCCCCCGGCCGGCCATTGTCTAGGGAACGGGAGTGATGCACAAATAAGCAGTTATAATATGGTGCAAGAATTTAAAATGCAATATGGCATGTGAGGTGCAACAGATATTAATTCAACAGTCAAAATATTTTCTAAGTTCGAGCAAGTTTGAAATTGGGTTGGTGGCTTGCCTTCAGGTTCGAAACAACTCCTATTCCGTCGGAAAGGTTTGAATCTATCAAAACAAGGCAAACATGCATTAAAAACCATTCCTAGGGTATTTAAATAAATGCCACAAAATTAATTCCAAATAAATCTTTTCTGGTTCCATTTGAAAGAGAAAATTTAAACAAAGCCAACAAAATTGGTTTCATATTTTTCTGACCATTTTTCAGAGAGATATTGCATTACAAAGTTTGGATCAAAATCTGCCCTTTTTAATAGAAAAATTAAAACAGAAAATGGTTCAGGGAAATGTTTAAAAACCTGACCAGTGGGACCCACTGGTCAGTGACTCATAACCGAACCGTTATTTCTCTCTCCACCGCGCGGAAAGAAAAAGAGCAGGGGGCCATCTCCGGCGAACTCACCGGTGGCGGTTTGCGGCGGCTGGGGCGCGGGAGAGGGGAGGGAGAGGAAGCAGAGCGGATCAGGGAGGTGCGGCACCGCTCGTCCGCGTGTTCGCGGTCCACGGCGAGCTTGCGTGGCACCAGAGCTCCTTCTCCGGCGGCGGCAGCTTGCGGTCGATGATGGACACGGCGATTCCGGCCACCATTCACCCTGGCAAGCACGGCATCGTCACCGTGGTGCTCTAGGAGCATCTGGGTGGAAGGGATTGATCGGGGGAGGGCTAGGGTGAGCGAATCGAGCTGGGGTCAGTGTGGCTCGGGAGGTCGCAATTCCGGCGATGCGATGATCCTCTGGACTCGCGGCTGTGGTGGAGGGTGACAGAGGGAGTGGGAGAGGTGGTGTGGTGCTCTGGAGGTCGAGGGAGGGGGTTCTTATAGCGTTCCCGCACGGCGGCCTTCATCAATGCCGCGGCGAGGTGTCGCCATGGCGTGGAAGCGACGGTGGCGGTGCGTCGTGCGAGCGCTGGCACAGGAGGTGCACGAGGAGAAATCTTCGACGACCGACCGGTCCTTGCGGCGGAGGAGGCGCTGACGGGAGGGCCCCGGTGGCACAGCGCCTGGACGGTGCGTCGCGTAGCGCCTGGCGTTTGCGCGGCCGCCGTCCGGCGTTCCTCCGGTGACGCGTGGGTGAGGGGAGGGTGGAGAGTGAAGGGGAAACTTGCTGGGCACGGTTAGAAGAGGAGGGGAGCAGAACGGCGATGACCGTAGCGTGGCGGCGCCGCCTGGCACGGCCGTGTCCGTGGTGATCATGTTTCTGGGCATGCCAGAAGCGGCATCACCAGGTATCTCTCAGCTCAGAGCTCCAAATGCAACGAGGTTTTCACCACTGTGCGCCAAATGTAAAAACCCTACCACTTTCCTGACTAAAGTTTTTGCAAATTCAAAAGTTGGTCCGACTAGAATTTGTGAAAAACAGTACTGGCCAGAAATGGGTTTTTAATGTTTGGAGGGGCAGATGGTGTTAGATGGATCTGCCCTTTTGTCCTCAGGTAGGAGTGATGAATGTGAGCTTATCCATGCCTTGGATTCATCCAGGAGAATTAGTTTGGTTAGATTTCAAAATGTTTTGAGAAAATGGGCAGAACACAAAAAGAATTGTGGAGGGAAAATTTCCCAAGTCATGGCCCCATGTTTTTCTATAAAAGTGATCCACATCAACTAGGGAGGGTTCCCTAATTTTTGCAGAATTTTTGGAGACATAGAAATAGGGGTTCCTTTGTAAGGTCATTTAAAAGAGTAGTTTTTTTTAAAAAGGGAAAAGAATTTCCCAATTAAATATTTATCTAGTGGTAAAATCACAAATGCAAGTACCAAGTGGGAGGAAAATGGAGAGCACAAGATCCCACCTGATTAACCATGTTTGCAAAGGTTCAAGATTTTTAAAGGAATTTTCTGGAGGTTTAAATTCAAATGCACATGAAATAATGAAATAATGCATTTTGGAAAAATTTCAAAAGGCTAAAATTCAGGGTGTTACACAGGAGATTATATGGTGAAAAGGCTGCAAGCAGCACTCGACGAACGCAAAAAGGCGGCAAGTGCATCGAGTGCACGGCGCGCCCAGCTGTCGTCACTCTATTCCTCGGGAAGAACTTCCTCGCATCATTGCTCGCGATCTAGGCTGGCACACCTAACAGCAAGCGAGAGGGCGGCGCTGACCCGCGATCTAGATGTGTCGTTCATGACACACGACGAAGATGGAATCCCCATCCCCAAAGCGGCTCAGGGAGCCCTCATGTCGGTGGCAACGTACCTGAAGGTGACACAACCTCCAGATAGTGACCCGAACGCGGCCCTGCATCGCCAGCAAATCAAGTCACTCACATGGCGGGTGGAGCTCTGGCCACAATCGAAGAACACCCTGGAGGAGCAGAACCCGTCGTGAGGCCACCCCGCGACGCGAGGTACAGCCAAGGGAGAACCGCGATCGCACAGTCGCAAACCAATACGACTGAGACCGGTCAGGACGCGGTCAACGCGAAACTCAACATCGTGAGGCGAGTGGTGATCGCCGCGATGTCATGACTCAGCATCGAGTCAGCGGAGGCAGAAGCAGAAGGTCCACGCGATCGCGAAGCAGCAATTCAGACTCGAGCGGTGAATGGGAGCCCTGTGGAGCGCTATGCTTCACCCGGTGCATCCGTCAGGCGAAGATGCCCAAAAGATTCAGACTCACGTCTGAAACACCCAAGTTCGATGGCAGGCAGGAACCCTCGTCCTGGCTCGAGGACTACAGAACAACGTCTCCTGTCAACGAGGCTCAACCACAACTGCGATGCAGTATATCCAGCTCATGCTGTCTGGGACTGCGCGGGATTGGCTGAAAAGCTTACCCGAAAATTCATACGACTCCTGGGAACGATTCCAGGAGGACTTCATCAAAAACTTTCTCGCAACATACGATCGACCGGCGACATTCGCAGAACTATAGGCTTGCAAGCAGCATTCAGACGAACCGCTGCGCGAGTACATCAGAAAGTGGACTACGATGCGCAACTCCGTGGAGTGGTGTCAGAAGACAGGGCAATCGACGCTTTCATCGCAGGAGCTGCCAGGCACGACTTCTGGGAGGCGCTATTCCGCCAAAAGCCAACTTCCATAGCACAACTCATAAAAGTAGCCAACGAGTGGGCGGACGGAGAAGACATGATGCGAGATCATCAAGAGTCACCACGTGGCAACAACAATGGAAACTGGGACAGAAGAGATGGCCGCGTGATGCAAGACGTACTTGCTCGTTGGGAGACCCCAAGAGGAAGGTTTGATGTAGCCTAGCAGCAAGTTTTCCATCAGTATGAAACCAAGGTTTATCGAACCAGTAGGAGCAACAATTCTTCAGAAGGTTGTTGGCGGCCGCACGGCGCAATACGATCACCAACGTGGAACCTGCACACAACACAATCAAAGTACTTTGCCCCAACGAAACAGTGAGGTTGTCAATCTCACCGGCTTGCTGAAAACAAAGGATTAAACGTCTGTGTGGAAAATGAGTATTAAATTGCAGAGAATGAAAAAGGAACAGTTTGCAGTTTGTGGTTGTTTAATCAGTGTAAAAGAATGGACCGGGGTCCACAGTTCACTAGTGGTGTCTCTCCATAAAAGATAACTAACATGTTGGGTGAACAAATTACAGCTGGGCAATTGACAAATAGTGAGCGCATGACAATGCATATACATGACATGATATTACTATGATATTTAATTGGGCATTACGACATGATACATAGACCGTTATCCAACAGCGTCTATGACTAATAATCCACCGCCGGGTTGTCATCCGAGTCCCCGTTGGTATTAAGTTGCAAGCAACGGATAATTGCATTAAGTAAAGTGCGTAATGTAAACAAACACATATGCCCGTGGACATAGCATCGTTAGGTTATCCCTAGTGGCAACAGCACATCCACAACCTTAGAACTTTCTGTCACTGTCCCAGATTAAACGGAGGCATGAACCCACTATCTAGCATAAATACTCTCTCTTGGAGTTACAAGCATCTACTTGGCCAAAGCATCTACGAGTAACGGAAAGCATGCAAGATCTTAAATAACATAGCATAGATTGATAATCAACTTGACATAATATTCAATATTCATCGGATCCCAGCAAACACAACATGTAGCATTACAATAATATGATCTTGATCATGTAGGGCAGCTCACAAGATCTAAACATGATGGCACAAATAGGAGAGACAACCATCTAGCTACTGCTATGGACCCGTAGTCCAAGGATGAACTACTCACGCATCACTCCGGAGGCAGGCATGGCGATGTAGAAGCCTCCGGTGACGATTCCCCTCTCCGGCAGGGTGCCGGGAAGAGGTTCTGAACCCTCCCGAGCTAGGGTTGACGGCGGCGTCTCTGGAACTTTTCGTGGATATTTGCTCAGGCACTTAGGGTTTTCGTCGGGGGGAATAAGTAGGCGAAAGGGCGGCGGCTGGGACCCCCGAGGGGCCCACACCACCCTAGGGCGCGGCAGGGGGGCCTGGTGTGGGGCCCCTGTGGCTCCCTCCTTGCTTTTGCTCCGTCAGGTGTTCTGGAAAAATAGGGACCCGTGAGTTTCGTCCAATTCCGAGAATATTTCCAGACTAGCTTTTCTGGAATACAAAAACAGCAGAAAACAGGAACTGGCACTTCGGCATCTTGTTAATAGGTTAGTCCCAAAAAATGTATAAAAGTGATATAAAGTAGATGCAAAACATGTAGCAATTGGTATAAAACAAGCATGGAACATCAAAAATTATAGATACGTTTGAGACGTATCAGCATCCCCAAGCTTAGTTCCTACTCGTCCTCGAGTAGGTAAACGATAAAAACAAAATAATTTTTGAGGTGACATGCTACCATCATAATCTTGATCATATAATATTGCAAGGCACATGTAAATGAATGAAGTGATCCAAGTCAATGGTCTATAATTTGCTACCAAATAGATAATGAGTAAACAATGAATCACACAAGCTAAACGTTTTCATGAATAGTACTTTCGAGACAAGCATCAAACAGTTTTGCATAAGTGTTAACTCATAAAGCAATAGTTTCTAATAAAAGGTATTCAATCAACACAAAGGAAGAATTAGTTTCAGCATTTGCTTCAACTTTCAACATATTTATCTCATGGATATTGTCAACACAAAGTAGTATAACAAGTCCAATACGTTGCATATAACGCATGTTGTAACAAAGTTGACACTAGTGTTTGCTTGTGGAAGACAGAAAGAATAGGAAAACTGACTCAACATAAAAGTAAAAGAAAGGCCCTTCGCAGAGGGAAGCAGGGATTAAATCATGTGCTAGAGCTTTTAGGTTTTTGAAAGCATATAGAGATTGCATAAAATATTTGATACTCCTCCCAACCTTGCTAACACAAGCCATGGCTAACCGAATCCTCGGGTGCCTTCCATCAATCACATACCATGGAGGAGTATCTATTTTTGAGAGGTGTTTGTTAATTGTCAACGAATGGTAGCGGGTGAGAACAGTATTCTACCTGTCAAACGGACTTTTAAGAGCGGCTCCCATGAAGGACGTTATTTCTACCAGCAAGGCAGATCATCCCTCTTTCTCTTTGGTTTACACACATTCAGGTATTTCACTGTTTGTCATTGCTTACTGATGAATCAGGGCAAAAGTGTGAAGAGAATTAATTGGTTAAAGTTGTAATTAATTGGGACTGGGCACCCCGTTGCCAGCTCTTTTTGCAAGTTATTGGATAAGCGGATGTATATGCCACTAGTCCAGGTGTAAAAGTCCATTGACAATAGAATAAAGAATAACCACACTAATTCCTCATGAGCTAGTAAACATTGACACAAAAAGGGAATAATAACATTTTGAATAATTTAAAGGTAGCACATGAAAAATTTACTTGGAGTGGCAAGGAAATACCACATATAGGTAGTTATGGTGGACACAAATGGCATGGATTTTGGCTCAAGGATTTGGATGCACGAGAAGCATTCCCTCTCAGTACAGAGTTTAGGCTAGCAAGGTTATGTAAGCAAACAAGAATATCAACCCGTACACCAAGTTTTATATGACAAACATATTGCAAACGTTATAAGACTTCATACCGTCTTCCTTGTTAACCAAACCCTGTTATTAGAAAATATCTAGACCTTAGAGATACCACCGATGCAAACCAAATTTTCAACAAGCTTTACGGTAGTTCTTCACTAATAGGCTTAACTCATGTGATGCACAATTTAATCATGATCTACTTGTTAACTCAAAACAATTGACAAGCATCAAGTTATCCATTTTAGTGATCTACAAGATTAAGCAAGTTTTTCCTTATACCAATTACCACATGCAACATTTTCTGAACCAACCAAACACCAATCAATTTATTTCATCAACTCTCCAAACAAATATAAGTGAAGCAAGAGAGTACTTTCTACAAAAGAAAGCTAATAGCTCTGACAAGAGATACATGAAAACAAGAGCTAAAAGCTGAACAGCGCTAGATATGAATACTCAACAAATATAAGTGAAGAATAGGAGTATTCTCATGAAAAAGCGGAGCGTGTCTCTCTCCCAATCAAGAATGCTAGGGTCCAGTCAAGCTTTATTGAAAATAAAAGTGCAATACTGAAAATAAAAGCACACAGACGCTCCAAGAAAAGCACATATGATGTGAAAGAATTAAAATATAGTTTCACTAGAGATGACCTGATAATTTTGACGATGAAGAAGGGGATGCCTTGGGCATCCCCAAGCTTAGACGCTTGAGTCTTCTTGAAATATGCTGGGGAGATCCATGGGAGCCTCCCCAAGCTTAAGCTCTTCACTCTTCTTGATCCTATATCATCCTTCTCTCTTGACCCTTGAAAACTTCCGTCACACCAAACTCAAAGTAGATCTCATTAGAGGGTTAGTGCATAATCAAAAATTCACATGTTCTATAAAGACGCAATATGATGTTACTTTAAACATTAGCTACAGCCACTGATGTTATGTGAAGCTCTTCCACCCAAAAAAGAATTTCACTCAACACTAGTAAAAGAGAGAATGCAAAATAAAAAGGCATAATCTGTCTAAAACAGAACAGTCCGCAAAGACGAATTTTTTCGAGGCACTTACGACGCTCAGATCGAGAAACTTGAACTAATGAAAGATTCAGACATTCATAAAGATT
Organism: Poa pratensis; assembly: GCA_947311845.1. NCBI lineage: Eukaryota > Viridiplantae > Streptophyta > Magnoliopsida > Poales > Poaceae > Poa > Poa pratensis. The sequence continues at coordinate 3,721,888 of CAMZMU010000010.1, forward strand.
ACGCACAAAAATTTCAGATTTTTAACAATCTGGTGATTTTAATTTCGTACAGTGAACAGCAAAAATCTGTTTCTGCGCAGCAATCAAAATTAAGCATCATCTTAACATTAGAGGCTACTCTTGGCACAACAATGCGAGAAAATAAAGATACAAAGGAGTTGCTACAGAAGTAAACAAATCCTTGACTAATACTGAAAATAAAAGATAATGGGTTGCCTCCCAAAAGCGCTTTTTTAATGCCTTTTAGCTAGGCATAGTGATTTTTATGATGCTCACATAAGAATAAGAGTTGAAAAACAAAAGAGAGCATCAAGGAGCATATATAAAACATGTTTAAATCTAACACTCTTCCTATGCATAGGAGCCTTGTAAGAAAACAAATCAATGAAGCACAAAGTGACTAGCATAGGAAGGCAAAACAAGTGCAACTTCAAAACTTTCAACATAAAGAGAGGAGACTTAATATTATTGAGATATATGAAACGTGTCTCCCTCTTCATATACCATTAGGTCTTAAGGAAACCATCATATAAAAGCAAGACAAGAGAAAGCTCAAAACTTTCATCACAAAGAGAGAAATTTAATAACATGAAGATTTCTATAACCATATTTTCCTCTCTCAAAATAGTTTTCAGTAGCATCATGAATAGACTCAACAATGTAATTATCACAATAAGCATGCTTTTCATGATTTACAAACATATAATTTTTATTAAGCTAAAAAATAGTGGGGTTATTATACCACTTTTGACAATAGTAGTATAATAAATATCATTAGGCAATATAGGACCATCATCAAGAGCATTATCATATATAACCTTAGGGAGCACATTTTTACTTTCTGCAATTTCCTTTTCTTAAGTCAAGGTGTTGTTTACTTCAAATTTATCAAAAGGGATATTTCAATAGAATCATGCAATTCAATAATATAGCACTCTTCCTCCTTAGGTAGGCATGGAGGGTAATCATATAATGTAAGAGTTAAAGAGTTACTATCATTAGAAGGTAGATCCTCCTTTTGTTCATCACTCTCTTCCTCTTTTTCATCAAATGAGCTTTCATCTTCAGTAATTTCTTCTTCCACATTTTCCTGCAAGGCATTAGTCTCTTCTTTATGAGGAAAATCCTCTTGACATGTTCAGTAATATAAGAATTTTCATCCTATATTTATCAAAACAATATTTAAGTATAGCAAGACTTTCAGATTTATAAGGGGCATCAATTTTATGCTCAAGATAAGAACTAATTTCAAGTGCACCCTTAAAGACAATAAATTCTTCCATCCTTTCTACCTCATAAGCATTATAGTAACCTTTAACATAAGAAGCTAAGGTTTCATTTTCATTACAAGCACATTGGAAAGGAAAGTGTTTAGACTTCCTATGACAATCAGATTCATTAAAGCAAAAAGATTTGCCAAATATATAGCAAAAATTTCTAGCATATTCCTCTAGTTGATTTAACAATTTCCATAAGTACATCCCTTTTTGTGACAAGCGGTAATTCCAATAATATCTTCGTTCATCTTCCGTGGACCCACCTTGCCAACAAGATCTAGTTCCATAGAGATAAGCCATTGATATTAAATAAACAACTAGACATAATAACAAACCGAAATAAACTAAATGCAAGTAACTAATTTTTTTGTGTTTTTGATAATTGAAAGCAAACAAGATAAAATAAAATAAACTAAGCAAGACAAAAACAAAGTAAAGAGATTGGAAGTGTGAAACTCCCCTTGCAGAAGACTGCTGACTCCCCGCAACGGCGCCAGAAAAAGGCTTGATGCAAGACGTACTTGCTCGTTGGGAGACCCCAAGAGGAAGGTTTGATGTAGCCTAGCAGCAAGTTTTCCCTCAGTATGAAACTAAAGTTTATCGAACCAGTAGGAGCAACAATTCTTCAGAAGGTTGTTGGCGGCCGCACGGCGCAATACGGTCACCAACGCGGAACCTGCACACAACACAATCAAAGTACTTTGCCACAATTAAACAGTGAGGTTGTCAATCTCACCTGCTTGCTGAAAACAAAGGATTAAACGTCTCGTGTGCAAAATGAGTATTAAATTGCAGCGAATAAAAAAGGAACAATTTGCAGTTTGTGGTTGTTTAATCAGTGTAAAAGAATGGACCGGGTCCATAGTTCACTAATGGTGTCTCTCCATAAAGATAACTAACATGTTGGGTAAACAAATTACAGCTGGGCAATTGACAAATAGTGAGCGCATGACAATGCAAATACATGGCATGATGATTACTATGATATTTAATTGGGCATTACGACATGATACATAGACCGTTATCCAACAGCGTCTATGACTAATAATCCACCGGGTTGTCATCCGAGTTCCCCGTTGGTATTAAGTTGCAAGCAACGGATAATCGCATTAAGTAAAGCGCGTAATGTAAACAAACACATATGCCCGTGGACATAGCATTGTTGGGTTATCCCTAGTGGCAATAGCACATCCACAACCTTATAACTTTCTGTCACTGCCCTAGATTAAACGGAGGCATGAACCCACTATCTAGCATAAATACTCTCTCTTGGAGTTACAAGCATCTACTCGGCCAAAGCATCTACTAGTAACGGAAAGCATGCAAGATCATAAATAACATAGGGCATAGATTGATAATCAACTTGACATAATATTCAATATTCATCGGATCCCAGCAAACACAACATATAGCATTACAATAATATGATCTTGATCATGTAGGCCAGCTCACAAGATCTAAACATGATGGCACAAATAGGAGAGACAACCATCTAGCTACTGCTATGGACCCGTAGTCCAAGGATGAACTACTCACGCATCACTCCGGAGGCAGGCATGGCGATGTAGAAGCCTCCGTGATGATTCCCCTCTCCGGCAGGGTGCCGGAAGAGGTTCTGGACCCTCCCGAGCTAGGGTTGACGGCGGTGGCGTCTCTGAAACTTTTCATGGATAATGGCTCGGGCACTTAGGGTTATTTTCTCGGGGGAATAAGTAGGCGAAAGGGCGGCGGCTGGAGACCCCCGAGGGGCCCACACCATACTAGGGCGCGGCCTAGGGGCCTAGCGCGCCCTAGTGGCGTGTGGGGCCCCTGTGGCTCCCCTCCGTTGCTTCTTTGCTCCATCTGGTGTCTTCTGGAAAAATAGGATGTCCATGAAGTTTCGTCCAATTCCGAGAATATTTCCAGACTAGCTTTTCTGGAATACAAAAACAGTAGAAAACAGGAACTGGCACTTCGGCATCTTGTTAATAGGTTAGTCCCAAAAAATATGTAAAACAAGTATGGAACATCAAAAATTATAGATACGTTGGAGACGTATCACCGCGGCAGGCGCAAGCGCAAATCCCATCGCTACGACAACCAAGATGGAGTCGAATTTGTGGCGGCTGGCTACAACGACAACCGCAATGACAGCAGTCGCAGCGCGGGTCGTCAGGATGATCGTGGCAGGAGTCGCCAGGACGACGACCGCGACTACGGAACACGCAGAAATGGATATCGCAAACAGGAGTGGCGCAAACGCCGCTCACCGTCACCCGAAGGATTGGGTGATCAGGAGCTAGATGAGGAGTGCAGGTTCCACATGTTCAAAGGCCAAGACGGCAAGCTACACTCAAGCCACCTGGTGAAACATTGCAGAAAATTCACCAGGATGACAGACGCATACATAAAACGCCTGCAAGCAGCTCAAGGTGCGGTGGCAGCAAGCGCCCCTGCACCACCTCCTCCTCCTGCTCCACCCGCAGGACAAAACGCGCATGCGGCAGGCGCGGTGCAAAATCAAGCTCGTATAGAAGCTCCACCAGAACCGGCAGAACGCTACCCTGAAGCCCGTGGACAGATGAACATGATCTAGAAAGGGCGTCCAACCAACAGGGAGCAAAAATTGATCACTCGACAAGTCAATATGGCGGTCATGGCACCACCAGCAGTACCTGAGTACCTGAAGGGTCAGAAACAAGCATAACGTTCTCACGTGCAGATCATCCCCCAGCTGTGGTGCGACCAGGGCACGCGCCCCTGGTACTCGACGCTCAAATCGGTGGCTACGCCATGTCCAAGGTCTTCATGGATGGTGGAAGTGGAATCAACATCATCTTCGCTGATACGCTTCACAAATGAATCGCTCAGTCGAAAACCTTCTGAGTCTGACACAACCTTCCATGGCATAGTCCCAAGCAAAGCAGTCCTGCCACTCGGGACACTACAGCTCCCAGTTGTTTTTGGTGAGCCAGGCAACTTTCGATCGGAGAGGTCGACTTTGAGGTTGTCGACTGGAAATCGCAATATCACGCGATCCTGGGACGCCCGACGTTTGCTCGGTTCATGGCAGTCCCACACTATGCATACCTGATGATCAAAATGCCAGGACCCAAAGGAGTTATCACCGTCAAGGGCAACTTCCAGCGATCTGATAGCTGCGACAGAGAATTCAGCAAAATATCGAGACATTCGGGATGCAGGAACGCTCAGGAGATCTCCCTCACCAACGATCGCACATTGTTTCCTCAAACAAAAAGCAGGCACCCGAGCCGCTTTCAATGCAAAAAAACGACACAACGTCGCATCAGGTCCACCCGACGGACCCAGCCAAGACGGTCAACGTGTCGTCCAGCTTATCACCCGCATAGGAAGGCGCGCTCGTCGAGTTCCTCCGTGAGAACTGGGAAATTTTTGCCTGGTGTCCAGCTGACATGCCAGGTATTCCCAGGGAATTCGCCGAGCACTCTCTTCAACTCTTTCCAGATGCAAAACCTGAAGCAAACAATGCGACTTCTCCGAGCCGAAACGCGTAGCTATTGGAGAAGAAGTCGACAGATTACTCGACGCAAAATTCATTCGGGAGATCAAAAAATCTGACTGGGTTGCCAACCCTGTCCTGGTGCCAAAGAAGAATTCGACTGTCCTTCGCATGGCGTGACTTCACCTCCCTCAACAAATGCTGTCCCAAGGACCACTTCCCCTTGCCCGTATCGACCAATCGTCGACTCAACGGCGGGATGCGAGCGCCTATCCTTCCTGGATGCCTATTCGGGCTATAACCAGATTCGATGAGGAAGAAGATGAAGACAAGACTGCCTTCATCACCCCTTACGGTGTCTACTGCTACACAACTATGCCCTTCGGGCTCAAGAACGCGGGTGCTACGTACCAGCGCATGATGCAAAACTGCCTCAAAAAGCAAATTGGACGCAACGTCCAAGTCTACGTCGACGACATTGTCATCAAAACAAAAAAGGAGTCGACACTCCTCGACGACCTGCGCGAAACCTTCGCCAACCTGAAGCATTACAAGATCAAGCTCAATCCCAAGAAGTGTGTCTTTGGCGTGCCAGCCGGACAACTTTTGGGTTACCTTGTTTCCGCCAGAGGCATCGAGGCGGACCCGGAAAAGCTGCAGGCCATCCTCACCATGCCACCACCAACAAAACTTCGGGAGATCCAAAAACTGGCCGGTCGAGTCGCAGCACTTAGCCGCTTCATCAGCAAACTGGGCGAAAAGGCGCTCCCGTTCTATCAGCTGATGAAGAAAACAGACAAATTCGAGTGGACACCCGAAGCACAAGCAGCCTTTGAAGATCTCAAGCGAGTGACAAACCCTCCAATCTTGGTGGCACCCAATGAGCGCGAGCCGTTGTTTCTATACGTCTCTGCGACTAATCGGGTGGTCAGCACTGTCCTGGTGGTTGAGCGCATGGAAGAAGGACACCCGCATGGCGTACAGAGACCCGTCTACTATCTTAGCGAGGTCCTCTCAGTATCAAAACAGCGGTACCCGCATTATCAAAAGCTAGCCTACGCTGTATTCATGTCTTCACGAAAGGTGGCACACTACTTTGCTGAGCACCCGATCATTGTGTTAGCTCAGCAGGGCTGCGAGACATCCTCACAAACCCCGATGCAACCGGGCGGGTCGCCAAGTGGGTCATCGAGTTGGGGCCTCGAGACATCCGTTACGAGCACCCGAAGGCAATCAAGGCACAAGTCCTTCCTGATTTCACCACCGAGTGGATTGAAGCCCAGCTACCCGACGTTCCGGACTTGTCCAATTCTTGGACAATGTATTTCGATGGGTCGAAGAAGCATGAAGGTGCAGGCGCAGGCGTCATACTGATATCACCAAAAGGCGACAAGCTCCGCTACGTCCTACAGATGGACTTCCCCACACCCTCAAACAACGAAGCAGAATACGAGGGACTCCTGCATGGCATGCGGATGGCAAAAGCATGTGGCTGCACTCGACTCATGATCTATGGCGACTCGAACCTGGTGGTGCAGCAAACTATGAAGGCCTGTGATGCTACAGCAGATAACATGATCGCCTATGACCTGTACAACATCATGGAAGGCAGCTTTGACGGGTGCGAGCTGCGCCATATTGGGCGCGAAAGCAATGAAGAAGCAGACAAACTCGCCAACATCGGCTCCACAAAGGCACAAGTACCACCCGGTTTTCCTCGAGAAAATCGAGCATCGCTCCATCAAAACAAAGCAAAAAGCGAGTCGAAAACTCGACCGCACAAACTGCAGCCCAGAGCGCTGCCCAGCGTCAATGATCCACCAGTCGAAGTTTTCCTGGTTGAGCCAACATGGACGCATCGTTCCTGGCATACCTGAAGAACGGCGAGCTTCCAGAAGACGTAGCAGAAGCAAGGCGGGTGGCCAGACGCGCAAAAGCATACACCATCATCAACGGTGAACTATACAAGCGCAGCATCTCTGGGATACTTCAGAGGTGCATAGCACACGAAGATGGTGAGGCCATCCTTCGAGACATACAGGGACCTGCGGACATCATGCGAGCAGTCGAGCTCTCGTAGCAAAAGCCTTTCGAGCGGGGTTCTACTGGCCCACTGCGCTCAGGGACGCGGAGGACATCGTCAGAAAGTGCGTCGGCTGTCAGAAATTTGCGACTAAGCCGCACGCACCTGCGTCAGAGCTGAAGACAATCCCGTTGGCGTGGCCTTTCGCCCAATGGGGACTCGACATGGTTGGGCCACTCAAGAAATCCTCTCGGGGCGGACACACTCACCTCCTGGTGGCAGTTGACAAATTCACTAAGTGGATCGAAGCGGTCCCCATCACAAGTTCGACTGCCTCCACCGCTATCAATTTCATCAAGTCCATCATATACCGCTTTGGCGTCCCTCACAGCATCATCACGGACAACGGCACCAATTTCACGGCAGAAGAGTTCAAGGACTTCTGCAAGGACCAAGGGATCAAGCTCAATTACGCATCGGTGGCACATCCGCAGTCGAACGGTCAGGTGGAAAAGGCAAACGGACTCATATGCAGTGGACTCAAGAAGCGACTCTTCGTCCCACTCAGACGAGCAGCAGGTGCGTGGGTCAAAGAACTGCCATCTGTCCAGTGGAGCCTCCGCACAACTCCAAATAGGTCGACACAGTACACGCCCTTCTTCATGGTGTACGGAGCAGAGGCAGTCCTGCCGTTCGATATTCGATTCGACGCACCAAGAGTCACTGCATACGAAGAGGACGACGCGGACGAAGCACTTGAAGACGGCGTCGACACATTGGACGAAGCCCGTGATATCGCCCTTGCCCGTACAGCTGTGTACCAGCAGAACCTCAATAACTATCATAGCCGTCAACTGCGCACTCACTCTTTCATGGTGGGTGACCTGGTCCTTCACCTGAAGCAGAAGAAGGTGCACAAGCTCGCATCTCCATGGGAGGGACCCTTCATTGTCACGGAGGTCATCGATGGTGGGGCTTACGACTGAAGCACGAAGACAGGCGAGCTCTCTCACAACCCTTGGAACATTGCGCAACTGCGCCGTTTCTATTCTTAGACTGTTCAGTCATCAAATGTAATAGGCCATATGTCGGATAGCTGCAGGTTTCAGACGCGCTCTTTTCCTTACCAGGGTACCTAAGGGGGCTGGAAGGTTTTTAATGAGGCGGCTACAGTTTACAAAAAGAGCAATAAAAGCAATGTTCCTCTTATTTTCTTTCTTCGCATAAGCACATTTCGCAAAATATATAGACACACCCGAACACTCGGGGGCTGCATCATACAGATAAAATGCATAACACCTTAGCTACACTCGAAAACTCGGGGGCTAGGTCACTAAAATTACAACATTCAGCTACCAGCACTCGAAGACTCGGGGGCTGGGTCATATAATAATCTTGCAAAACAGAACACCTCAGCACACTCGACGGCTCGGGGGCTGAGTCGCTCAAAGTTAAGCAGCAAAACAAATTTTGTTCATTCAAATGCTCGGGGGCTCGCTTTCTGTACAAACAACAAAGCTTTACATCAACTATACAAGTTTCATATTTACAAAAGCACTAGCCTATTCGGCTGGTTCCTCCTTCGGCTCCACCCAATTTTTCTCTTCCTTCAAAACCTTGTGCACTATCACCAGGGCATCAGCTCGAGTTACCTGGTAGTGCTCTTGCATTGGCACAGGCCCGCCACCAGGAACGGGCAGTGGCCCTGCAGAAATTTTTAGAAAATCAAAATTTGGGTAATGAGACCGGACCCATCCGAGTGCAACATTGGCCCCACCAATGAGTTGCTCTCGTACAAATTTCTTGATCGCCTTACCTTGGCAGAACCTTTTTATCAGCTCGACCAAGCCTTCGGGTTGCTCATTCATGGGGAACAACGAACGGTGCACTCGAGCCAAGGTTCGCCTACAAATCTCCAGCACAATGGCGGTGTGCCAAGAACGGTCTAAAAGTGTCGCCAGTACTTGACCCCTAGCCCTGTCGGACCAGAAGGGGTGGGTGGAGTACTGTGCGCTGTTAGCATAACCATCCAGCCGATCGCGCACGCGAACTTCCTCTTTGGGCTGGTCGAAGCAAACACCTGCAAAAAGAAAATTTCGAGTTACTTGCAATGCAACACAACACAAACTCGAAAGATAAGCAGGTTGAACTTACACTCTAGTTGATGATTCACATTCTCTAACTCAGCAAGCAAAAAAGCCTCCTCTTCGAAGGGTGACGGCTTCGACTTCAGCGCCTCCAGCTCGCCTCGCACAGCCGCCAATTCCGCGTCCAGTTTTGTGATTCGATTGGTCATCCAATCGATGATCTTTTGGTCATTCTTGCTGCGCTTGGGAGGCTGAGAGGGGGCAGTCGCGGATGAAGTTTCAGGCTGCCAGAAACAACGAGGCAAAAAGCATAAGAGGCCTCCTTAAACGAGGAATCACAAAATATACTCGGGGGCTCAATCCCCACGAGAGCAATCGAACAATCAAAAGGTTGCAAAAGATAGCTTCATATTCATCATCAAGCACGAGTTCATTACACGCATAACTACAAGTAGCACTCGAAGTTACGCCCTATGAGACTGACTTAGACCTAGACCTAACATTGCGAGCCGCACGCTCAGCCGCAGCAGCAGCCCGCTTCTCCATCATGGCAACCATGTCCTTCCCCAGCTGGGTTGATCGCTCTTTGATGGCTTCCAGGGAGTCGAAGGCATTTCGGCTCTCTTGGGAAAGCTGGACACGATCTTCTCAAAATCAGCGACAACCCCATGCAGCTGCATCAGCATAAAGGCGGACTCCGAGCCACATACCGTTTGGGCACGCACGAAGTCCACCAAGGTCGAAGAGCCCGGGCCAAAAAGCTGGGTCAGCTCCTCAGTCGATGAAGGAAAGTCTCCTTCGGGGAAGATGCTTCGATATACGGCAGCGAGGGTGACCTTCGACTGGCTCAGGCGGTCCTTGACTTGGGCGCACAGCAGATCAAAAGCGCCGATGGCACTTTCGAGTGAGTCGTCCGCCGCGCCTTCGGGTGCGGGCTTCATGTCAAGAGCACCTAGTAAGCATATAACCATTGGGTTAGCAGCAAATCGCACAAGGTTAACATATGCAAAATTGCACGCAAAAAGTACCTTTGACCACATCCGCAATAGCGCGCAGTCGTGCCGCCTGAAGGTCTTTAGACTCCTTTGCCTGTCAAGCCTTCTGCTCTGCATTCTCGCGTTGGGACTTGAGCTCCCCCTCGAGTTCCCGAAAGCGGTCGAGTGTGGCTGTGTGCTCACCTGCAACACGCATCAGTTTCTCACATGCAAAAGGGAGAGTAAAACCAAGTCGCGAACACTTACGAGCTGTCTCGTCCATCTTCGACCGAAGTTGGTCGCGCTTCTCTTCCATTCGCACGTATGTGGCAGCGTCTTCCATCATACGGAGGATGAAAGGCTGCCCAGCAAAAAACTTAGCACAAACAACAAAATGGGAAGATGTTTCTTTGAGCCTATAGACAACTATGCTAGTTGCCTATAGCCTCGGGGGCTACTCCCATCGGGAGCGCTGACGCGCACCTGATAAAAATTCAGGCAAAAACAAACTTACGTGGTCGCGAGGCAGAGGTGAAGCCGTGCCCGAGGTGGACGGCGTAAACTCCGGAAGATTTGGAGGCGCACTCGCCTTCGTAGTCGGGTGCGGCTCGACCCGCGCCACTTCTTCAGTCGCCGGGCTCACTTCCGGCGCAATGGGAGGAATGATGTCCCGTGGGGCATCATCCTTCGCAGGGCTGAAGCACAGCGTCACACGAAAGCAAAATGAGCACCCATAAGAAAAGAACGATGCATAAAAGGGGGAGCGTTGGGCAAAAGCATACCTGGCATCATCGTCATCGTCAGACAAAAGGCTATGGACATCGACGAATCTGGTGAACCCAGGAGCGCTGGCCGGAGGCGCCGCGCGAAGGGGTGCCACTGCAACAGGATCCCTTGCAAGAGGAGATGACGAGCTCGAGTCATCATCCTCTAGCTCGGGATGGTTCTCTGATTGCGGGGCGCCGGCAGTCGAAGCGGTCTTCTTCAGACGACGCTTCTTGTGAGCTTGCTCCTGGCCCTCTTCCTCCTCCGATTGCTCCGACCCATCACCTTCTTCGGGTGTGTGCGCGGAGGCCAGAGAAATCTCTTCCTCCACATCCAGCTCCAGCACCTCCACCTCAGAATTTTCTCCACCTTCGGGTAGTGGAGGCAGGCAAACAAAAGAGGGGTGACCCTGCAAGCAAAATACACAAACTCATCTTGCGAGTGAAACATGCACAAATTTAGACAAACCAAAACTCGACAAATTGCGTTCCTCTGGAAGCGGGTGCTCACTGTCATAAGCAGCCACTGGGCAGTTGAGGAGGCATGAGTCGTTCTTCGTTAGCTTGGTGATCGAACGCACTCAGGTTTCCACCTGTGCCGGCACAGGCAAAGGTTCGGTCGTCAGGCGGGTCGGGTCTTGCACGCCCTGGAATTCCCACATTGGGTGCACCCAAGCTCGCAGCGGCTGCACATCCCTCTTGATGAAGGTCGAAATCAAATGCAGGCCGCTGACTATGCGGCCTGTGGTCTTCATCAGCTTTTCGATCTTCTCCATCAAAGGTTTCGCCTTCGCCTCCTCCGCCGCAGAGGTTTGGTGCAACCACGCTCGGGTCTTCACCAACGGCGTGTGCTCCACAAAATCTGGCAACCCCTCCTGCTGAGAGGTGAAGTAGAACCACTTCTTGCGCCAGTTCTGCGCGGAGTCGACTAGGCGGATGTCGAAATAGTCGACTTCCTTGCGGGCTTGGATAAGGAGGCCACCAACGGTGTACACCCCTCTAGCACCCGCATTCCTCCTCACACTGAAGATCTTCTTCCAAAGACCCCAGTGCGGGTGAACACCCAACACTCACACAAAACAACAAAAACAGCAACATGCATGATCGCGTTGGGCGAAAAGTCATGCAGTTAAACCTTGTATGCGTACATCAGTGCACGCAGGAAATCGTGAATGGGAAGGAGAGGCCCCTGACCACGAAGTCGTGGAAGCAGACGCGCTCATGCTCCCTGGGCTATGGGGTTACCTCGTCGCCAGGGACACGTGTGGGCAGCTGATCCGCCGGTGGCAGCAGCCCATCGCGCCGATATCCGTCGACCTTGGACACCGTGATGTCCGACCGTGCCCAGTCGCCGGTCTTCCTCCGCAAGGGGCCGCGGTGCTCGCGGAAGCGGTGGTCGGAGCGGCCTTCGCAACAGTCGCCGCGCTGGCAGCGGCCTTCTTGCGCTTATCTCCTTGGCCATGGCGCGGAGCGTGCAAAAAGCTATGGAGAGCGTGCAAGGCAGAACAATGGCTTGGGCGCAAGGAGAAAGACGATGCAGAGGAAATGGCGGCGGAAGCAAATGGCAAGTGAGTAAATCTCTCCCACCGCTGCACTATTTACCATGTGGGCCATCAAACCACAGCCGTACAAAATGGGTCTCACGTGCAAAGGCATATCTGGCCGTACACGTGGTAGCATAAGAGGGCAATCGTCGCCGGCCACTCCGCCCACTACGCGGGGAAACGAGGGACCATCATTACGCAGGCCGTGAAAATCACGCCAGGGCGGTCAAGTCCCGTCAAAACAGGAGTCGCCGTTGGTCAACACTGTCAGTTGGGCCCACAAGGTCACGTCCCATCTATCACGCAGCGCGTGACATTGTTTGTCAGATGGCGCAGTCGCCAAAGAACGTCATCCCTGATGTCATGGGGGAGAGTGGAAAGCAAGCAAAAATTGTTCGGGTTACACCGATGCGCACAAAAAACATCCCATCGGGAGCGACTCGACATTTAGTCGACCGTTTTAAAATTTTTGAATGAGATTATCCTCAACTATGAATAATTAAGCATAATCTCGGGGCTACTCCCATCGGGAGCGCTGACGCGCGCCCGATAGTCAGAACAAAAGACATTAAGATCAGTCGAATAGCGTTCGACTCAGCTGCTTAGCTAAGCGCACAATGCAAATCAGATCACAATCTCCCCAAGATGTATCTTCGATCCTTGGAAGCTGCACGCACGGTGCATAGGTAAGACCCTTCGATCCTTCGAGTGGGCCGGGGCGCACACATACTGCGTTAGCTCTGAAATTTTCCATGCCAGACGACACGATGAAAATCCTGGCGGACGCGCTGGGTACCCTCAAACAGTTATACTGCAGGACGACTCTGTAAGACCTCCGCGGCCTGAGTCGATCCTGACCAGTCGATTCCAGGTTCGAGTCTGGTGACTTGATAGTCTCCAACGTATCTATAATTTTTTATGTTCTATGCTTGTTTTATACCAATTGGTACATGTTTTGCATCTACTTTATGGCACTTTTATACATTTTTTGAGACTAACCTATTAACAAGATGCCGAAGTGCCAGTTCCTGTTTTCTGCTGTTTTTGTATTCCAGAAAATCTAGTCTGGAAATATTCTCGAATTGGAGGAAACTTCACGGACATCCCTATTTTTCCAGAAGACACCAGATGGAGCAAATAAGCAACGGAGAGGAGCCACAGGGCCCCACACGCCACCAGGCGCGCCAGGCCCCTAGGCCGCGCCCTAGTATGGTGTGGGCCCCTCGGGGGTGTCCAGCCACCGCCTTTTCGCCTACTTATTCCCCCCGAGAAAATAACCCTAAGTGCCCGAGCCATTATCCACGAAAAGTTCCAGAGACGCCGCCGCCGTTAACCCTAGCTCGGGAGGGTCCAGAACCTCTTCCCGGCACCCTGCCGGAGAGGGGAATCGTCACCGGAGGCTTCTACATCGCCATGCCTGCCTCCGGAGTGATGCGTGAGTAGTTCATCCTTGGACTACGGGTCCATAGCAGTAGCTAGATGGTTGTCTCCTATTTGTGCCATCATGTTTAGATCTTGTGAGCTGCCCTACATGATCAAGATCATATTATTGTAATGTTACATGTTGTGTTTGCTGGGATCCGATGAATATTGAATATTATGTCAAGTGTATTATCAATCTATGCTCTATGTTATTTATGATCTTGCATGCTTTCCGTTACTAGTAGATGCTTTGGCCGAGTAGATGCTTGTAACTCCAAGAGGGAGTATTTATGCTAGATAGTGGGTTCATACCTCCGTTTAATCTGGACAGTGACATAAAGTTCTAAGCTTGTGGATGTGCTGTTGCCACTAGGGATAACCCAACGATGCTATGTCCACGGGCATATGTGTTTGTTTACATTACGCGCTTTACTTAATGCGATTATTCGTTGCTTGCAACTTAATACCAACGGGGAACTCGGATGACAACCTGGCGGTGGATTATTAGTTATAGACGCTGTTGGATAACGGTCTATGTATCATGTCGTAATGCCCAATTAAATATCATAGTAATCATCATGCCATGTATTTACATTGTCATGTGCTCACTATTTGTCAATTGCCCAGCTGTAATTTGTTTACCCAACATGTTAGTTATCTTTATGGAGAGACACCACTAGTGAACTGTGGACACCGGTTCATTCTTTTACACTGATTAAACAACCACAAACTGCAAAATGTTCCTTTTTCATTCGCTGCAATTTAATACTTATTTTCCAAACGAGACGTTTAATCCTTTGTTTTCAGCAAGCCGGTGAGACTGACAACCTCACTGTTTCGTTGGGGCAAAGTATTGTGATTGTGTTGTGTGCAGTTCTACGTTGGTGATCGTGTTGCGCCGTGCGAGCCGCCAACAACCTTCTGAAGAATTTTTACTCCTACTGGTTCGATAAACCTTGGTTTCATACTAAGGGAAAACTTGCTGCTAGGCTACATCAAACCATCCTCTTGGGGTCTCCCAACGAGCAAGTACGTCTTGCATCAGGACTCGAATTTGATGTAGGCTAGTAAGGTTTTGCCCAAGAGCAGTTAGCTGGTCCCGATCCGTCGAGTGTACCAGGCCTACTATGTCATATCCCCAACGCGTCATAAAAGCAGTAAAGCTACCAAGAGCATTGGTCGACTGAAAGGTTGGTTCCAACACAACAATCAGTGGTCAGTCGAAATTTATGTCGACTAATACAATACCCGAGCAAGATAAGGCGTGCACTTGCGGAGGAGTCCCTGCCCGAATCATTGAGTCAGCCAGGCACTCGGGGGCTACTGACGTGGATCTACCCTTCGGGTGACCCACTGTAAGAGTACCTGGTGCACGTATATGAGGCCTATCAAGATAACAAGACCACGGCCCATGAAAGGACTCGCAAGGAAGGATTGTTCTCCAAGTTAGGCATAGATTGAGTCGGTTTAGACTTGCCATATCTGTAATCCAGGTCAGTTACCTGAGACCCAGCCTCCTATATAAAGGCTGGAAGGGTCCTCGATCAAGGACACAATAGCATACACGCAATTCTAGCCTCAGAACCCTTGGCGAGATCGACATCTCGCCGAGACCCTTGTAACACCCGTGTTCGATCAATAATCAGACAAGCAGGACGTAGGGGTGTTACCTCCACTCGAGGGCCCTGAACCTGGGTAAATCCTTGCTTGTCAGCCGTAGATAATCGCCGGTGCTACAATCGTTCCTATTCTCAACCCTAGGTGCGCTACCATGGGATTTGCCGAGTTAACCCCTCGTCACGGTGGCTTCGGCGGTATATAAACAGTATCAATGGTTGGATAGGGTATCATTTTCCGATAACTCCGCCTCCCTCCGCCGCTACACCGTCTCCTCCCCCGCGAGCAATTAGGTGAGCTCTACCATGAATCTCTCCTCCTAGTCTGCAAATCCATGGGCAGATCATCTTTGCGTGGCTCTGGCGGGCGCGGCGGCGAGGACGAGGATGTCCGCCGCCACCGCTCAGAGGGCGCGCAAGCGCGGCTCGTACAAAGATGCCGGTGGGAGGACCTCGTCCCTCCGAAGGCAAACAACGCGGATGTGGGAAGCTCGTCCGGTGGCCGGAGGAGGAGGAGGAGGATGACGAGTATGTCCTACCTCCATTGCCGGCGGGCGAGGTTGTCATCAGCCGCGGCCAACGTGTCTTCGGTGGAACGAGCATGAACGTGCTCTTCGATGAGCTCCTCTCGGCCTTCAAGCGGACCGACGACGAGCTCGTGCTCGCCGCGCTCGCGAGCAAAGCAGGACCTCCCAGCACTGCAGAACGCCTCCAAGCGGCGGTGGATGAGCACGAGCTTGCGTGGGCCTTGCGCCGGATCATTGAGAAGGAGGAGCTCCACTTCTAATTGTAGATCGGTTGAAGAAGAAGTAGATTTTAGTTTAATTTCAGTTTTTAGCTGTAATTCTTTATCCTAATACGTAAAAAAATCCATTATTCGGTTTGCTGCACCAACCCGTTTGAATTAAGACCTGAGTCTAGACATGTGAAGTTGAAACGTCAGCATAGTCTCTGAAACCAATCAGCATCCCCGGGTGTCCAGAATACAGAGCAAAGTTCAGATACAAACACAAGGCTGAGTCACCTTCGCATAAACTACCCAAATGAATGCGACACGCACATTTAACAACGCGCCAATGGTTGCTGCCAGCTGTTTGGTATCGTTGCAGAGATTCAAAGTTTATCTGCAACTTGCGATCAGAGTGCATGCATTATACGGCACGGCTCTCTTGAAGCTGGTGCTGAAAGCCAACTAGGTGTATTATTATTCCTTGGTTATTACTATGCTGTATGTTAAGCTGGCATGGGAGCAAATTATTGCAGAAATGGAACATACTGTTTTCAGTTGAAAGTTCTGTGTATTCCATGATTGCCTCGATAATTGACTCATTATTGCTGCATTCATCTTTCTCAAGGAGGGATGCTCTCTAGTACAGAACTGGATCCCAACAGGGCAAATGAATAAATGATCATAGAAACATCATCCAGCTCTTCAGTTCGCCTGAGTTGCCAAAAGATTCAGACCGTGCAGTACGCAGATCATCGTCAGTGTCGAGGTAATAAGTGTCAACCATCAGTAAGCAGGGCATCTCCGCAAAGGGTGATTCAGTCTGATACTGGAACCTGATGCCTGCCCAGCGCTGTGAAGAAGGGAACTTCTATCTCAGGAGATGGATACTCTCGAGTGGTGAGATCTATATCCAGCACCCAAACATAAAAGACTCCTACTAGAAAAATGTCCAATGACAGCGGCACGCTGGACCAATCATGTTTAATGGTCCATACATGACAAATTGAAACGGCAGCACGGTCTCTGAAACCAATCAGAATCCCCGGGTGTGCATAATTTAGAGCAGATTTCCTATAGAAACCTATTGCATTGCGTCTTTTGAATAAAATATTCTGAAATGAAGTGACGTATGTATTAAACGAAATGCCACCAAGCTTTGGTGATGTTTGGTAAGATAGATGCCATAAAAAGTTAGTTGCAAGTTGCAATCGCAGTGTCAGCGTGGTTTTTTGTAAACAATGGCAATTAGGTGCAGGCTCCCGGCTCTCTTGTAGCTGCTGCCGTATGCCAACTAGGTAGTATATTATTACTATGATGTCTGCTAAGCTAGAAGTTAGAGGAAAATGAAGGGGGAAATTATTGCCGACATGGACCATACCACTGTGCTCCAGTATGAAATACTAGAATATTGTGTGATCAATAATTGGCTCAATCTTGTTGCATTGCAACATATTCTTCCTCAAGGTCTACACAAATTTATCCCGAAACAGTCAAGATGGAAGCAAAATCAGAATTGACAAATGAGGACGAGTAGCTCACTTTGCTTGATAAAAATACAGGTAAGTGACTTACGACATGACAGCAGATTTTTCTGAACTCCTCTGTTCGGAAGTTCAGACTCTGCACATGACAGCAGATAGGCCGTGTGGATTGCTCCATTCACCCATCTGGATCCTAATGGAAGGGATGATCTTGCACCTCTGCTTCCTCCTCCAATTGGATGGATACATCTCTTCAGGTCGCCATAAGGTGACAGATTTTCGTCCAGATGCATTATCACAGGTGGATCCTCATTTAGCTATAACATTGCAGTGTCGATCCATCAGCAAGAGGAGACCTAGCAGGCAAAATGGCGAGCGAAACAATTTGAAGAGGAGGACCAGGGGATTCTATCACCTCAGATGAATGGGTCTCGCCCACGTTAGCGGACGCCGGCTCTCGTCGGATAACTCCGCCCGCCACAGATCGCCGGCACGGCAAACGGGATAGCCTGTACGTCGACCCATGCGGCACGCCGCATCGCACACCCCGTGCACCTCCGCCCACTGCCCCCCTTTTTCTTCCACTGCCCACGCGCGCCGCACCTCCGCAAGCCCCTCACCGCCGCTGCATCTCCTCCACCTCCTCCTCTCTTCTTTTTCCTCGAGCCGCCAGCCGCCGCAGGCCAGGCCGCCTGCTCCCGCCCCCGCTCTCGACGCCGCTACCGCGCCCCGCCCTCCTCCAACCGGGGCCCACCGCCGGTCCTCCCCCCCCCCCCCCCCCCCCCCCCCCCCCCCCCCCCCCGGCCGGCCCTCCCTCTAAGCCCCTCCCCCCAATGTATTTTCGTTGTTCTCCCTTCCCTTGTATCCCATGTAAATTTCTCCATCTGTTGTAAGACTACTCATAGTGGGAAGTAACATAGAGTAGTATAATGCATATGATACTAGTCTATGTTACTATATCCATAGTGGATATTAACATATATGTGGTATCATGTTGTACTATTTTATTAGGTTGTAGACTCATTTTACCTCGAAATTTGTTATGTTACAGTATCTACCTATGATACTAATATCTTCTCTCTCATCATTAATTGCAGTGACACATCAGCATTTTGCATACATGTGCTGCATGATACCACCTATGATACCATCACTATGGGCTAGTCTAAGAACATGGTCCGCCAGGCTACTTTTCAAAATTCCCCCTTTCAATCTCGAAAAAAATAATTTGTAACTGAGGAAGCAATAAGTGACACATAAAAGGCCGACAATCGTGTGGTCTACCAAACTGGTCTCTTGGCAGGCTCAAAAAAAAAAAAATGGTCTCTTGGCTCCATCCATCGACAAGTTCATAGATCTGGACCTGGATACAGCGGTCATGTAAGTCCTTCATCACTTCTTGCACTTTAATATGGAGATTTCCCGATTCTTCCGTTCATTGATTTCATCTTTATAGGTACAGCGACGGAATTAATTCTCGCGTTCTTCGGTGCTATTCAAGCAGAGAATACCAACCCTAATCTCCGATTTAGTTTCCTTCAAGAACAAGGGCGCCGCAGATGGAAGCCCCTATCAGTGCTTCCCAGGGAGCCATGCGGTCGCTTCCTAGGAAGCTGGAATCGTTGCTATCGGGACCCAAGCACGAGCTGCGGGCGGCGGAGAAGAAGAAGCTCCGGGTCCTCCAAGCAGATCTCCAAGAACTTATCGACAACTACCTAATTGAGCCATCGGAGGTGGTATTCCCTGCGTCGACGGCCAACTCCTGGATGAATGATGTGCGCGACCTGTCATATGACATCGATGACTTCATCTACGAGCTCGCCCATGTCTGCGGCGGCGGTGCCCGAATCAGCGTCGTCCAGAAACTTCCCCGCTTCAAGATCTCTCGGTTTCCAGAGAAGCTGAGAAGGCGGCAATGGATCCCCGACGAGATCTCGCGATTCAGGACTCGCGTCAAGGAAGCGATTCGGCTCCACATACAATGCTTAGGTAGCTGCAAGCTGCGGCCTAGCAGCAGCGGTCAGCCTCCTCCGTCACCATGTGGCCGCCTTGTTGGTGTGGACAGCTCCATCCAACAGCTCTGCGACTTGCTGGCTAACGATGGACAGCCCGGGCACAGGGTGGTGTCCATTGTTGGAGCTGGTGGGGTTGGTAAGACCACCCTCGCCAGAGAAGTGTACCGTAGGCTTGGAGGCCAGTTCCAGTGTCTGGCTTTTGTGCGGACATCGCCAAAAGCAGACATGAAGGGGCTCCTTACCAGCCTACTCTCGCAAGTTCGACGGCGCCGCCACGTCCCCGACGATGCTCTCGACATGCATAAACTCGTTGTCAACATCAACGAACACCTACGAGATAAGACGTAAGTGTTTCTCCACATATTTCTTACCACATAAATACAAAACTATTTTAATAACAGTGCTCTTTATCGAAAAAATTCAGAACTATTGGTAAATTGTGTGGGATATACATTCGAAATCACGCCTTAGCTCTATGTGAATGCAAATATCTTAGCACGGTTACTGAGCGACACAATGAAGAGAGTGAAGTCGTAACTTAGCTAACATGTAGCCATATGCAATAAAGATTGCTAGTCTTACCATATGTATGCATAAGCCCAACACTATTAGGGAAATGGCTACCAGTGGCGTGCCATTTTCATAATTAGTGGCGAAGATGTGGCACATCATTGCTGATATGCTACTGAAAATTTATTCACAAAAAAAGATATGCTATTGATATTTAGTATATTTAGTACTAGTGGCGTTTGACGGACACGCCCACACCACTAGTAACGCTTTTTAGTGATGTGTTAGTGGACTACACGACACGGGTAACAATTAGTGGATTTTTTCAAAAAAATCCATAATACGCCGCCGCCATATACAACGTTGTATACACCGCAGTGCCGCTGATGTGGAGCGGAAGAGCATGCTGGGGACGACCGGAGGGAGGTGCACGCGGCGGACAGGCGTGGCAGGCGGCGGACAAGGTCGTGGTGGTCGCAGCTTAGCAGCGGCATCGTCACATCAACAGAGGACGTCAGCTGGCAGCCGGAGGAGGGGGCTTTTTTGTCGATGGAAGGAACCCAAAAATGGGGCTCCCAATTTCATATCGTCCTCCTCATCGCTGTCGTCGGGGTCAGCCTCATCTTCATCTGTCGGGTGCTCCTCCTTCGAATCATTGTTGTCAGAGGAGGTATCGTCGGAGGAGGAACTCGGAGACGGTGGGTTGGGGTCCGAGGCGTCCCCACCGTACCAGGGGAGAAGTTCTCCTGGTATTCCGTGCTAGCGTCGTTGATAGGGGCGTCCTGAAACCACCTATCGGTCATGGCAATGGGGTTTTTATTGCAGAGTACACAAGGTTATTTTCGGTGGAACAATTAACTGCAGTAAGGTGATTCATAATTATGTTTGTCAATTTTGAAGATATCATCAATAAAACCAGTTATAACAAGTTCTTCCTCACCTCCATAAATTAGTAATGTATATATCCTTAGTGTTTTCCAAGTAGTTGTTAAGGATATTTTGAATCACTACCAATTGACCATGACCTACATCAGCTTGATATCTGGTCATAACAAATTAACATTTATAGCGCGGGAAACATTTGGTCGAGTATACAACATGGCATACATAATGAATCTTGCTAATAGGCTCTTGCCCATTAGCAGCCAAATGACATTAGTCTTGTTTAGACTAATGCCATGTGACATGGGCAAAAGCCATTTCTTTGTCTCTTTAGCGTGTTATGTGCCTTTTAAACAATATGTTGACATGCGTGCTCTACCGCAATCTACTTAGCCTCTTTGATATATACCTATAGATTTTTGTTCGCATGAAATATGTTGACACTCCTAAGTCATCTATATATGAGATCGCAAATACGAGCTCTCACTAATCTTCTTGTAAACACAAGGTCTTCCTATTTCTGAAGTCAATTTGACACCTCATTTTTTTTCCAGAATAGTTATCTCATGGATATAGTTGTTTAGGGTGCACATCACGATTTCAATCCATCAACTTTCATATCATCAATCATCGCTCTTACGTCCTACCAAGAGGTGGTTGTGCTTATTGTGGGAGGGTTAATGATTTAATAATATTTTTTTGGCAGGTACTTAATTGTAATTGAAGATTTGTGGGCATTATCAACCTGGGACCTTGTTAATCGTGCGCTGCCAAAGGGAAATTCTTGCAGTCGAATATTAACAACGACAGAAGTTGACGTAATAGCCCAGACATGTTGTGCAGATAATTGCAAGTTTATTCCTGCACAGAAAGAAGATATCTCCAAATATATCCCTTCGGAGAAAGAAGATAAACCCAAATATATGCCTTCGAAGGAAAAAAATATCCCCATGTATATGCGTACACAAATAGAAAATAATTCCAAGTATATCATCAAGAAGGAACCACTTAGTGAAGATGAGTCAAGAGAACTATTTTCAAACAGAGCTTTTGGCAAGCAAGCTGAATGTCCTCCAGGCATCAAGGAAGTTTCAAGTGAAATTATAAAAAAAAGTGGCGGGTTGCCGCTAGGAATTAGTATATTGGCCGGTCTCTTGGCACACCATCCAGCCAGCAGCATAGAGCAATGGAATTACATAAGTAATTCACTGAGTTCTGATTTGACAACACATGCTAGTTTGGAAAACATAAATCAAGTTCTTAACATTGGCTATGACAATCTTCCTCACCATTTGAAAGCATGCATGCTATATCTGTGTCTGTATGAGGAGGACTGCATAATCTGGAAGGATGATTTGGTGAAGCAGTGGATAGCCGAAGGTTTCATCTCTGTAGTGAAAGGGGAAGACGAGGAAGAAGTTGCACGCAGCTACTTTGGTGAGCTTGTTAACAGGGGAATGGTCCAACCTGTGGATACCAATTGCAGTGATGAAATTATGTCATGTACAGTGCACCACATGGTACTTCACTTCATTAGAGACAAATCCATGGAAGAGAATTTCTGCATTGTAATAGATCATTCTCAGACCACCATAAGGCTTGCTGACAAGGTTCGTCGGCTAGCCTTCCACTTGGGAGATGTGGAACATGCCACACCGCCCGGGTCAGAGAATATGATACTGTCAAAAGTTCGGTCAGTATCCTTCATTGGATTTCACAAGTGCATGCCTTCAGTTGGGGAGTTCCGGTTTCTTCAGGTTCTGAATCTTAAATTACTGGCTTATCCTGATAACATGATGACTCACAACCTTCCTGGATCAGATGACCCGAGTGGCAACCTTACTGGATCTGATGACCTGACAGACAACCTCAGTGAACCTGGTTGCGTCAGTTACAACCTCTCTGAAATTTCGAAACTCTTCCGACTGAGATATTTTCATCTTGATGCCTTTCATATGAGTGTGGCGCTTCCAACCCAGATGCAACAGCTAAAAGATTTAGTGGCATGGGAAATTGATGCCGAAGTAGCTGCAGTTCCATCAGACATTGTTGATGTGCCGAGCTTGTTGTACCTCAGAATTCCCAGCAAAGCTCATCTGCCCACTGGTATTGGCCGCATGACCTCTCTTCGCACTCTGGGTGTCTTAGATCTCAGCAAGAACTCAACTGAAGACGTCATGAGCCTCACTGGGCTGACCAATCTCCAGGATCTTCGTCTCACATGTTGCACACTACAGCCTGATAACCTGGAAAAGAACCTGGAATGCCTGGGCATGGTAATTCCGAAACTGAGCAATCTCAAATGTGTAACTCTGGTACCTGCAGTCTCCACTCATTTTAATAGTCAGCATGATGTCGGTGCTTCAAGCATGAGCACTTCCTGGAATGCTCTTCTTCCGGCCCTTCTTCAGAGACTAGAATTGTCACGGCGCTGCTGCCACTTCTCCAGCCTACCTGGGTGGACCAAAGAACTTACCAAACTATGCAGTTTAAAGATATCAGTTAGGAAGGTGTCGAAGGAAGATGTTTTTATTCTCAAAGGTTTGCCCTCCCTATTCGCTCTCTCGTTGTTCATCTGGACTGCCCCCGCAGGAAGGATCATCTTTGACAATGATGGATTCTCGGTTCTCAAGTACTTCAAGTTTGTGTGTGCTGCACCATGCCTGAAGTTTTTGGATGCAGCAATGCCCAATGTCCGAAAGCTTAAGCTAGGTTTCAATGCTAATAGAATGGAACAATACAACTTAGATGCGGCTAGGTTCGAGCGCCTGACCGGCCTCAACGAGATCTCAATAAAAATTGGGGCCACCAGTGTTGATGAAGGCGAAAGAAATTCTGCACATTCAGTGTTGACTGACGCCATTGGCATGCATCCAAGCACCCCCATCATCAATGTACATTGGGTGGATTGGAATTTCTGTGGTGAAGACGAGAAACACAACAAGCCACTAGAAGAATTGCGGGGCCAGACTTCGCAAAAGCAATATGTGACAACAATGGAAAGCTCAGATTTGATTTTCAAAAAGGAGGCAAAGCCCCAGGCCTCTGCATTGATTGATACACACATAGTGGCAAGATCAGATGAACATGGAAAGTCAGAGAAAAACTTGGAAGAAGATGCAAAGAAACAACCTGATACAAGGTACTGCCAGTATAAGTTTTCCATGTCGTACTGCAATTTAATTTAACAGCCATTTAATTCCTGCTCCGATGTTAACGGGATGTCAATGGCTTGCTGTCACCAGGACTTATGCTGCACCAGATATAACCTTACATTTGCAGAATATAGGTAATCTTCTCTTTCCCTCTCTTTTCAGCGCTTGTCCTGTCAAATGAGCTTGTTGCTAAAAGTTTTCACCACCACTTCACTTGTTTCTGTTACTCCATAACGATGAACAAGTTTATTTTTTGATAATGGTAACGATGAACAAGCTATGTTCATAAAGTCACGTAAATTATGCCACCACTTTCAGGCTTTGAAGCATTGCGTGTGCTAGCTCTTGAAGACTGCACTTTTATGAAAGAGTGTCGTTTTCAACTTGAAACCCTTGGGAGGTTGCATCAGCTCAGGTATCTCGGACTGAGGAATACACCTATTGGTGAACTTCCTGAAGAGATAGGGCATCTAAGGTTTTTGCAGACACTAGACTTGCAAGGAAGTGACATAGAAGCATTGCCGGAGAGTGTTATTCTGCTGATACAACTGAAGTGCCTTCGTGCTGGCGGTTATGGTAGGACCATAAGTGTGCCAGATGGGATGGGGAACCTGACATCCCTGGAAGAGCTATACTTGCGTAAAGTCATCAAGTCTCCAAACTTTGTTAAAGAGCTAGGCAAGTTGACTGAGCTGAGGAATCTTGAGATTGAAATTGAGCTCACCGAGAGTTGGATGTGTGAGACTATGGTGGAATCTCTATGCAATCTGCAGAAAATACAGTTATTATATCTTGATGCTCATAGTGCAAAGCTCGACTGGGAGGGCTATGTGCCTCCTCCGCAACTTCGGGATTTGCTCCTACGGACGGAGTTCTCCGGACTGCCAACGTGGATTAATTCCTCGCTTCTTCCAAACCTTGTCGAGTTAGTGATTTTACCAAATGATGCGATGGAGTCGCATGATCTGGTGACACTTGGGGAGTTTCCAGAGCTCCTCGATCTCCGTATACATGGACGTGTAGATGACATCCTTGTTATGGGTGGCGATACATTCCCCAGGTTGAGGCGCTGCATCATGAGTGCACCATGCAGGTTTCTACCAGGAGCTATGCCGAGCCTTGAATGCATTTGGTTCATAGTCCATGTACGGGCCCTGAAGGAGGCCAACTTTGACTTCGACTTTGGTACCTTGGAGAACCTCCCTTGTCTTCGAGAGGTCACGGTTGGTATTATTTGTGACAATACCACTGCTAAGGAGGTGGATGAGGTGGAGGCAGCGGTCAGGCATGCGGTCGACATCCATCCCAATCATCCAATCCTTGAACTCAGACGGTGGATTATGAATTGCAGTTGGATTATGAATTGCAGTGCGAACAGTTTTTTTAACTCTGACTCCCAGGTAGTGGAGGAGGAGAAAGATGGGCAAGGGAGCTAGCTATGCTCTAGGACATGCACTCTATTCTATCTGCACAGGTAGGTCGACACCTACACATGGTACGCACTAAAGCATGCATGATGATCTGTTCGCATGCAGGGCATCACAAATCTATAACATATATATGTTGTGTAGATACACAAGACGTGCCGCTATCTGCCAGGAGCCAGGTTTCCTGGGGTTGTCGAGGTGGCGGCAGCGGCAACCCTTGGGATTTTGTGTTTGTCCGCCTTCGTCCGTGTCGCGGCGACGCCTCCTCCTGCGCTGGCGGGATGCCGGGAGGATCTGTAGTTCTGTACAGGAGCTGGTTCATCGACGTCCGTCCTCTGCATATGGGGCAGCGGCGTTAAAAGCCAGGTGCTCCGGTTCTTGATTCGCGGCTTGTGGTGGGAGGACCTGCTCCTCTTCCTCGACTTCGTCGACGGTCCCGCGAGCACGGGTTTGGCCTGGCCGATATGCCACAAGGCCTCAGCTTCGTGACTGCGCGGCGAGCTGCTCATTCGACTCTCAAAGTGGTTTGCTCCGCGATGGTGTTCGGCAGATCTGGGTATGTCGGTGCCTCCTCTCTTATCTTTTCTCCGGCGGGACTTTGGCGACGGTGTGCTGTGCATGGACCCTCAGGGCCTTATCTGTAATTTTGTTCTTTCGGTCCTTTTTGCATTTGTTCTGGAACACCTGTATGTTTCTGGGATCTTCTGCAGTGCTGTGTGTGATGTAACCTGGACTGCTAATTAAATGGCACACGTGGTTTCTCTCAAATAAAAAAGACACGCTTAATTATTTTTTACTAGAGTTACCAAAAAGCATGCTGTGTTAGTTCTGTAATGTGGAAGTTGCCAATTTTAACTATTTTTCACAATTTTTGAATTGTTGAGGAAGTAGAATGAGTATTCTATTTTAGCTTACTTCAATAGCATGTTCATCGCCTGATATCTAATCCAAGGCACTATAAGCTGTGTATAAAAGATTGATGGCTATATATATAGTATCACTTCATATCAAGGCTAGAGAACTTGTTCCTCCGTTTAACAGAGAAGCATTCAAAACCTCCAAAGTGCGTACATATTAATTACACACACCTGCATAAATGTAGCGGCTTATTTGTGCAGGGATCCTGTGACACATTATTTTGTAGGTTGGTATAATTCACTACCGGAAAAAGCGTTGATGCCGACATTTGGGCTCTTTGTCGAGTGCCAAAACATAGATACTCAGCAAAGGCTGCTATATACCGAGTTTCCCGAATAACATCCGGCAAAAATCGTTTTACTCGGCAAAGACGATATTTACCGAGTGTCCTCTGTCGCGGCACTCAGCAAACAAAAAATTAATGGCAAAAATGCCAAATTGCACTCGGCAAACTCTAATACTCGGCAAAGAAGCTTGCCACGTGGCCCTTGTCAGCTGGGTGGACGGCGCCGTGACGGTGCCCGATGTTTGCCGAGTGTCGTAACGGAGGACACTCGGCAAACTTTAGGCGTGAAAATAAATTGGGCTTGCCACCATTTTCTTGAGTGTTTGCCGAGTATATTCTAAGCGGTACTCGGCAAACTTTAGGTGCGATTGTTTTTGGCTTTTGCCGCCATTTTCTGAAATCTGTGCCGAGTGCCTATGTTGATGATACTTGGCAAACACTAGTCGGGAAATTATTTTGGGCGCCTTTTTTTCCCACCTGCACACACAGGTCTTTGCCGAGTGCCTGCTTAGAAATACTCGGCAAACATCACTACATTTACTACACTTTTCTTCCCGCCACTTCTTCCCACACTCTCTTCCCGCCATTTTCTCACCCTATTGACGCTATATATAGGCCTTCTCTCAGCGGATATTCGTTTTGGAACCCAGGTCCAGATGCTCTCTTTATCCCGGTCGCTCAGTTGCAATGAGATCTGCGCTATCCCTTGTATTTGCTGGCGTATTCCATAGTGATGGTCGAATTATGTACAGTGTCTAGGGCCACCACCTCAGAGCATTTAATGCCCAATTTTCCCGTTGGGCCTAGGCGGTACAGACGTGAAGCCAATCTGTACCGTTGGAAGTAGAGACCTGGACGGCTGGACCTGCCAATGAAGACATCCCGCCGGTTGTGTTCCTGCTCGGTGTGCGCACATGGTCAATCTGGCCGATGACCATGAGCCAATGGTAATGAAAATATGAAAACCCTCCTAATAATTTTGGAGACTTCCCTTTGACAATCTTGTCCCACCGGCATGACATAGACGACGGCTGGCAGGATGACAGACGAGATGAACATCATCCACAAAGCCATACTGATCTCGATGACGGCCTACGTTGTGCTTCGACCAGCTCCAATGTAGTGACAACTCCACGAGGCCGGGCGCCGCGACAAACGAAGTTGCACCAGTTTTGACTCCGGGTGATGTTGCAGCCAGGACGTCGGCGAGTTCTGTAGTTGCAACGCATCCTTCTTCGACGGGCTTGACGAAGCCGCTACGATTACAGGAGGAACATGCCGAGCAGCTTAAGGTTGACAAACTTCGACTTTGTCCACCACCACTTAATCACTTATTGATCTGCTAGATCTAGTGGCTGCATGCTTAAGCTATAACAATGATTCAGATTGACCATGTGCAAACAGAGCAGGAACAGAACCGACGTGAAGCCATTTTTGTACCAAGTACGCCATGATGGCATTCTCCAGGTGCCAGCCCTCGGACTTGTCCATGTCTGGCCAATGGTGCCGCAGCTCGGAGGAAGAGCCTCGCCGCGCTGTCCATGGAGGAGGAGAGGTCCAGCGCGCACCTGACGCCCTCGATGCCGAAGCAGTGGGACGGCATGGGCTCTGCCTAGAAGGGCAACATCCAACTGCCTGCCTTGGTCCACTCCTCTCTGGCCGTGTCGAAGAAGTAGCTAGGTGCGGAAGCTGTCTGTGTCGCCGGACGAGACGCAGATGTTGTTGCCGTCCAGCAGGACCGGACGGTGCCATGAGCAGGGTGGTCGCTAATGCACGGCGGCGGAGGGAGCTGCCCCAGTGCCACACGAACATGTATGGGCAACGCGCCAGACGGTAGTGGTACGGGGACGCCGGGGCGGGGGATCGCCGTAGACGAGGGCCTCGAAGCTGCCACGGATGGTGTCCAGGACGTAGAGCGCGTCGGGCCGCGCTGGGTCGTGGGCGAGCGACGAACAGAGCTATGGAGCTGTTCCTCTTGGGCTTGTGCAGGCCGGTAGCGTCTCTCCACGGCGGCACTGGTGGCGCCGGCGGCCGGCGTCATAGAGGACGGCACGGCGTCCGCGGCGTCCAAGCTTGTTGCTGCTCTCGCTGGTGGCGCCGTAGAAAGGCCGGAAGCCCATCGTGCCGTCGACCGGACGGATGTGTCGAACCTGACAGCGTCTCACGACTGTGTCCTACATGACTACATCGATCGATCTGTTACAAGGAAGAAGCAAGCAATCGTAAATCAAGGAGCACACTAACTTGCACACGCATGCATGTTTAGACATGCGTCACATGCAAATGCATGGCTCAAGCGCGTATATATTGTGAAGACTGAGATGTGGACATGTGTTCTTTTGGCATACATCACCTTCCGATCGGCACTTAACTGGCTGGGAGCCGTGGCCGCAGCTCGCCGCTGCCCACGGCGGCCCGATGTTGGAGGTGTGTTCGTTGCTAGACTACACACTACAGGAGTTGCTGATCGCTGAAGACATTCCGACCCATCGGCCACAACAAGCGAGGATCCACATGCATGCAACAAACAAAGTCCATCTGTCAACATAAATATTTTGGCTCACCAGTCCCATCCATCCGGCCGTCGGGCCGGGTCACTGCACCAAACGTCCGTTAAAAACTCCCCCGTCCAGCCGTGAGCCCATCGTACCTGTCACTCAATACGCGGCCATCAATACACCAATTTCGACAGGCACATGTCTGACACAAAACTGCTTTTGGCACAGATCCCTACGTATGTTCGGTGGTCCAGATTTCAGGACTAGCTGGACATGGAGCCAAAACGCTGACTCTCAGCCACAATTTCTCCTCACTCGGTTTAGCTACTTATTGTTCTTCGAATACACAAGTAATGTCCAGATTCATTTGGTGGTGCCATGCTTATTTTTTTTAGAAGAAGAGAATGGCATCACCAAGTGAATTTCAAACAATACCATTGTATTTAAGCATGAGGTGTTCCTTTCTGTTCGTCCAATACAAATCATTCGGATGAGACAGGGTATATCCAGGGGGAACATGTGATATCCTACATGCAAGGCCTTCAAGAGCCACCTTTGGATGTACCCTGTCTCAACTGTGTGTTTTATTACATATGTGTTTTGAGTTGTTACATTCTGTTCATCAAATACAAATCATCCGGATGAGACTGAGTATGTCCAGCGGGGACATGTGATATCCTACATGCAAGGCCTTCACGAGCCACCACTAGATGTAGCCAGTCTCAACCGTCTATTTTGTCACATCTGTGTTTGAGGTGTTACTTTATGTTTGTCGAATTATGTTTGTCGAAATACATATCATCCGGATGAGACAGGGTATATCCAGCGGGGACATGTGATATCCTACATGCAAGGCCTTCATGAGCCACCGCTGGATATATCCTGTCTCGACCGTCTGTTTTGTTACATCTTGTTCGTTGAGTACAAATCATTCCGATAAGAAAAAAGAGTATGTGATAACCCAATGCAGAAATACATAAGCGGGAAATTCCGGTGGGAAAATTTTTGGCGGGAAAGTTTTGGCTGGAAAATTTTGGAGGAAAAAATTGGGCAGGAAAACTGGTGGAGATGATTATAAAAAGGCCTCGGACGGCGATAGCCCTCTACACACAAATTTGCCATTTCAGTTACTCCCTCTCTAGTTAGTATGGATAGTCGTATCGCGTTCCCGGAGGAGATGTCGAGGTGCGGGGAGCCTGAACTCCCTCCTGAGCACGGCCACTGCATGCTGGGCCGCTCTCGGGTCATCACCGACCTTCCGTTGTCTTAGGACGAGGATGACGACACCAACACGAAACACAATCACTATTTCCCTTGTTGGGGCGACCGTGCCGACGGAACACCCCCCAACAGGTCAGGCGAGCACTGCTTCGGAGGGCCAACTCGCAAGGGATCAGCCAGAGGAGAAGATAACTGATGAAGTTTGACCTGACATGGTATTAATTTGTTGTCTGTGAGACTGTTATTTCCTAAATGTTTGTTGTTTGTCCGTCTGTTGGTTTCCTAAATGTTTGTTCTGTGTGACTCTGTTGGGAATAAATAAACATATGTGTTTGAGATGTTCCTTTCTCTTTGTCGAACACAAATCATCAGGATGAGAAAGCTGGCTATATGTCCAGCGCGCGAAATTTTTAGTGGGAAAATTTTGCGGGAAATTTTGGCCAGAAATTTTTAGCGGGAGATTCTGCACTTATAAGGCCGAACTCCCACTTCGACAACACCAGAGGGAATCTTGTGACAACTTGGGGTCAAAGTTGATTTTCCATGTCACTATGACCCAACTGATGACTCCCAAGTGCAGGAGATCAATTGTAGTACCTTTCGATTAGAAAAGTTTGTCGAACCCACGAGGAGCTGAAGGTATTGGTTAGCAAGATTGATAAATAAAACAATGAAAGATGCAAGTGTTTTTGGTATTTTTGGATGTGTGGTTGCAATGCTGAAAATAAATAGTAGCAAGTGACATCTCTCAAAGAGAGAAAGCCCAATCCTCTATGCAGCAAGAGGACAAGCTCAAGTGTGTGTTTCTTATAGGTGGAATACGTTCCCGAGGGCGGCATGGATATTGCTAGGCATAGATATTTATTAAACAACACGTTGAATATATTGTCAAGTTTTAATCTTCTTTGGACAGAGCCATTGTTAGGTAAAGCTAAATAAATAAAGTATACCCCTTATGATGGATCATGTGGCCAAGTAAATGATTGCACAAGAATTATTAAGACATAAAGTCCCACCATAGCATTACACTCTAAGGTCTCCGATACTAATACCCTCATAATGCAACTTCATGACTCGGTCATGGGTTTACGTGTCCCCCCAAGTCTCTCTCAATTCATTACACTACGGAGTTCTCCTATGAGCCCATAAAGGTGAAGTGTTGTGCAGTCGACGTTCACACAACACCATCATAGAATCACATAAAAGATAAACTCTTGACAAAATACCAACACATGTTATATATAAATCATTGCCAATTCATCCTATGCCCTCATGAACATATGGGAACTACTCACAACGTGCTAACATGATAATATTCAGTGGCATAAGTGGTACAACACAATCTGAAAATATAACTTCACCACCAAATAATGACAAGTACTCAATCACAAACATGAATAGTAGCACAAGACAAGTATCTAGGGTATAGCAACTCTCAAACTACGAGGGGATGAAGTGGATCACGAAGATGGTGATGGAGATGGTGCTGGTCTTGACGTTGGTGTTGATGGAGACTCCGGAAGGGGGATGGAGGAGCCTTCCGGAGGTGATCCGGCGGCGTTTCCCCCCTCCAATCTTCTCCGGCGACGGCCTTCTGACTCTCTGTTTCGTGGTTTTGTGTTTCTCCGCCGCCTCCTCGTGAAACTCCTCGGGGGACTATTTTTATAGACGTTTTTAGGTCAAGACGAAGTCAGTGGAGGAAAGATCAACGGCATCAGAGCTCCGAGGCTCCAGATGGTGGGCCCCACGCGACCAGGTACTGTAGCCGCGTGGGCCACCCCCTTTTGGGCCTCGGGCCTCCGCTTGTTTGCTTTCTTCGCTCCAAAGTCTTCTTCCTTCCAAATATTGATGCTCATAAATTTTCAGGTCATTTGGACGTCGTTTGGGTCCCTGAAACATCAAAACATAGAAAATAGGGTTTTCTGCCTACGCAGGGTTAATTCCAGAAAAATAGGGAAACTTGTGAAATATTCCCAAAATCATTATAAAACAGTGATATAACCCTTATATGATGCAAATATGATTGGAATATAAGTAAAATAATGCAAAGTTCATGTATGCATTTTACATGCATCAACATCCCCAAGCTTAACCATGCTCGTCCTCGAGTATGAAGGTGATAAAACTAACATGGACTTTGCAATTTAATACTATCAATGGATATCAAAGATGATTACTATTGCTACATAGAGTCAAATGGTTCATTCTTAAAAGGAGTAGCAATATGCAAGATAGTTTATGAAGTGATATCAATATTCAATGCAAGGATGTTCAATGATAATTCACAAAGTGTAACATAAATGAAAAGTACTATGGACCACAAGTATGCATAATGATAAGTAAGAACATCCTACAATGGTCATAGAGTGTAGATGAAAATCTGAATATAAAAGGTGGACACTTTGGAAAGATATATATGAGTAGAGGTAAAGCATGAATAAGTTTCATCTAACTTCCAAATGCTTCTACTTAAGTTAATGATTGTAATGTGGTAATCCTTGGTGTCAAGCTCTCATTCCCCTATCATAGCATCTTGAATGATTAAGTTTAAAGTGAAAGCAAATATGAGTAGTGTGCTTGACAAAGTAAGGTTGAAAGTCTCATGCCCCTTGAATACGAGTACCTACTCCATGTGTTACTCAACTGGGAAACAAAGCAAGTTCAATTTAAATATCATTGTAAGTAAAATAGTATCATCAAGAGCGTCAACTGGGGTACCTCTTGTCCCAGGATATGGAACAAGCCCATATCAAAATGACAAGACAAACAAACATAATGAACAATCTCAACACCCTTTTTATTTACCATTGGATAGCTTTTTATTGTAAGGTGTATCACAGAAGGTTCACCATAGCATGTAAGTAAATTTCCACCATGAATGATGCATGGCTTAGATTAGCGGCCCAGGCGTCTCTCTAACCATTTATACAAACTCATTTAAACTACTTCATTTCCTCATTTATTTCACCCATGGTAAGCATCCATAAACAAAAGTACATGACATCAACTAAATGAAATGAAGTGCAATGTTGAAAGCTTGCCATGTGACAGCACATATGGCTAACTCTCAACCAAAGACATTTGTCAAGCTCACAACATCATAATTTTAATCACAATGGGTCATGTTATTATGCAATAAAAGTAAAGTGTGCATCAAGTTCGTGAGAGCTCTATAACCAACTTTTCCCATAACAATCAGTAACATAAGCATTTTCATTCAGAGGTATAGATAATACAAAATACATGATAAACATACTCGGAATAGCATAAAGCTAATAGGTAGATATGGTGGACTCACTGGAAAAACTTTGGTTGAAGGTGTTGGAATTTTTGGGCTAGCAAGAGGGAGAAAGTTGACCATCTAAATGCATGCATGAGTGTCCATAGAACTAACTAATCCATGTTAAACAAGTAAAGTAACATTCAGCATCAAAACATGAATAAAAGATAGCTCTTGATAAAACACTTGCAAATTATTACTCATTAACAAGCTCATGAATCATGCAACTATATGTATCTTTTAAAATCAACTCAAACATCCCTTTTCCCAATCTAATAATAGCATCCAACATATTCAACCCAAATTTCCAGTAGCTCTCATAAATGATAATGTGGTGGTCTCTCAAAAATAAAAATCAAACCAAAACAAACAAAAAGACGCTCCAAGTTTATGCGATAAAGTGCATTGATCGAAAAACAGAAGTTAGACGTGTGCAAACCGAGAGTGTGTAGGTCCAGTGGGGTTGTCTTCACATCCCCAAGCTTATGGTCTTCACCATCCTTGGATAGCTCTTGGTGCATCTCCTCTAATCCCTGTGAAAAAACTTCAAAACACCGTTTCTCCCATTTCTTTTCTGTGGGGTGACATTAGTAGTGATAAACAAATAGATTTCTTGCTGCATATAATCCTTAGACAAAAATTCATATGAATGTCCAGAAAGTGTATAATGTTGTATGCCTACTCATAAACTCAATTGGATCAAAAAGATTCAAGTTAAAAGTTCAAAGCATGCATCAAACAAAATGGGACAGAATCTGTCCAGAAAAACAGCAGCAGCAAAACGTATTTTTCTACCCTACTTAAATTTGTCTAAAAATTCTGAAAAATTCATGCATACAGAGGATGAAAAGTTGCAACTACAGTTAAATATGCTCATTCGGAGTTACAGAATAGAATTAAAAATCATACCGTGCACAGATTCGCTGGAATAAATCTCCGAATGCTATAAGCAACTTTTTCAAACCAAAATGGTAAAACTTGGCACTTTATTAAAAATTCCAGAAACTAAACTAAAACTAAGTCTCTTGTTACAGCAAGAGGACACAAAGAAAATCAAAAATAAAAACAACCGGGTTGCCTCCCGTAAAGCGCTTTCTTTATAGCCATATAGCTAGGCTTCTTACTTGATATTTATTGTGGACGAAGCTCATGAGGGAGCTTGAACTTTGATGTGTCCCTCTTCCTTGGAAAGTGTTCATGCATAATACCAGGATCCCATGGTGTTCTCAAACCAATCAAAATAATAGTCAAGTTGAACCCTAGTTGAGAAAAAAAACACAAAAGTAATAACAACGAAGTCTAACTTTCTTTCTATGCATTGGCATTTTGTATATGAATGAATCACCATAAATAGAAGTTTCCCAATGCATATTAACAATATTTACTTGCAGCATATAATTATTAGTAACATAAAGAGGGTTCTTATCACCTCCTCTTTCATAATAGTTGCAAGTAGTAGAAATAAATTCAACCATATAACCACAAGAATCATTCAACTTAGATAATTTAGGCACATAAAGAGGATTATTAAATTTATTATGGAATTCATTAGCATGCTTCCCTCTTTCAAAATAGTTAATAAGATCAATATCAAGTTTACTATCATGATTGCAACAAAGATTTGGAACTAAAGATAGTTGCAAATCACATAAGTATTTCTCAACATAAGCAAATTTCTCCTCTATGGTGTAAGTAGGAGAGTTCAAGAACAAAGTAGGACTCTCATGAGTAAGAGCACTATCACAAACAGCAAGTATATCATTTTTATCCTCGCATAAATTAGTAACAACTAAACATGGAGGATTATCAATAAGCATAGGACCATCATCTAAAGCATTATCATATAGCATATTTAAGCAACACTCCTCATTATTATCCATAACTTCACTAGTAGCATTATTAAAAAGTAAAGGAGTATTATTAGTTTCATCATAATAGCATGGGTTATCATATAGGACCATAGCATTTTCAGTTTCACACTCATCATAACATGGATTCTCATAAATAACAAAAGATTTTTGAGTTTGAGTGTTACTATCATTTGTTGATGGTGAAGTTGGGAGATCCAACTCTTCATTCTCTAGCTGTTCATCATTTCCATCATCTCTTGAGATTGCATGGGCATCCCCAAGCTTAGGTTTTTATCCTCTTCTTCACATTCTTCCTCTTCCAAGCTCATGTTTTCATCATCTTCTTCCCGAAAAATATTAGTTCTTTCCATGGCAGCAAGAGTTATCTCTTTATATTTAATAACATAACCATTATCAGAAAAGGTTTCTTGAAATTGTTCAAGGAGCATTGAACTTGTTTCTTTAAGATCACGAGCTACCTCACAAGTTTTATATTTCTTATTAATAATTGAATCCACCTCATGAGCTCCCATGAAAGCAATAAATTGGTCCTGTAATCTTATGTCAAAGTAATTATTATCCTTCTTATGGTATGATGCAATTATAGAGTTGTTACTACATTTGCATTGAAAATAGAGATGCTTATCATTTTGTCTTGTGTAGCAAGACACATTATATAACCCACAAAGTCGTTTAGCACACTCATTTAGCCACCCAATAAGTTTTCTAAGATTCTCCTTTTCTGGAGAAAAGACATAATCAGCTTCTTTCAATAATTCAAGTTCCTCATGTGTAAATGATTCAAGAACCTCAGGTGCATATTCATCCATAAAACCCGTAGTAACAATGAGATAAAACAGTAAATAAAATTCAGCTTTCAAGGTTCCTTACCAAACTTCTTACCAATAGCGCTATGCTCCCGGCAACGGCGCCAGAAAAGTATCTTGATGACTCCCAAGTGCAGGAGATCAATTGTAGTACCTTTAGATTAGAAAAGGTTGTCGAACCACGAGGAGCTGAAGGTATTGGTTAGCAAGATTGATAAATAAAACAATGAAAGATGCAAGTGTTTTTGGTATTTTTGGATGTGTGGTTGCAATGCTGAAAATAAATAGTAGCAAGTGACAGTTCTCAAAGAGAGAAAGCCCAATCTCTATGCAGCAAGAGGACAAGCTCAAGTGTGTGTTTCTCATAGGTGGAATACGTTCCGAGGACGGCATGGATATTGCTAGGCATAGAGATTTATTAAACAACACGTTGAATATCTTATCAAGTTTTAATCTTCTTTGGACGGAGCCATTGTTAGGTAAAGCTAAATAAATAAAGTATACCCCTTATGATGGATCATGTGGCCAAGTAAATGACTGCACAAGAATTATTAAGACATAAAGTCCCACCATAGCATTACACTCTAAGGTCCCCGATACTAATACCCTCATAATGCAACTTCATGACTCGGTCATGGGTTTACGTGTCCCCCAAGTCTCCCTCAATTCATTACACTACGGTGTTCTCCTATGAGCCCATAAAGGTGAAGTGTTGTGCAGTCGACGTTCGCACAACACCATCATAGAATCACATAAAAGATAAACTCTTGACAAAATACCAACACATGTTATATATAAATCATTGCCAATTCATCCTATGCCCTCAGGAACATATGGGAACTACTCACAACGTGCTAACATGATAATATTCAGTGGCATAAGTGGTACAACACAATCTGAAAATATAACTTCACCACCAAATAATGACAAGTACTCAATCACAAACATGAATAGTAGCACAAGACAAGTATCTACGGTATAGCAACTCTCAAACTACGAGGGGGATGAAGTGGATCACGAAGATGGTGATGGAGATGGTGCTGGTCTTGACGTTGGTGTTGATGGAGACTCTGGAGGGTGATGGAGGAGCCTTCCGGAGGTGATCCGGCGGCGTTTCCCCCCTCCAATCTTCTTCGACGACGGCCTTCTGACTCTCTGTTTCGTAGTTTTGTGTTTCTCCGCCGCCTCCTCGCGAAACTCCTCGGGGGACTATTTTAATAGACGTTTTTAGGTCAAGACGAAATCAGTGGAGGAAAGATCGACGACATCGGAGCTCCGAGGCTCCAGATGGTGGGCCCCACGTGGCCAGGTACCGTAGCCGTGTGGGCCACCCCCTTTTGGGCCTCAGGCCTCCGCTTGTTTGCTTCCTTCGCTCCAAAGTCTTCTTCCTTCCAAATATTGATGCTCATAAATTTTCAGGTCATTTGGACGTCGTTTGGGTCCCTGAAACATGAAAACATAGAAAATAGGGTTTTCTGCCTGCGCAGGGTTAATTCTAGAAAAATAGGGGAACTTGTGAAATATTCCCAAAATCATTATAAACAGTGATATAACCCTTATATGATGCAAATATGATTGGAATATAAGTAAAATAATGCAAAGTTCATGTATGCATTTTACATGCATCACCAACCTAACACAAACAAGGAGAAAAGTCCATTGGTCCACCCCCTTTCGATGATGGTCAAGGGGGTAGACTACGGGGGCTCACAGATTAGGGTTTGACCAGAAATGGCGTGCCGGAGCGTCGGAATCCCTCCAAATCTTGCATGGGGCCCTAATATATGTATAAGAGTGTTATGGGACATGGAAGGAGCCAATATCGAACTCCTAAGTGTGACCGGATTCACAGACAACACTTGCCCTGCACATAGATTCTGCACTTATAAGGCTGAACTCGCACTTCGACACCACCGGAGGGAATCTTGTGACAACTTGAGATCAAAGTTGGTTTTCAATGTCCCTATGAGTCTATGACCCAACATAACACAAACATAGAGAAAAGTCACACTGATAACCCCTTTCTACGCCGGTCATACGGGTAGACGAGGGGCCCACGAATCAGGGTTTGGCCAGAAATGGCGCGCCGGAGCGTCTGAATCCCATCAAATTTTGCATGGGGCTGTAATATATGTATAAGAGCGTGGTGGAACATGGAAGGAGCCATTATCCAACTCCTAAGTGTGACCGGATTCACAGACAGCACTTGCCCCGCACTAAGATTCTGCACTTACACCCACTTCAACACCACCGGAGGGAATCTTGTGACAACTTGGGGACAAAGTTGGTTTTCCATGTCCCTATGACTCAACCTAACAAAAACAAGGAGAGACGTCCATTCGTCAACCCTCTTTCGACGCTGGTCAGATGGGTAGACGACGGGGGCCCACGGATCAGGGTTTGATCCGAAATGGCGCGCCGAAGCGTCATAATCCCACCAAATCTTGCATGGTGCCATAATATATGTATAAGAGTGTGGTGGAACATGGAAGGAGCCAATATTCAACTTCTAAGTGTGACCGGCTTCACAGACAGTACTTGCCCCGCATGTAGATTCTGCACTTATAAGGCTGAACTCGCACTTCGACACCACCGGAGGGAATCTTGTGACAATTTGGGGTCAAAGTTGTTTTCCGATGTCCCTATGACCCAACATAAAACAAACATGGAGAAAAGTCACATGTAATAACCCCTTTCGATGCTGGTGATCAAAGGGGTAGACGACGGGGGGCCACGGATTCGTGTTTGACCGTAAATGGCTGAAGTTTATGTACAAACGAGATAGAGGAACAAAGAAACAAGTTTAAAATAATAAACAAAACAAATAATTGAAAAGGAAATGGATTAAAAAACAAGTAAAAAAAAGCAACCAAAATAAGATAGAAAAATATATCTAGTCTTTGCCGAGTGCCCGATATCCGACACTCACAAAGCCGCATACTCGGCAAGTTTTTTTTGCCCCAAATCCACCGCGAAATCCCAAAATCCATAATTTCCCATCTTGCGGGCTTCTTTCTCTCCCTCCGCGTTTCGCCGCCGCCATCGCCTCCGCACTTCCATCCGGCCGTTCACCGCCCTCGATGGCCTGGTGCACCGTTGCCGCCGCCCAGTCCCCCACCGCCGTTGTCCGCATAGCCCCCACCGCCACAGCCGCCGTGTGCTCGCCCTGCCGAGTGTCCATAATATGAATTTAGAAATTAGCGGAAGCATATTTCGTCAAAATCCACTTTCCAGTACTGATTGCATTTTTCCGAGGGCACGCGACCAATCTGTTTTCGATTAAACTTCGGACAGCCATATCTTTTGAACCGTAACTCTGATTCAGGTGAATCAAATTTCTAAATTCATATTTTGTAGAAATCTACCCAGTTGTACTGATTTCATCTTGTTCCAAAATACTTAGATGGGGTGCCCTTTGTATATGTGCATTCCGGAGTCCGTGGAACGGGGCTATCGATGCCCTACGCCGCGGAACCACCCAGACCTTTCCAAGCCCAGTGGATCCCCGTCTCCAAAGGCAAGCTAACCACTTGTTATGACCAGTCTTGCAGTGTTGTTTGTTTACATGTCTATCATGCCATGTTTATGCCGGTGTGTGTCTGCTTATTTGTGCATCTAATTGCTTGTCATATGTGAACTGTGCGTCATGAGATATCATGGTGATAGCCCTTAAATGGCATAGGTTGAGACCCCAATAGCAGAGTGTGTAGTACGGGCAAGACTTGTTTTCCCCACGAAGGTGACTCGAGGGTTTATATCGAACTCTCGGGGAATCAGTAGTGGAAGCTTTACCTCCTTATCCTTCCCTTGGAAACCTGCAAACAAAGATAAATTGTTTTGTGCCCTGAACCTCACCAAGTGGTTGTCAAGCACAAGGTGTGAGAATGATAAAACAAAACAATAAATAAATATGCAAAGGAAATGTGCAAGGATGATGATAGTAATGATAAATGATATATTTTTTGGTTTTTATGATGTATGCGAGATGCAAAAGTATTTTTGTATTTTCAGATTTAATTATGGCTGAAAATGAAAGTGGATGAAAGTTGTTGGAAAGGTGTTTCTTATGATTAAAAATGGACCGGGGTTCATGGTTTCACAAATGCACTCTCTCTTAAATAATGTGGTGGACAATGGAACACAAAAGTTAACATATGAGATGGCAACAAAGTTTCATGACAAGTTATAATCATATGGGCATCACGTCCTAACATAGAGATCTTTTGGTTATTAACCTCTCTTATACTCCACTAAGATGCGAACTAAATCATAACACCTTAGTATTAAGATAAATCAGAGCATAGCAATAAGTTTCATGACATGAAGTTGAAATAAGAACATGCTAGATCTAGTCATGGAGAAGTGGCAATGGTCACACCCACATCTCCGGTAGCAAGGTATTTTTTTATCCCTAGTGAGGTAACAAAGTAAGGTAAAACACCCAAGTGGATCGCGGAACTTTCTCTCACGTTCACCGCACTAGCCACCCCCCCGTTACTCCATCTAATGCACATGTTTCCCCTCACACGCTCTCATAAACATGCTTGATCAAAACAAGTAAACAAGAACGGGGTACATAATATGCATCTACTTTCATAACTGAAACAAAACAATTGCAATCTCACACATATATTAACTCATAAAGATCCACCACAAAGGTATTACATAGATGATCGTAATCATGTTCGGCAGCTCATACGGTGCTAATTAGTGAAGCACAAGAGAGAGAGATACATAAGTTACTTCCACAAACCCATAGTCCAGGGGTGGACTACTCCCTCTTCATCATTGAGTCGATGGACATGTCGTTGGAGGAGGTGGAGACCTCTCCGGCAGCGCCCCGCCGGAGTTTTCCCCTTCCAATCTGCAGCTCCTGATCTCTGTTTCGGTGTTTCTATGTTTCTGTGGCGCTCTCCTCCGAAGAGCCTCGGGGACTATTTTCATAGTCGATTTTAGGTCAAGACGAAGTTTCTGGAAGAAAGATCGACGGCAACGGAGTCACGAGGGCCAAGTTGGTGGGTCCCACGCAGCCTGGTACTGTGGCCATGTGGGCCACCCCCTTTTGGTCCTCGGACCTCCGTTTGTTCGCTTCCTTCGCTCCTACGCTTTGTTCCTTCCAAATATTGATGCTCCTAAAATTGCAAGTCATTTAGACGTCGTTTGGGTCCCTGAAACATCAAAATATAGATAATAGGGTTTTCTGCCTGCGCAGGGTTAATTCCAGAAAAATAGGAGAACTTGTGAATTATTCCCAAAATCATTATAAATCAATGATATAACCCTTATATGATGCAAATATGATGGGAATATGAATAAAATAATGCAAAGTTCATGTATGCATTTTACATGCATCACATGGCTTTTTCATACATGCAATATGATAAACCCATGTCCTGTGGGTTGAGTTCCGGTACTGTCGGCAATACACGCACTAGTACAGAACGACACATCGGAAACGGGCCAAAAACCCCTTCGGCAACGGAGAAAGGGTCCGTGTCCCCGACTCTGTTACTGATGTGAAGGCCTTCATCGGTAACGGAGGCAAAAAACCGTTTCCGATGAGGTCTCCATTTGGCAACGGTTGTGCGTAGACCTCCGTTGATTTAGTTTTTCTACATCAGATACAGAGTTTGCCATCTACCCGTTTGCACTGAGCTTTTCTCATATTTCGGTTATATGCCATAATACATGAAAGGCTGATTGCACAATGCACTAAAACGTTATTCAATTCATAACATAGAACAAATGCCATCATTACATTGGTATACAATAATATCACCATTTTTTACAATTTGACTACAATCATATCTATCACACATTGGCATAATGTAATATCACCTATTACACTTTGACTACAATCATGAACTCTAAACCTATAAGCAACTAACCTAACAAGATGGAAGGCTGGCTTAATTAAGCCAGCCTTCCATCTTTGACTTGGAGCTCACCTTCTATGAGCTCTCGGTCGTCGCTGTACCCACTCCAAGACCAGTATCCACGAAATTTCCTTGCCTTAAGGTTTCTGGTTCTCGGAATGCATTGGTACTT
Organism: Poa pratensis; assembly: GCA_947311845.1. Taxonomy (NCBI): domain Eukaryota; kingdom Viridiplantae; phylum Streptophyta; class Magnoliopsida; order Poales; family Poaceae; genus Poa; species Poa pratensis. The sequence goes on from CAMZMU010000010.1 coordinate 3,764,183, forward strand.
TTATGCAGTGTTGCCGAAATAAACTCCTGTGTGAAAGAAAAAAAATATTAGCGAAATGTACAAAATACATCTGGATATTAAAAAAATCGGTGGCTATTTTCCAGCAACTGCTTTGTTCGGTTGCCATTTTCGAGAAACTGCTAAGATCGATGGCAAATATCCAGGAACTGCTCTGTTTGGTGACAGACAGTTCGCATTCCTTCCTTCTCTTCTTCCTCGTTCCACCCCAATCCCCCACCCGCCATGGACGACCGCAACAGAATAACAGAGACAACTACCGTCCGTACCCACGGCACCGTTCTGGAGGTGGTGTACACGAACGAGGAGCATACCGTGGAGCGGATCCTCGACAAGTACGAGGAATGGCTAGCAGAGGAGAAGCATCGGTTCATCGGCCTTGACATCGAGTACACCCGTGATCATCGGCACATGGCTGTCCTGCAACTCGCCATGCGCCAGCATGTCCTCGTGTTCCACTGGTGCAAGTCCAAGAAGAATTGTCCAGAGTTGGGCAAATTCTTTGAACGCAAGAATATCACCTTCGCAAGCGTGGACATCACCAACGACAGCAAGGTGCTTTCTTCTGCCGGCTTCCACATTCCACCGGAGTACTACGTGGACATCCAACTCGTATACAAAATCAAGGGTGGAGACGAGAGGGACGGAATGGGTGATCTAGCGGCAGACCTCATCGACAAATCATACGCCAACATGAAGAAGGAGTTCCCATCCAACCAGCACGGTTTTTGGCAGCGGATGCCGCTGCACAAAGTTAACCTCGACTACGCAGCAATAGATGGGTACGTGACCTACGAGTTGTATCGCAAGATCCTAACCTTGAAGGACAGGCTACGTCCAACATGGCAGGAAATGCTCTGCCCTAGTTGAATTGCAATAGGCTTTGGATGTGGGTGTTTAACTAGTTTGTACAGTTGGTGCTTTAACAATAAGTGTTTGTAATTATCAAACATGTATGTGTGAATTTGCACTAGGAATTTGTTTATGTGATGAAATGCTCATACGTAGAACCTAGTTCATCGGCATCACAGCCGGTCACAGAAAGATTTATACCTTTCACCCGGCGGGAGAGGAGGTGCAGGCCTCTGCCAGATGCGCTGAGATGCTACCAGCGCGCTGCGACGCAATCACCTCCTCCTCCTTCTCCTTCGTCGACATCCACCTCCTCCTCCTTCTCCAGATCAGACACCACCTACAGATCCTCCACCACCTCCAGATCGGCCACTTCCTACTCCAGATCGGCCACTTCCTCCTCCAGATGGGTTTCTGCTGGTAGATCCGCCGGAGGTGCTGCACCACCACCTCATGAATGACCTCCTCCACATCGGCCTGGCCCAGAAGAAGCCGGGCATCACCGGCAGAGGAGGGCATCATTAGCGGACGCATGGCCGCCTCCAGATCGACCTTCCCCTCACGAAGGGCTGCCGCTAGAACGGTGCTGCCGCGGCGGCTAGAGCCGCGGCCGCCATGGCCGGATCTAGAAGCGCCGACAGAGGAAGCCATTAGAGAGAGTGAGGAGAGTTGAAAGCCACAGTGTGCGGCGGCTAGGGTTGGAAGAGAGAAAGTGAGAGAGTGATAATGAGACCGAGCCGGCAGTATATATAAGCACCACATTGGCAACGGACATTTTATATAACCGTTTCCATTGATTTTACACCAGCGAGAGAGTAAATTTACTAACAGGTACTCTACATATGAACGCAGAGACCACTTAGCAGCTAATGCTACTACATACGGACTTGATAATGAAGTAAACGATTACATATATGCTACTACTAGCTAATGCTACTACTAGCAGCTGCTGATGAAGACTCGGGCTCGTCGTCGCTGTACACGAGTGCGTCCCTCCGGCATAAGGTACCGTCGAAGATCTTGATGAAGAACCCGTTGTCGCCGTCGAACTCGAAGCACAAAAAGTGCCCCTGCTCAAGCTTGTACGCTTGGGCGAATGACTTCCATCCCTGGCCGAGGTACAAATTCCCCCCGGCACTCACGGCCGTCTTCACCGCCCAGCTGCCGTTCTCGCAGTCCTCCATCTTCAGATGCATGGTAGCTGCCACCATGCCTTGGAGCTTCTCTGCGAACGCCCTCGGGAGCCTCAGGCGGCTCTCGATGCCCTTGTACAGGATAACCAAGAACTCGAAGCCGCGCAGCTCCGGGGACATGTCTTCAGAGGACGGTGAGGGCGACACCGACGGCGTGGCATTGCGGCTGCGCCCCCTACCACGGCCGCGCCCTCGTCCACGGCCGCGCCCACATCCACGGCCGCGACCGCTGATGGTACCTCTCGCGGGGACATGTCTTCAGAGGACGGTGAGGGCGACACCGACGGCATGGCATTGCCGCTGCGCCCCCTACCACGGCCTCGCCCTCGTCCACGGCCACGACCGCTGCTGGTACCTCTCGCCATGGATTTGGACTGAGGGGATCTGGCGAAGTTTGAATAACTGTAGGCGCTGGACTGGGGCTTCAAAGAGACCGCTGCTGGTACCTCTCGCCATTTATACTCGCGGGTCTGCTCCGCCCACCTCCCCATCTGCCCATTCGCTAGCCTCCACGTATCAACATTTTCAACGGTTGGAAAATTCTATCCGTTACCATAGAGGCAAATATTGGAAACGGACAATTTTATTAACCGTTGCCAATATAATAGGTGACGGAGATTGGAAAGGGTCCGTTGCCAATGTAGGCGGGCCTGGTCAGGTTTGTACGCACCGGCCGCGCGGAAAGCGCGATTCTCCGTCGCCTAACACCTGCCGTTTCCATAGAGGGGTATCCGATGTGTCGTTCTGTACTAGTGACGTTGGGTCCTGCCCAAGTGGATTGAAACTTCTACTTTTCTGTAGAGTTGTGGTGTGTGTTAGGGGGTATTATGCACCACTCCCCATTCACGAGACGATGACTGGAGGTACTGCCACAGTGAAAGGAATGGAGGAACGTGTTCCACTAACTTTTTGTAGTTGATCTGTGGTGGCAATGGTCAGATTCCCTGACAAATTCAACTTTAAAAAAACCATGTCAATTTCCCTCACAAATTCAAATGCAATCCAAGTGTTCAAATTTCATGAAACAATACCTTGGCCTTCAATATTTGTCAAGGAAGCTCCAAGAGCATTCCATAAATTTTTGGTGTAAAATAAATTTTCTAAGAAAATAATAAGAAGAAACCCTAAAATTTGCATATTAATCTCCCTATTTTATTTGATAAGAAAAATGGTTCAAATTTTCAAAAGAAAATATTTGGAGCTTCACCATGTTATGAGGAGCCTCCCTGTAAATTTTGGTGAATTTTAAAGGGCCTAATTAAATCTCTAAAGTTATGCTGGATTAAATAACATAAAAGAAAAAACAAAGAGAAAAAGAAAAGAAGAAAACGATTGAAAACGGTCCGGTTCAACCGAACCGTCGTCTTCTTCCTCCCCGGTCGCCATAATGCACCGAGGCTGTGTCGAGCATCCGTTCCCTCCGCCACGCATCGGCGATCTCGCCGTCGAGCTGTGGATAAAGTCACCATCGCACCTCCATTCCTCTCTCTTCCCCTCACTCGCTCCTCCCTCCCTCTGTTCTCTCCAACACACCACCAAGCCGCCGTTGTGGCCGTGCTCATCGCCGTCGACTGAGACCTCCCAGAGCCGATCGGAGAGGTGGGGAAGATCCACGCCGACGTCCGCTTCTTCCTCGCCAAGTACCGCTAGCCGGGTAGCCCGAAATCACCGTGCCCGAGTTGTCTTTTACAAGTCCGCCGATGACGAGACGCGTCGAATGTGCGCAACGCCCTCGTCGTGTGTGCCCTCTTCCGCCGTGTGCATGCTCGACCAGAGCATCACCGCTGAAACGATATCACGCTGACATCATAATGATGCCAGCGCCCTCTTTTCTTTTCTGGAAAAAATTAAATCCTGAAAAATGTTAAGTCTATGACATGTGGGTCCCTATATCAGAATTTTAACATTTTCGTAATTGATTTCTGTAATTATTAAAACTATGACAGGTGGGATCCAGCCTATTTAGAGAAAACTCCAGAAAAATATTTAAACTTGTAAAATAAATAACTTTCGATTTGCAATTCGGAAAAATGCAAATATTACATCAAAATTTGCAGAAAAATGTAATCTACCCGTTTGAATCAAATTCATGTTCAACTAGATAAATTAAATTGCCATTTATTTAAATTAATCAAAATGGCAGATCTAAAATGAATTTTGGTTAATTCATAACTAATTTATTTTATATCAGAAAAATACGAATAATATGTCAAAATGTTCAGAAAAATAAGATCTATCCAAATACATCAGTAACATGCATGTTGGAACAAAAGTAATTTTGAGCAAATATAAAAACTTGATAAAAACTTTGAAAATTCCTAACAAATTCAATTTTTATCGAAAAAATGCAATCAAGGTACCAAAATTCTTAAAAAAATAGGAGCTATTCAATGGTGCCAAGTTCATGCATGAATGAACCCTAGTTTTGTATTGCACATGTAGGGTAGAAAATGATCATTTGATTAAATATGAGGTTTAATTCCAATATTGCCATAACTAATTATTGGACCCCATTTAAATAGTTAGATAGCCTCCAAGGGTAACTTCAATGCATTAATATGACATATCATCATTTGTGAGCATTGCACCTAAACTTGTATTGAGTGTTGTTCCCCGGTACTCCGGTGTTGTTTTGTTCTCCGGTAGATCACGAGATCGATAGTGACCAGCAGCACCCAGACAAGCAGCACGACTACTCCACAGAGCAAGGAAAGCGTAAAACCACTTTTGAACATCTCAGATCCCATGTTTTACCCCAAGTATTTGTTCCACTGTATTACTTGCATCTCGATTCAAATGTCAATTTTGGTTGATATTAGAGTTATCCTATAGTTGCATTACTCATCCTGATAGCCACCTGTTTCCATTCCTAGCATATCTAGGCTTGTTTGACATTGCTAGAGCTGTATATGTTGTATAAATGCGTAGTCATGCTTAGTTACTTTGCTCTGATCGTCCGGTGGATGAATCGGAGTTGCAAGAAAACCTACAGTATGTTGAAGTGATATGGAAAAGTGTGGTAAATAATAAAATGACTAAAAGGCTTGGATGAGAGGCCATTGTGGATTGGTAGTGTTTTGTCTCGTTCTCGCCGCCTAGGACCGAGTTCCCACCTTCGAACCAAGAATGAGCGTGCATCCACACGTGGGGCTAGGAACCCTCATCGGCTAACTAACTTGTGAAGCTCTATCCATGGCTCCTCCAGTTCGGGATTTCCATTTGGGTGTGCGTGATGATGACATAAAAGGTTTTGGAAATGGATGATGATGGAGGTGTTAGGACGTGGCCGTGGTCCAGGGTGTTGGAGGAGCTGAACCTGGACTTCCGCACACTGATGCCCCATGGGTAGGCTTATGCAAGTCAAAGGTTGTAACCGCGCCCACTCTGCCGGCTTTCCCAGGAAGAGAGCTAATATTTTGGCAAGGAGTCGGACGATACGTATGGTAAAATTTGTACACCCCTGCAGAGAAAATCTTTTCAAAAAGTCATGTCCACGGTTATAGACGACTTGGTGACGGACTCACGGATCATAGAACACTTGAACAAATCATAAAACTTGAAAGACTATGAGTGCAAAGTTGATTTCCTCGAGGATGAATCGAGGAGGTTGCCTTAGTGGATAATTGCAGATGTTGAAGATTCTGGTGGATGCAAATGATCGAAAGAGTTGAGATTTCACTATCTTATCCCCTTGGAAAATATTCTGAGTAGTAATTGGCTTATGCAAAATAACCCCACAGAAAGATTTTGTAACCAAGCATCGAGCTAGTAGCTCTATAAACTTGCGGAGTACCCTGTACTCAGCCTTGTGTTGTTGAATCCTTTCAGCAGAGGAGTTTCCAGGTAAAGATGGAGTCTTCTACGTGGACGTCAACGAGTAGCTTGGAGTTCCCGGGTGGCAGCCTGGGACACACTTAGGAGCAACTGGTTGGATGTCGTTTGTTTAGGCCCTATGTTGGATCTTGTTGTGTAGAACAACATAAGTTGCTTTATGAATGATGTAATGTTGGGTCTGTGACCTCTGAGTGACATTTGCTATCTTGACTCTGTTAAGAGTTGTAATATATTTGCTTTCGAGTCATAGAGTATGTTGGGTGCTGGTTATTCCGTCCTGGCCCTTTTGCCGAACTAATGACGTATCTGGCCGCTTCCGGGAACTAATTGCAAATCTGCCCCCCCGAGGTCGGCGCCAACGCAAATGGAGCCGACCATTTTGCCGACCTACACAAGGTCGGCTCCATTTGCGTTGGCGCCGACCTCATGGGCCAGATTTACAAATTTTGGTTGGCGCCGAACTGCACAAGTTCGGCTCCATTTGCGTTGGCGGCGACCTCAGGGGCCAGATTTGCAATTAGTTCCCGGAAGCGGCCAGATACGTCATTAGTTCGGCAAAAGGGCCAGATTTGGCAAAAAATACTCTCCCGTGCATGATGTGTGTATGGATATAAAGTGCACTGTTGAGAGGCAAGGTTCTCAGAGTCATTGTTATGCAGTTTTAGCTATGGCTGGATATGGAGGAAATCGAGAGGTTGTGGTGTCGATGATCCATGTCGAGCACGCCTGCCGATGTTTACTCGGCCTGGGAGTGGTAACACCAGTAACTCCCGATTACGTAGCATGACTAGTGACACATAGCATCGCTGTATAATTCTGAGGTCGGGGTGCCGAGATACTAGTAGCGTGTATGTGTTGCCCACACTATGAATAAACAGCCTGCACAGGAAGTGGCACGGCTTGTGCGTGCTCGACGAGTACCTTTCCGTCGATCGGTTTTCGGACCATGAGTTTTTGCTAGAAATGGAAACTAGGTTCGCGCAGGTTTTCTTTTCCATCCTACACGTGAACGTATCAGGCAGGTCGGACCTATTCCTTTTTTTTGGCGCTCGCAAACCACTGTCGTACTAAAATTATACACATGGAACGGATCTATTCCCTTTTTTCCGCGGGCTTATTCGAGGCCAATAAAATATTAGGACGCAATGAGTTTAACGGAGTTGCAGCAAAACTATTACCTTTTGGCGCGGAAAAAAAATACTGGATTTTCTTTAGTGTCAATAAAACTCAATGAAAAAAATCAATTCCCTTTTTGGGCTAGTGATTTTTTAGGGTCAAAATAAATGGGTGGGAGATTGAAAAATCCTACCTCCAACTAGTATAATTTTTTGAACAAATGATAGCTGCCTACCCAGTACAAAAATATTGAACAAATCAAAATCCAATTTTCCGGTAAATGGAACCAATTATTTCACCAAAATAGATAAATCAAAATCCATGTGCCACAACTAAAAAACCAACTATTATTTAAAAAATCACTATTTGATTAAAAAGAAAGACATATAAAACACTATCTGATTGTAAAAAAACACACCAACTAAACTTTGTGTCAGCACAAAAAAACTTATTGCTGCCAAAAATCAACTTGGGTTGATTTAAAAGAAAAAATATGCTAAACTGTAATAAGGACAATGGATAAAACCAATCGATCGAACTGATACATGACAGTGCAGTGACAGAAATAAGTGGGAACTAATTAAGTTTTACAACAAAAAGGAAAAGAGCCGATCCAGTTCACACTTATTCGAGTTCCTGATCAAAAGAAACAAATTATTACCAACACACTATCATAGAAATTATCGAGAAGAAAAAGCCAGTCAAATATTACCGATCACATAGCAAACAAATTATCAGGTGGGGGATAAGAAAAACATTATTAACAATACACCAGCATACAAGTTATCGATAAGAAATGAACTAGTCAAATATTACCAATCTTATAGAAAACAAATTATCACAAGGGTATACTATAAACATTATTATCAACACACTATTATACAAATTATCAAGGAGAAAAACCAGTCAAATATTACCAATCACATACCAAACAAATTATCAGGTGGAGGTACTAAAAACATTATTACCAATACACTATCATACAAATTATCGATAAGAAATGAACTAGTAATGAACTAGTCAAATGTTACCAATCATATAGCAAACAAATTATCACGAGGGGATATTATAAACATTATTACCAACACACTATCATAGAAATTATCGAGGAGAAAAAACCAGTCAAATATTACCAATCACATAGCAAACAAAATATCAGGTCAGGGATACTAAAAAAATTATTACCAATACACTAGCATACAAGTTATCGATAAAGAATGAACTAGTCAAATATTACCAATCTTATAGCAAACAAATTATCATGAGGGGATACTATAAACATTATTACCAACACATTATCATACAAATTATCGAGGAGAAAAAATCAGTGAAATATTACCAATCACATACCAAACAAATTATTAGGTGGGGGTACTAAAAACATTATTACCAATACACTAGCATACAAGTTATCGATAAGAAATGAACTCTAGTTAAATATTACCAATCTTATAGCAAATAAATTATCACGTGGGGATACTATAAACATTATTACCAACACACTATCATACAAATTATCGAGGAGAAAAAACAGTCAAATATTACCAGTCACATACCAAACAAATTATCAGGTGGGATACTAAAAACATTATTACCAATACACTAGCATACAAGATATTGATAAGAAAAGAACTAGTCAAACATTACCAATCATATAGCAAACAAATTATCACGAGGGGATACTATAAACATTATTACCAACACACTACCATAGAAATTATCGATTAGAAAAAACCAGTCAAATATTACCAGTCACATACCAAACAAATTATCAGGTGGGATGCTAAAAACATTATTACCAATACACTAGCATACAAGTTATCGATAAGAAGTGAACTAGTCAAATATTACCAATCATATAGCATCCCCTGCATCGGCGGCATCATCTGCATCTCCGACGACGACGACTAGGTCTGAATTTCTTTAAAACAAATACATATTCCCATGCCCATGCTAGTAGAAAGTGCCATTTTTCAGGTACCCCACTCGTTATTCTTACTCCTAAAAATCACTGACCGAAAAAGGGAATACAAAATAAATTTGTCCTAAGAATTTTTTTTTCATACAATGTACATGTTTACATAAATAAATTTGACCTAAGTACTTTTTTAATACCACAACTCTTTATTTTTATCCCTGAAAAATCTGTCGCCCAAAAGGTAATTCAAACTAAATTTAGTCTGAAAAAATGATTTTCATACAAACTACATGTTTCATAAAAATGGAACACTTGAACTGGTTTCAAGTTTTACTGTGTAATTTTATAATTTTAACGATATAAACTAACGCATAGAGAAAAAGGGAATAGAGAATCTTTTGTGCATGTGCATGTACATGGCCAGCTACAAAACTACTCCCCTCAGCTGTATGCATGGCTCGAGTGTCCGTGTAGAGAAAAGATTATGATTAGAAAGAGATTAGGCTATACATGCATGTGAGAATAGTAAATGGAGAGAGAGAGAGACAAAAATAATACTCCTAGATGGAGACCAAGCTGCATGCATGCGCTGACCAAGTCTTTGATAGAAAAGGGGGAAGGAGGACGGACGGGACAGTCACGGGCGTTGCGCGTCGTCCCCACGCCCCCGCACACGAAGAAGCAGCAGATCGACGCCACCACCTGCGCATCAACCCGGATCCAATCGTGGTCCCCGCCGACCACCTGCACCACCCTGGTGTTCCTCCTCTGTCTCCCTGGCTCGCCCAGATGCTGGCGGCCATGGAGGGTCCGTACGGCTACGGCGCAGTGGTGTCCGAAGCTGAAGCCGGCGCTGGAGATGGGGCCCTCCTCCACAGCTCCGACCCATCCGCCTCGACCGAGCTCACGCGCGCGAGACGGAGATGGAGGAAAAAGTCATCGGCTCCGTCATCCGCCGTCGCTGCGGACGGATGCCCGAGTGTCCGATGCTACCGTCGCTGATGTCTCCGATGCAACCTGCGGGGAGCGGCAGCAGCGCAAGAACCTGGTGGCGGAGTGGAAGCGGCACAAGAAGCTTGTCATGCTTGGCTCCTCGTCCCCAACATCACCAACGTAACAATCTACAAGGGAACAAAGTACTACCTGCATCACCAATATCGTTTCTTGCTCATATGCATCATGAACCCTTACAAAATTAGCTTGTTCCATCTCTGAACCTGCCCTGATGTTAGGATGCAGAGGGGATTAATTTGGAAAGTTGAAGCCAATCATTCTTTGGAGTTCATATGAGCTTTCAAATACATGCTTGCATATAATGTTGTCCTCTGTAATTGCAATATGGAGTCTCTAAAGATAGACTGCTATGTTACCCGCCCTAAATGGAATTTTGGTTGTTAAAGGTTGAATCAGAAATGAGTACATGAGAGTCTGCAGAATCCAACCACTGAAGTTGTATCATAGGAGGCATGGATATGAACTATTACATGCTTCATACATTTCTTTTTTTTAGATAAAGATGCTTCATACATTTCTTATGTAGTAAAATATGGCAAAATCATGAAGTTGAAGATCTGTAGCATATCTTATATTTCTTTTTGTTCTGGAACAGTTCATTGTTGGTTTGGAATCTTAATCATTCTTAAGTACTCATGTAATTTTTTCTTTAAGTTTTTTCTTTTTTCTTTTTACTTGTTGCTATTATTTTGCTTGTTGAAAATCGGTTGCAATGATCTGATGATTACTTGCTGAAATAAGGTTGTAGGAGTAGTAGAACACCATGTAACCATAGTTGGTTTTATTTGACCTTGCCCTCAAATCGGATGCATGTTTATTACCAGTTAACCTTGCCCCTGAAGCAAGCCTGCAGATAACAATGTTAGTTCCTGGCATTATCAATAATACTATTTTGGTGTTTGGCACTGCGATGATTTTTGGTTGCTTCTTACATTATCTGTTTTAAATTTTTAGAGAGAACAAGCATAAGTACTTCTAAAGTTTTTGGAGTCTGGCTAGTTTCATCATTCTCTACATTGGATCATTGTTTGGATGCCTTCTAGATTTATTGCAATTACTTGCTGATCATGATTGCATTTAATTAGTCAAGTTATTTTCATGTTGAGAACCAAGCTTGTATTTACAACATCGACACGGGCTGCGGTGGTGATGGCATCGATAAGGGGTTGCGGCGACGGCAACGACGACGTCGACAAGTGGCTGTGGCGACAGCGACGACGACATCGACAAGGGGTTGTGGCGGCGATGACGACAAAGACAAGAGGTTGCGGCGGCGCCGTTGACGACCTCTACGCCTGGCGCGTGTATTGTATATAAACTGGAATTGGTGCATTTTTTTTGGTGCAATGAAATGTATGTATAAACTGGAATTGGTGCAATGAAATGTCTGTATAAACTACGTAAAATGAAATGTATGCATAAACTGGAATCCAACATACTAGTGGCGCGCAGAAAATGTGCACGCTACTAGTGACTGTTACTAGTAGCGTGGGAGATAAGGGCTACTAGTAACACAGTGGCTGGCCACGCTACCAGTAGGTTTTAGCTGTAGCGCGTTATTGGTAGCGTGTGGACCCATGCTACCAGTAGGGGTTTTGCACACGCTGCTAGTCGCGTTTTTCCTACTAGTGTTTTTAGCATATCTTCGAGAATCTGATTGGTTCTCTTAGTTTGTCCTCTACTAAAATCCAGTTGTGATCCTAATGCTCCTTGGAGTTGTTTCCAAAATGCCGAGGTGAAAATTGATCCTTTATCTGAGACTATTCTCTTTGCAACTCCATGCTTGCTTACTATCTCCTTTACATACAGATCCACTAACTTCTCACAAGTATCCGTCTGTTTCACGGCAATGAAATGTGCACCTTTGGTCAGTCGATCTACATTACCTATATTTTGTCCTTATTTCTCGTAGTCATTGACAATCCTGTGATAAAATCCGTTCAAGTTGCTGACAATGACCGAGGGAAGACCAAATAACATTCAAGTGCAAAATTGGAAGACAGGGGAAGACTTCGACCTGCGATCCCCGCTCATTCTCATGCACAACACAAGCTTTACTAGGTGCTCATTGAGAGCAGCACTAGTAGAGAAAAGCTTATACGTGAAAAGTTACCTGTGGCGCACATGGTTTTTGCGTGCCACTGGTATTCTCTCTCTCTGTTTTGACAAATCTGTGAAAAATTTCCTGTGGCGCACAAGATTTTTGTGTGCCACTGGTAAATTATTACCTGTGACACACAAGAATGGTGGTGCGCCACAGGTAAGTTTCCACAGATTTGTCAAAACAGGAGAAGTTACCTGTGGCGCACAGACCTGGTTGTGCGCCACAGGTAATGCAGCTACCTGTGGCGCACAAGTCCGTGCACCATAGGTAACTACATTACCTGTGGCGCACAAGCTAGTCTATGCGCCACAGGTAAATATGGCCAGATATTTTTGGAGGTCCCAGACCTAGCCATAAGTCCGTGCGCCACAGGTAGCTGCATTACCTGTGGCGCACAACCAGGTCTGTGCGCCACAGGTAATCTGGGCTGAGGCCTTACCACCACCACCACCACCACCCCCCCCCCCCCGCCCCGTGGATCGCCTTTTCAGTTCTGTAAACAAGAAAAGAAAATGATAAAATTTTCAAAAAATAAAATCCTTCGACATGTACTTTCGTTTTAGTGTCTAGTTTGTATAGAAATTTTGAAATATGAATTTTGACCTTTTTGCAAAAAACAGAAAAAAAACTTTGAACGGCCATAACTTTTGCATACGACATCGAAAAATGCGTTTAATATGTCAAAAAAAACTAGAGAAAAATTGGAGTTCGATTTCAGTCGGGTTTACCCGGTCAGCAATTCACAGATTCCTCAAATTGCAAAAGAAAAAAAAGTTATTTCAAACAGACGATTTTTTTCTACAAAATCAAAAAAATTTTTAAAAAAAATTAAAAATTCAAAAAGTCCAAAAAAAAAGACACAGAAATGTATAACAAAGAAGATTGTTGAATTATTTGGCTTTTTTGATTTTTCTAAAGTGTTTTGACTTTTTTGACTTTTTTGAAATTTTTGGATTTTTTGGATTTTTTTAAGTTTTTTTGAATTTTTTGAAACTTTTGAATCTCCGTTTGAAACTTTAGAAGTTTTTGAAATTTTTGAAATTTAAAAACACACATATATAACACATACCACACATATACACATACAAGACTTAAGAGGGTTCATATGATATATATCAATAAGACTTGAGTAGCATAGGGTAGCTGGACTGGATAGAACTTAGAAGTTAAGCGTGATAGGGTTGGAGCAATTTGAGGATGGGTCTAAGCGTGCTAGGGTTGGAGCAATTTGAGGATGTGTGACCTAGTGGAAGTCATCATCTGAGATAGGTTAAAAAATTCAAAAAAATACAAATAAAAAAATTCAAATATTTAGCTTTTCGAAATTATTTCATTTTTTTCTGAATTTTTTTTGAATTTTTCATTTTTTTAAAAGAATTGCAAAATATCTTACCTGTGGCGCACAGAATCACTTATCTGTGGCGCACAGGGGGTGGTGCACGTATAAGAGGTGTGTCCCAGGGACCTTACCTGTGGCGCACTGTATCACATATCTGTGGCGCACGGCCTTGTGCGCCACAGATAAGTGGTGTTATCTGTGGCGCACGGCTCGTGCGCCACAGGTAAGGCATTACCACTTGCGGAGCTACAGTGGCGCACGTCCCGTGCGCCACTGGTAGCCTATTTAGGTGCGCCACAGGTAAGTTTTTCCCTACTAGTGTAGTAACGTCCTAGGCATCAAAGATGTTGGACCTATGATCGGTGAGTGAATGAAGTAAATAAGTCACACGCCTGATAGCTACTACTCCCTCCGTTTCAATTTAATTGACTTGCTATCCACCACATGTGGATGTATCTATACATGTAACTTACATGTATAGATACATCCACATGTGGTGGATAGCAAGTCAATTAAATTGAAACGGAGGGAGTATAAGATATATATTCACATGCTCTAAAAAAAGATACTTTGTTATGGTGAAATTATATACAAATACTTGGTGTCATAGAAACAATGCCTTAGTGAGCTACAGTATGTCATAAAAGCTGAAGCATGATAGGAGTCTATGTAGACAATAGAACCGGTACCTTATATGCATTGCACTTCCATCTTTCCAATCTGTATTGCACCATCAGGAGGATCTGGTCCAGCCCTGTAACACCAAAATGAAAAACATAGGCCACTGCATATTTTGTGGAAATAACCAGGTAAAGAACAAATGATGAAAACACTTGTAATTGGGCATGATTTGATAATTGCATTGCATATGAATAGGCAACAACAGAAATATGGAACGCTAACAACACAAACAACACACTGATATCTCTAAAACTGCACGGATAGTCCAATACAGAAAAGTACATAGCATTTACCATGCCAGTGAGACAACACATAAAATTTATACAATTATACCACTGGTATCATGTTTAGTTTCATCCCAATCTATGTCCATCACTTATTCATCTCTGTACTACAATCTCCTGCAAACCAAAGGAAAAACTGACCATTTATTCTCTTGAGTAGCTCTGTTCTCCCATCCAAGCCTGTTGTGCATTCTTCTCTACTCGTGTAAATAGCGTGCTGTACACACTGATATCATGTAAGAGAAATACTCCGATCAGTTCTTCATGTACCAAAAAACGTGATAATTCTTTGTGCCAACAAATGCAATAATTCCTGTAGACGACAAGAAAGATAAAATGATTATACACTTATTAAACACCAATACCTACCAATTTGACATTAACCCATCACCCAAAAATTATTGTACATGACAAAACCTCACCGAGTACAACCCTATACCCCAGTTGAACTCGTCAATCCTCTCACCCGTCAATTCCATATGGAAAATGCATCAATGCTATAAACGCTGGATTTGGTAGAAACAACATTTGGGTGGCCCACTGCTCCTCCTGTGGGGAAGGTTAGCGTCTTCATGGGTTGTTCTATCTCCGTTCCTGAAAGTGCATGTGTTGCCCCATGTGTGGTTTTGGTAAGTAATGACAATCTCAATGGACTAATGGTTGCATTGAGCTATCCTTGTAGGGCTTGTCCATTGGCAATGTTTGAACACCATGTGTTGGTATCAAGATTGAAAGAAGAAGATAAAGTGATGACCAAAGCAATATCCAAGTCATCGTATATATTAAGAGAAGAAGTTGAAGTGCAAGTTCAAGAGAAGCATCTCGAAGAAATCCTATGCTTGAAGCTTGCCACCCTTTTGGAGATATTGGTCATGTGAAATGTGCCTTATAGAGGCTCTCCATATTGGTGTATGGGGAGCAACATTTGAATCTTCACCAAGCAAAGCGCAAATCAAGAAAGGTGGTCCACTTGAAGAGATCAACATCGTCATCATCTAGCTCAAGTGGAATGTGCAAGGCAAAGGTATGATCTTGATAGGTTTTCTATTTTACCAGTCTCGTGGTGTTAGTGGGAGACCGGGTTATAGGATAGACGGCGTACTATCAAGAGGGGCTCTCAAGTGAGTAACTTGATCGCATCTTTGTGGAGAGCTCAAACCTTTGCATACTTGGCATATCATCTTTCTTGGTTCTTATTTGGCTTTTATACATGTGAGAATTTAGAGCTTGTGTTCATCTCCATGCCAAGCTCTAGTTCATCAAAAACGGATTTCATTTGAATATCTTGTGATGTTTTTGATATTGGAGGTTTTACCGGTTTGTCTTTTATAAGAGAGGTCAAACTCTCCTCTTGTGGTTTCCTCCTCACATGATGGACTAAGATGTGTACATGCATAATCTTGTAGAGCTTGTGAGTATCTTTGAAACAAGCCCAAGATCATAGAAAACGGAGTCCGGATGAAAAACATATTGCGGTTTTGGTTTGGAGGTTTATCGGTCGTTCTTTTATCGAGAGGTCTAACTTTTCCCATTTGGTTTTATCTTCCATTGTTGGACTATGATGTTTCCCTGCATAATCTTGTAAAGCTCTTCGTTGCGATTCCAACGAGCCCAAGATCATCAAAACAGAGTTCGTATGCGAAAGTTGTGCCCGTTTTGGTATTGGTGTTTCTGCTGTTTTTACAAAGTGCGGTAGTACCGACTGAGGCCCGGTACTACCGCGAAAAACGTGTTTTTGGTACTGGATTCGACTGGTTTTGACCGGTAGTGGCCCGGTAGTGATCCGGTGGTACCGGGGACCCGTAGTACCTCCCCGGGGCCGAAAAACTGCCCAACGGGCAGATTTCTGGGCACCTTTTTAAGGGCCCTTCTTCCTCATTGTTTCAAATGTTCTTGAGCACGTTTTCCCTCTCTCCTCCATTGTTGAAAGCTCATTTCTTCGATTACTCCCTAAATCCCTCCACCCAAACTCTTTGAGCTTTGGAGGATTGAAGGAGAAGACCTAGATCTACATTTCCACCGATCCATTTCTCCTCTAAGTGAGTGGAACCATTTCGATCTAGTTCTTGAAGTTCCATTTGTTGAGTTCTTCTTTGTTCTTCCTCTCTTCTCCCCCCATAAGCATTAGTTGCTTGTGGTGGGATTTAAGAGTGAAGGATTTGAGCCTTGTGCTCTTGCCTATTGCATTTAGTGCATCGGTGTGCTCTCCACGAGGATTCGTGGAAGTTGAAAGCTTGTGAACTTGTTACTCTTAGGTCTTTGGACCCTAGACGCCCGCGTGGTGGTTGGACCCTTGTGTGGTCACTTGTAGCTGTTCGGGAGCCCCCAATCCCTTGTGTGGGTTGTGCCCCGGATCGTTGTTGAAAGGCTCCGGATTTCCGCCTCGAAGGATTCCGATAGTGGAAAGTGAACCAAACCTTTGTGGTGCGGTTCATCGGAGAAGAAGGTGAAACCTTTGTGGTTGTTGAACCATTGTGTTGGTTCACACCTCTCCAACGAGACGTACTCCCCTAAAAAGGAGGAACTCGGGAATACATCTTCGTCTCCGTGTGCCTCGGTTATTTCTATACCCGAGCTCTTTACTTATGCACTTTACATTGTGATAGCCTTCGTGCTTGAAGTATTCTTGTTGCTATCACCTTGTTACTTGTCTTGCTTAGCATAAGTTGTTGGTGCACATAGGTGAGCCTAGTTTACTTAGGTTGTTGGCTTGTTAATTTAAACACCTAGTTTTATTCCGCAATTTGCAAGCCTAAACCGGAAAAGTTTTAATCGCCTATTCACCCCCCCCCCCTCTACGCGACATCCTTGTCCTTTCAATTGGTATCAGAGCCTGGGCTCTCTTTTTGGGCTTTACTGCCTAGAGAGTAAAGATGTCGTTTAGAGAATTAGTGCACGATCCCACTTTCATATTCGATGGCACAAATTATGATGTTTGGAAAAATCGCATACTTAATCTTTTTAGGGCCATGGGTCCAAATTATATTAAGAGGATCGTAGATGTGGATTTTCCTCCTCCAAAGGATTCCCAAGAATTATCTTTAGAGGATGAGGAAAATTCTCATATCAATACTCAAGTAACTAATGGCCTTATATGTGTTTTGAGCGATGTAGTTCTTGCTTCAATCATGCCTTTTCGGAATGCTCATGAGCTTTGGACCAAGCTTCAAGATATATATGAAGTGTCCAACATTATTGAGGATGATTGTTCTCCTTCCACCTCCGGGCGTGATGAGCTCACAACTTCATCCACTTCACCAACATGTGATTTGTCACAAGGTAATGATATGGTGAGTGGTGATAGAAATTGCTTTGTTGATGGTGAATATTCTATTGACTATACTTCATCTCCATCTCATTGCAATGTTCTATCTTTGGACTTAAACTCTTCTAGCACTCCAAATGTCATACATGCTAGAGTTGATAGTCCTTGCATATCATGTAGTAGTTGCTTAACTAAATCTCATGATGATATGCTCTCTATGTCTTGTTGTCATAAAAATAATGCTTCCATATCCTCTAGTTCTTGCATGACTAACAATGTAGAGGATTCCCAACATGTGTTGGAACAAGGCATGGATCTCAATGGTGCTTCAAGTATTCTTCATCATCTTTGTCCACTACTCACTTTGCCTTATGGCTAAGGAGTCCGAGGTATCTCCTACCTCGAATCCCGTCATATCTTGTGATGATGTGGATGAGGATTCTCATGAAGAACAATTTGATTTTGAATCCTTAACAAAGAAGGGTGAGATGGTATTTCGTGCTCTCCCCAAAGGTAGCAATGATTTCCCTCCTCTATGTGAAATCATTGCTTATATTAATAAGAGTAAGGAAATCATTGAATATTTGGAAACTCAATTTGATGAGAAATGTGAAATTGAGAGAGATGACTCCATCACTATAGCTTCCTTGAAAGCTTCTCTTGCCGAAGAAGAGCATAGGGTTTCTCTTGAGGAGAAACTTGAATCTCTTGATGAATCAAATGATCTTATTATTGCTAAAATCATTAAGGAAAGAGATCATGCTATTGCTAAATATAAAGTGCTTAAAAAGGAAAAAGTTGAATTTGGTGTTGGCAATGCAAGACTAAGTGAGGACATAGAGAGACTTGACAAAGCTCACAAGGCTTTGGAAAGTGAACACTCTCTCCTTATAAAGTCTCATGATCAACTCCAAACTCAACTATCTAAGAATGATGAGCTTGCCAAGTTGTCTTCTTCCATTCCTAATATTAATGATGCTTGTGCTACTAACTCCACTTCTCGTGAAGCATCTATTTTGAAGGAGAATGTTGAGCTAAGGGCTCAACTTGAGTTGCTAACTAGTAAGTATGGGAAATTAGAAGAAAGTCATGAAAATCTCTCTAGCTCTAATGATGATCTTCTAGCATCCCATGCAAGGCTAAAGTTAGCTCATGAGGCTATCTCTACAAAGGTAACATCTTGTGAGCCTCATGTGGACAATGGCACAACTTCTACTAGAAATGCTATATTGCCATGTGCTAGTCCTAGTGATTCATCCTCTCATGTCATTGCTAAATCTTGTGATGAATTACTTTCATTGCCTTGTTGCTCTAACAATGAAGCCTCTACTTCCTCTAGTGTTTGTATTGATACTAACCATGTAGAGGAATTAAATGAGCTCAAGGCCCAAGTCACTTCTTTGAAGAAAGATTTGGAAAAGCGTCATGTTGGGGATTCTACACTTGGCAATATGTTGAGTGTTCAAAAACGTCCCAATGACAAGAGTGGACTTGGATTCAACTCTAATATCAAGAACAAGTCCAAGTTCAACAAGAAGAAAAAGGGCCAAGAACAAGTTAAAGATCCGGCCAAGATTGTTTGCTTCAAGTGCAAAGTTGAAGGGCACCATGTTAGATCTTGCCCTTTTAAGAAGAAGGCTCTTAGTGAGAAGCAACAAGGGAAGAAGCCTCAAGTTCAAACTCAAGTTCCTCAAGTTGAAGAACGGTCTCTTCCCAAGAAGAATCAAGCTACCCCTCCTCAAGTCAAGACTCTAACTAAGAAGAGAGGAGGAAGTAGATGTTGCTACCTATGCCGTGAGAAGGGTCACGTTGCTTCTTCATGCACAAATGATACCTTATCCAACCCCATTATTATTGATGATGATTATTCTCTTCGGAAGGATAAGGTTAGCAATGTGTTTGCCAAATATGTTGGTACTCAAAGTGGTGTCAAGAAAAGAACCATTTGGGTTGCCAAGCCTATTGTGACTAACCTCTTAGGACCCAACTTGGTTGGGGACCAACAAGCTAAAACTTGATCAATAGGTGTTGTTGGAGGGCATTGGGACTTGGCTACATTATGAAGAATTAAGGGATCTTCATCAATCATTTTTTCTCAAGTCAAGTCATTTGGATCATATTGTTCTATCTCATATCCAATGTTCCTCCTTGCGGTAACTTTTATTCAAATCATATATATATTGAAAGTTGCTTGCACCCTTGCATGTGTTAGGTTTTGTACCTTGCTAGTGTTTGTATGTGTTGTGCTCTCTACTTACTTATCTTGAGAAATCAAGTACGTGTATGTTGGTTTGCACACCACTTACTTGTGTTGAGCCATATTGCCTTTATTTGATATTTTATCTTGTTGGCTCTCTTTTTGAGAGATTAATGGACTATCCTATTTTGGGGGAGTGATATGCTTCGTGCACTTCACAATCCTAAAATGTGTGTACATGAGGAATACCACTTAGTGTTGATATATCAATATTATCTATTCTCTATGTGGTATGTCATGCTCATGAGAAATTCAAATTCTATTGTCGGGGGCTGCCCCCGGGTAGGGCAAAGATGTGGTGAAAAGAAGTGTGAAGGCTGGCCGGATCAGTTTTGAGCCGGATCACTTGGCCGGATCGATATCTAGCCGGGTCATGCCAGAGTCGTTAGCCCTTAACCATGCTAGAATACGGAAGAAGCCAAACCGGGACAGAGGAAGGAGAACCGGCTAAGTTAGCCGGGTTGGTCAGGAAGGACCCGGATAAGAAGTAATCCGGATATTGCACAAGGGCCAAGTAATGTCAGTAAGGTCACGGGTCCTGCAGTTTCCACTGACCGAGACTCAGAGGACAGCAAGGTCGAGCCACGGGTTTTCCGGATCGCAAGCCCCTAGGCGCTGACTCGGCTAATTCGGGAAAGGGGCAGAGGCTAGGCTCCTGTGGGCTATACTGCTCTAAGCTCAAAGAGGAAAGGATAGGCTGACGGAGAGCCGGACTGAGTGACAGTGGCCAGTGCTTGTCTTGTTCCTCTTGTCCATGCCATTATCACCTGCGGCCAGGGGCAAGATGGTAATTCGGTTAGCGTATATGCAGCACCACCTTCTCCTGTGAGGAGGATCGACGACAGAGAGCACCATTTCCCCCCAAACTTCATCTTCTTCCTAGAGCTCTCTCCATTGTTCTTCATACAGCTCAAGGAGCACTCTGTACTTGTAACACTTGAGATATAAAGAGAGTAGGCTAGAGCTGCAGTAGGGGTGTTACCTTCACACGAAGGGCCCCGAAGCAGGGTACATCGCGTGTGCTTCTGTGTTCTTGGTTGTGCTTGTTCTTGTTTGTTCTTGGTTGTGCTCCATGCGTGCTTCTTGAGTGCGCACACCCTCCCCGGTTCCCACCAACGCCCAAGCGAGCCCACAACTAAGCCATACCCATGGCATCTGCCGTGACACCACCACGACAGTTGGCGCCCACCGTGGGGTAAGCAGTGGCGTTGGCTGGGGTTTCCTTCCGGACGGTTCCGTCACTGGCTCCGGCGAGCGGGTCCTCTCCGGGCTCGTTTGCAAGATCGGTGAGTTCAGCTTCATCAGCGACAACGCGGGGTGCTTCGCCAACAAGCCCTTCCCCGCAGATGGCTTCCTCATGACGCTGGGCAGCTTCGTCACCTACGTCGCCACCGAGCCTGTCCACGAGTACCCGGCGCAGGTGCTCGTGGCAGAGGACCCTCCTGCTTTCCGCGCCGCACTCGGACGGCGTAGCGCTCGCCCCGGGAGTAGCGTGGAGGTAATGGTGGCCGGATCAAGTGCTGCAGCAGGCAAAGGAGATGCCAGCAAGAGCGTGCCAGAGGAGCTGGTCACGCCGATCGATCCGGTTGACAAGCCGCCTCGGACGGCGAAATTCCCAAAGGAGAAACCGGATCCGGTTGGCCCGCTTGGCATGTCAAGTAGGGAGGCTCCCTTAGAGGATGTCTTGGAAAAGTTAGCTCGGCCTGTGGCACCTGGAGCAAATGTAGAGCTCACTGTAGCTCAGCTAGAGGCAGAGCGCCTGAGATTGCAAAAAGAGGCTCGATAGTAATAGAGACTAGGCAAGCATTTGATAGAGACATGAGAGAATACAATGCGGCTAATGGTATCGCAGATGGTTTCACTCCTGTAATGCATCGCTCACGCAAGAAAGCCGAGTTGCGTAATAGGGCAAGGACCTCAATGACGAGCTAGCTAGAGCTGCAGGTCAAGCTCAAGTAGGGCTACTAGTCATAGATCCGGTACAGGCAAGCCGGTGTATAGCTCCCCGGCCAAGAATCTCAGGCTGCAGCAGCAGCGTGAGCCGAATTGCCCACCTTGACCGGGGATGCTTGGCGCAAGCAGGCAGAGAGGGTAAATGAGCTGGTTGATGAGTGTAACCGGCAGAATGAGGCCTACCGAGAGCTAATCCGGATGCTGGTGGTTCCCGTGTAGTTGTGTCGGCTAAGGCTGTTAGCCAGAGGTCAAAGGGGCAAGCGTCATCCCCACATGTTGGTGTTGACCGGGCCCAAAGTGTGAATTCGGGCAAGAGCAAACAACTGCAGGCCTATGATGCGGAGTATGCCGGCAAGCAGCTAGCCGCTCAAGGGAGAAGCGGCCAGAACAGAAACAATGGCGGGCAAGGCAATCCGGGAGCCGGAAGGGGAAATTCGGCTGGCCGAGGTCAACCACCTCGTCCTCAAACTCGGCAAGAGTAGCCAATGATGGTGCAAGCACAGCACCAAGGTGGTGGCCAGGCGGGCCACTACTATGATGATGGAAATTCGGCTATGGCGCGAGCCGGATACCCCACGTATGACAATGCACTTGCATCCAGGCTGGGACCTCGGCTCTCGATCCGGATGATCAGCGTCTCAAGTTGGATAGAATTTACCAGTCTGAGAGGCTAGAGGAGCAAGGCCCACCGGGACCTGCATGCTTTGGGCCTCGGATCATGAACGAACCCAGTGTGCCTTTGTTTCAGCTTGGCCGAATCACAAAGCCGTATAGCGGCAGCACAAAACCACAAGATTGGTTGACAGACTATGTGTCTTCGTGCATATTGCGGGGGCAATCGCCGATGGGCGGTCCGGTATCTCCCGCATATGTTAGAAGGGCCAGCCCGGATTTGGCTGAATAACTTGCCGCCGGGTAGTATCAATTCTTGGGTGGATCTGGAGACGGCGTTTTACAGCAATTTCTCCAGCACTTACAAAAGGCCAAACCGACCTCAGCTCCTGGCAGCGTGCAAGCAGGAAGAGTGGGAGACAGATCGGGAATTCTTAACCCGGTGGAGCAACATTCGCAATTCTTGTGAAGGTGTGGTGGAGGAGCAGGCCATCTCTTGGTTTGCGCAGGGTTGCCGACATGGCACACCGCTGTGGCAGAAGCTCCAGAGGGATATGCCCAAGACCCTAGCAGATATGATCCGGATAGCAGACACGTATGCTCTGGGCGATCCGACGCAGCCAGCTTTGGATGCGGTGGGAACAAGCAGGAGGCAACCGGTTAATAACCGGGTTGGACCATTGAGGCCCAGTGACCGACATGAATTCGGTTACAAGAGAAGAGATCCGGATTACAGGTATGGTTCGGATCAAGTTGCTGCGGTGAATATGGATCACCCGGATAGCCAGAGAGCAAAGATTGATGGTCCAGCGTGGAGGCCGAATCAAGGTGCCTGGCCAAAGAAAGTGTGGGATGGACCAAGTCCACCTCTGACTTTTGAGGCAAGATTAGATGGGCCTTGCTGTTATCACACTACAGACCCACGCAAGCCGGCCAATCATTCAACTCGGAATTGTAGTTGGCATCATCGCATTCAGGCAGAGGGTCAGAGAGGGCCACCTCAGAGAGGTGCTCCCAGACCGAATTTCTGGCCAAATATGCCTTTGACCGGAGCCAATACAACTCCGGTGAACGCAGGAGCTCCAAGGCCGGCAGCCACAAAGCCGGTTAACCTGGTAAACATGGAAGCAACAACAACGGTGCTGGACCGAGTCAGCAAGGCGGATACCCCGGGAATGAATACAAGGAGGCACATCAAAGTTATATGATTTTTGTGACCGAGCCATCTGACAAGAAAAGTCAGCTGAGAAGGGCGAAGGAAGTGAATGCGGTCATACCTGCAGTCCCAAAATACCTGAACTGGTCCGAGCAGGAGATCACTTGGAGCAGGGCTGATAACCCCAGGATTATGCCTAGTCCAGGAAGCTATGCACTGGTGGTGGATCCGACTTTGGTTGGACCAAAGATCAATGTGAAGTTCACCCGAGTCCTAGTTACGGATGGCAATGGGTACCCGCAAACCCGATACCCGACGGGTACCCGCCTTAAATGGGGCGGGTTTGGTAAGAAAAAAAACCCACGGGTGTGCTTAGCGGGTAAAATCTATACCCGTCGGGTCTAGCGGGGACGGGTATGGGGTGCCAAACCCATACCCGCATACCCGCATACCCGCTATGTCTGAGGAGTGGCCCACATGTCATTGCCTCACACTCTAACTCTCACCTAACCCAGCCACTCTCTCCCCATTTTCTGTGCTGCTGCATTGCTTGGCGGGTACGGGGCGGGTATGGGGCGGGTCCCGCGTACCCGCCGGTCGCGGGTATGGTTGAGATCTTGACCCGCCGGCGGGTATGGGGCGGTGGCGGGTGTGGGTGGAGGGGCCGGGTGCGGGTATGGGTATGCCAAACCCAGCCCCGAACCCGGCGGGTGCCATCCGTAGTCCTAGTTGATAATGGTAGTGCAATAAACATCATGTATAGGGACACGATGGTCAAGTTGGGCTATTCGCCGAATCAGTTGCAGCGGAGCAGTTGCACATTTCATGGCATAGTACCCGGGTGTCTTGTGCTCCAATGGGTAAGATCTGGGTAGATGTGCTGTTTGGCACCAAGGACAATCACAGACTTGAAAGTCTTGAATTTGAAGTGGTGGATTTGGAGAGCCCGTACCATGCTTTGCTTGGCAGACCAGCGTTAGCCAAGTTCATGATATCCACTCATGTGGCCTACCTCAAGATGAAAATGCCTGGCCCAAATGGCATCATCACCGTAGCAGGAGATTACAAGAAGGCCATACAGTGTGCCACTGTCGGTTCCACGTTAGCCGAATCGCTGGTGATCCAAGCTGAGAAGAGCAAGATGCATGAAGTGGTGGCAATGGCGAAGTCAGCTCAGCTCGGCATGCTGGCCATGACCAATCCGGATGCGGGTGCAACATTTGAGGTGCCCAAGGAGACAAGAAGATCCCCATTGACCCGGAGAACCCGGAGCGCATGGCCATCATTGGTGCCGGGCTGGGTGAGAAATAGGAAAGCGCGCTCTGTCACTTCCTCCGTGAGAATCGGGATATCTTTGCATGGTCGGCTAAGGACCTGCCTGGTGTTCCGAGGGAGTTGGCAGAGCACTCTTTATTTGTCAGGCCGGATGTGAAACCGGTTAGGCAACCGACTCGGCGGCTTTCAGATGATCGAAGAAAGGGTGCTCGATGAGCTGGCTAAGCTACTAGCAGCCGGATTCATTATGGAGGTGTTGCATCCGGACTGGATATCTAATCCGGTTCTGTGAGAAGAAGAAGGACGAACCAGCGGTGGTCAAGGTGTGGCGCATGTGCATTGACTTCACCAACCTGAACAAGGCGTGTCCAAAGGATCCGTTTCCTTTACCTCGGATTGATCAAGTGATCGATTCTACTGCTGGGTGTGAGTTGTTGTCTTTTATTGATGCGTACTCTGGTTTTCACCAGATACCACTGAACCCTAAAGATCAAATAAAGACTGCTTTATTACCCCGTATGGGGCGTATTGCTATCGTGTCATGTGTTTCGGTTTGAGAAATGCCGGTGCAACTTATCAGAGATGTATGCAGAAATGCTTGCACTCTCAAATGGGCAAAAATGTGCAAGTGTATGTCGATGATATCGTCATCAAAACTAAAGAAAAACACACTCTCCTCGAGGATCTCGAGGAAACATTTGTGAACTTGAGAAAATACGGTTAAAATTGAATCCGGATAAATGCACCTTTGGTGTCCGGCTGGAAAGTTGCTCGGTTTCCTTGTATCGAGCCGAGGTATTGAAGTGAATCCGGCTAAGATCCGAGCCATAGAAAGAATGAAATTGCCTAAATGTCTAAAAGATGTACAAAAGTTCACCGGGTGTTTAGCCTCGTTGAGCGGTTTGTGAGTCGGTAGGAGAAAAAGCTTGCCCTTGTATCAATTGATGAAAAAGAGCACCGGGTTCACATGGACCCCGCAGGCAGATTCGGCTTTCAATGAATTAAAAAAGATGTTGTCCACTGCACCAATTTGGCATCACCTTTGCCGAATGAGCCAATGCTACTTTACATTGCGGCCACTAACCGGGTCGTAAGTGTGGTGATAGTGTGAACGAGAAGAGGAGGGTAAATCTGTGCAGAGGCCGGTGTATTATTTAAGTGAGGTGATCTCAACCTCAAAGCAAAACTATCCTCATACCAGAAGATGACATATGGTGTATACCTGGCGGTCAAGAAGTTGAAACATTACTTCCAGGAGCACCCATCACCGTAGTTGCGAAGCTCCAATCTCGGAGATCATTGGGTGCAAAGATGCGACTGGCCGAGTTGCCAAATGGGCGATAGAAGTGTCCCCTTACACCCCGCATTATGAGAGAAGAGATGCTATCAAGTCTCAGGCTTTACCGGATTTCCTTTGTGACTGGGCTGAGATGCAGTATGAACCACCCAAGCCGGATTACAATTACTGGAAGATGCACTTTGATGGCTCCAAAACCAAAATCGGATTGGGTGCAGGATAGTACTCACATCACCGAAGCAAGATCAGTTGCAATATGTGTTGCAGATTCATTTCTCAGCATCAAACAATGTGGCCGAATATGAGGCACTGATCCATGGGCTTAATGTGGCTAGAGACATCGGCATTCGCCGGATAGAATGTTTTGGCGATTCGGATTTGGTGGTGCAGCAATCTTCTGGAAATTGGGATGCACTTGATGCCAACATGGCGCTGTATCGATTTCATGTCCAGAAAATTTCAGGATTTTTTGAAGGATGTGAGTACAAGCACATACCTCGGTCGGAGAACGAAGCGGCTGATATCTTGTCAAAACTCGGGTCGTCTAGGGACGCAGTTCCACCCGGGATATCCTTGAATCATCTAAGGATCCCTTCAATCAAGCCTTCGCCTGATTCCGAGTCGATTTTTATTCCAAAGCAAGAATCTGAAGCTGTCCTATGAATGTTGATGTTGGGTGCATTTGGGAAGACTCGGGGATGTACACCGAGACTCGGGGACTGCTAACCGGATCTTGGAGAAAAGAAGCAGAGAAGAAGGTGATGCTAACCGAATCTTAGGGAATGGACAGAAGCTGATAGAGAAATAATGGCGGCCGAACCAGTGGAAGTGATGAGCACTTATTCCCTTTGCATCCAGTACCGGAGTGGGCGAGGAAATCATGAAGTTCATGTCGGAGGGAAGTTTGCCAAGTGATGAAACCGAGGCAAGGCGAGTGCAGAGGAGATCCAAGGGTTACACCATCATCAACAAGGAGTTGTATAAAAGGAGTGCAACCGAGGTGCTGCAACGTTGTGTGGAGCCAGCCGAGGGCAAGGAGATGCTCTTGGAAATACATCAAGGAGAATGCGGACATCATTGCAGTACAAGAGCTCTGGTGGCTAAAGTATTCGGCATGGGTTTTACTGGCCCACTGCTCATGCAGATGCAGAGGACATAGTCCGAAATGTGAAGGATGCCAAAGGTTTGCCAAGCAGACACACCTACCCGCATCAGCGCTCAAGACAATTCCTATCACTTGGCCATTTGCTGTGTGGTGTTTAGACATGGTGGGAGAATTCAAGCCGGCTAGGGTAACATGACACATATGCTGGTGATGGTGGATAAGTTCACCAAGTGGATAGAGGTGAAACCAATCCGGAAAGTGGATGGCCGCTCAGCTGTAACTTTCCTGAAAGAAATCATTTTGAGATACGGATACCCTCATAGCATCATCTCGGATAACGGCACGAACTTTGCTGTGGGAGAATTTGCCCGATTCTGCATGGACAAGGGGATCCGGTTAGACATCGCCTCAGTGGCACATCCAGAGTCCAATGGACAGGTGGAAAGATCGAACGCTTTGGTGTTAGCCGGCATCAAGGCTAGGCTCATTGAACCATTGCTGAAAACTCCAGGGTGCTGGATAGATGAGATACCATCAGTGCTATGGGGTCTAAGGACCACGCCGAATCGCTCAACTGGCTATACGCCATTCTTTCTTGTATATGGGGCAGAAGCAGTGCTACCCACTGACATAGAGTATGATGCACCAAGGGTGGCGATGTATACCGAAACCGAGGCAAAAGAGGCCGGGAAGATGCAGTGGATCTGCTAGAAGAAGCAAGAGAGTTGGCCCTGTCTCGGTCAGCAATATACCAAGAGGGCCTACGACGTTATCATAGTCGGAAAATAAGTCCTCGAGTGTTTCATGAGGGAGATCTAGTGCTGAGACTAGTGCAACGCAGCAAAGGCCGACACAAGTTATCACCTCCATGGGAGGGGCCATTCATTGTGAGCAGGGCTATGCACAATGACTCGTACTACCTTGTAGATGCACAGGAACCAAGGAGGATGGCCTGGACAGACCCGGATCAGAAACCAAGCGACCTTGGAATGTGCTCTGCTTCGACCCTTCTACTCTTGAAGGGCGCAATGTATGTATCTGGATTTTCAATGAATGAAATTCGGCTAACCGAGTCTGGACTCGGGGACTGCCTTGTTCTTATGCATGTGTTTTTCTTTACTGTTTTTTCCATACCGTTCATGTGCCGAATCGCTTTGAATCTCGTCCCAAATTTCAAGTAATGTATGTTGTGTTGTTGACCTCGTGACTCGACTGACAAACACCAAAATGGTAGTCAAGAGCAGAGGAGGGAATATGGGAAACATGAAAATGGACTCGGGGACTTGGTCCAAAATCGATTCGGCACGTGTCGTTTACTAACCCCTGTTATTTCTTGTTTATGTTAGATGATTTTAAACCAAAACTCGCATGTTTCAAGTATTGTATGCTATGATTCCTATCTTGTGACTCGACTGTCAAACACCTAAAGGTAGACAAGAGCAGAGATTCGGCAAAAATAGTAAACAAGAAAACAGACTCGGGGACTCGGTTTAAAATGATCCAACATAAACCTGGTCCGGATCACGTTAAGCATGATAAAAGTAGTCTGAAAGAACTTAAATAGACTGTTACATCTGCTCCCGGCATACCGGGGATTTAATGTTTTTACTTGAAGTAAGTTCAGGCAACAGGAGCCTCGGGTGCAGCAGACTCGGTTGCAGGAATGGACTCGGATGATGGAGGCACATCAGTTGATGGAGAAACTTCACTGGCAGGGATGACCTTGGATGGAGAGCTAGAAGGCTGAGCCAATTCGGAAACATCCGGGTCAGCTGAGATATTGGTGGCATCAACTGAAGCTTGTTCGGCACTGTCCGGATCAACTGTTCGGCAAACTCGGTGACTGGCGTCTCAGAAGTTGGAACTGGAACTTGTTCGGTGATTTCAGTCGACTCAATGGCTGGCACATTGGAGGTCTCGGCCGAGTCGGAGGCTGGGATCTTGGCGGACTTGGCGCGAAGTTGCTCAGTTGAGTTGGCCGAATCACCTGATTCGCCCTCAGATGCGGCGTATTCTTCAGCGGAGGAGTCGTCCGATTCTTCCTCTTTGGTGTCTTCTCCATCCGAGTAGACCGGAGCTTCTAGATCAAGGTGTTTGGTGTTGGCAAACTCGGCCATGAAGTTGGCAGCTTCTTCGCGGATCTCTTTCCGGTCCGGATTGGTAGCCCATATGGAGCCCTGGCGAAGTGAGCGCACCTTGTGAAGCTCGATCAGTTCATACCAGGACATGATGAATAGCAAAGCCGCATCGGCACCAGCTCGGGCGGACGAAGATCTCCATTGCTTTAACCGGGTCGCTGCCTGATCTAAGTCTCTGATTAGCTCCGCTGGACTCTGGATTTGCCGGGCTTCGGGAACAAGACTCGGTGAGCCTTAAGACTTGCATTGAGAAGATCAACATAGGCCTGCTTCAAAGGAGAAATCCGAGCTTTGAGCGCAGTGACATGGTCTTCAATATCCCATGTCTCGGGAAGAGGAGTATCGGATAGCCTTGCTCTTTCAGCTCTGGCATCTCTGACAGCTTTGGCGGCTTGCAGCCGGATGCTGTGAACTCTCCTACATATAGCAAAGCTATCATCACGTTAAATGAGAGGGAACACAAACATTAGGATTCGGATAAGAAAAAAGAAGAAAAAGGCGATTCGGCAAAACTTACGGTCCATATCCTCGTTGAGGCTTGCAAGGTCAGCTAGCCATTTTGCACTGGACGCCTCGTGAGCAGCTAGTTCATCCTTCGCAGCTTGAGCTTTGGCTTCAGCGTCTGCAATAAGTGTTTTGATTTTATTATCCGACTCGGCCCGTTGAGCGAGCCCGGCTTTTAGAGTATCTCGCTCTTTCTCAGCCGACTCTTTCTCCCTGCGCATGGTGTCGCGTTCTCCTTTAACCTTGTCCTTCACCTTGGAGATCCGGACAAGCTCTCGCTGGAGCCGAGTCACTTCTGACTTTTCCTCCGAGAGGGCGCGCTTGTGCTCTTCTTCCTTATTGTTCATTTCCAGACAGAGCGTGTCGAAGGAAGTTTGGAGCTTCTGGTGCTGATAGGCAAGTTGCTTAAAGAGCTTGCCGCGCGCACTCATGGATTCCTGAAAGAGGAAAGATTAATGGCATCAAAAGAATCTCGGGGACTGGCCCGCAGATAACCGAATCAATTTAAAAAAGAAACTCGGGGACTGGAGTCCCACAGATTTTCCGGTTAAGGCAAGTTTCATGATCAAATTTTGTTTTTTTTTTTTTTGAGATTCAAGCCGAATGACTTTCATACTCAGCAGGAGTATCAGTCATTCAACCCGAATCTCGGGACTGGGAATAGTGTAGTTTGATCATGTTAGAATAAAGAAAAAGAAGATGCGGCGAAATTACCTCAAAGACTCGTTTAGCCTCCATAACCGAGGTCTCCATAGTGTGGAGAGATTGAAACATTCGGCTAGGGCCAGCCGGATGTGGAGATGTGGAGGTAGAGAAGCCTCTGTCGAGATCAGAATCATTCCAAGCTTCAATGAATTGCTTGGCGGTGCTAAGATTATCGCTGGGCTTCGTCACGGCCTGGCCGAATCGAATACCCGATGCAGTGGCGGAAGATTTCTGGCTAACGACCACCTGCTTATCCGAGGTGGTGGCAGTTGGGCCAGTGGCAACTTGTGTCGGCTGAGGTGGAAGTGATGCACCCGGGGTCTGTCTCGGCTGTTGCTGTTGTTGCTGCTTGTCGGAAGCTTGTTGTTGTTGTTTCTTCTTCTTCTGCTTCTGCTGTTCTTGGTTCAGCAGAGCTTGAGTCTTAGGTGAAGGACGAGGATCCGGCTGAGCCGAGGCCTTACTCCTTTCCTTCTCCAACTCATTCAGAGGCGCGGCCAATTTGATTCTCGGGCATGAGGGCTCTCAAGGTCAATAACCGACTCCGGATTAAGAGTCGGCGGAGGAGTTTGGACACGCGGAGGCGACGCGGCAATTCTGTCAGGAGACTGGTGCTCCGTAGCCGTATCCGATGGAGGAATAGGAGAAGAAATGGATGAGTGAGTTTGCGCGGTGACGATGACGTCACTGCATAAAGCAAGGAAAACAGTTAACTCGGATAATAGAGAAGGAGCAGCTAATCCGGATTCAAGTAAAGTTAGGTTGATATTACCCTTTGGTGGTAGGCATGGCTTTGAGCCGACTCGACTTGGAGCCGGCTTTCTTTTGTCTTTTGGCCTGAGGGGCATCTGATCCGGACGCGTCGTCGCGTTTCCGGGATGTCCCTTGACCATCCTTCTTGGCTGGAACACGAGGTGCGAACATTGAAATCGGAATAGCTTCAATGGGATCTAAGATCCGGCAACCATCGTCTTCATCTTCAGTGTTAAGAGTTGGTTGCTTACCCTTGCGAACTGGCTTGGCGCGCGGAATCGGTAAATAATCATCCGTATCCAGATCCTCTTGGCCCTCGCGCAGCGGGCAGCGATCCTTTGCCCATACTTTGCTGGAGAGGTCTCCGTCTTCAGTAGCTTGGCGCTCGAACAGCTGCAGTAAAGTAAAGGTAGATCCGGATTAGTCCAATGATATTTGGGTAAGGAGGAGATTGATTCGGAAAGTAGCAAATTAACCTGAGGTGGAAGTGCTTCTCGGTGGAACGGCCTCACGCCCCACTTCCATTTATCCGACATCTCGGTGTAGGCAATAGCGTTTACCCGCCTCCTGATGGAAGCTTTGTCAAGGTCATGTTTGCTGATCCGAGTAGGATCCAGCAAACCACCCATATGGCAGATCTTGTGCTGGCGCTGTTGAAGAGGACTGACCCGGCGACAAATGAAGGTCCGGAGCAGATCATCCGAGACCAGGCCATTCTTCAGAAAACCCCCCAAGGTGTCATGGATGACTTGAAGCTCCGGGAGAGTGTCAGCCGGATCGTATTTACAGTTCAATTCGGCTACTGGGGCTGAATTCTGAACTCGGGCAGATTGAGGGCATCGTGGCCTTCAGCGCTCTTCACGTAGAAGAAAGTCCTTTGCCATTTCTTGACGGTGTCTAGGCCGGTGACACGGGGAAAGATGGATCCCGTCCTCGGCGTAATACTAACCGAACCACAAGCAGTCATCAGCTTCGGCTTGCTGCCCGGATGGTCTGTTTGCGGAGATGAAAATACTTGGCCCAAGCTTGTACAGTTGGCCACAAACCGAGATATCCCTCCATGAAGGAGGTGAAGGCGGATAAGGAGACAAAGGAGTTGGCCGGAAGGTGGTGGGGCTGTAGGCCAAAGAAATCCAGAAAGGCCCGGAAGAACTCACTGGCCGGGAGGCCGAATCCGCGCTCGAAATGCGCCAGGAACACAACGCGTTCACCTGGATCGGGATTCGGTTGGAGTTCCTTCCCCGCTTACGGCATATAACTCTATTGGTTATACGCCGCGTGCTCAGCAGCCACTCTAGATCATTGTTGGTGACGTCAGAACCCTCCCAACTGCCAGGGGCAACTTCGCCATATCCGAATCAGTCCTGCAAGAATTGGCAATAACCGAGTTAGGAAATTCGGAATCTCCAATCTATAACTAAATCAGATCATGATGATAACCGAGTTACAAAAGTGATTTGGTAAAAGGAGCAATCCCGGATAATGATGTCTGGAAAGTGATTCGGCCACAAACACACTTTGGTGGAGATCTAGGGTTATGCAAGATCTACCACGGCAGTAAAAAAGAGATGAAATCCTGTGTGAAATACGGTGAAACACTCGAACAGTGGCGAACCAAAATACGAGGATCTAGTGCAAAACCTGGGAAGGAGACCTATGGAATGCACTAAGGCATGGCAAGGGCTAGTACGCGAGTGAATCTGCAAGAAGTGGACACGAGTTCCTAGTGGAAAGATGAACTGCCCAAGGTAGCCATGGCCGAAGGAAAAAGAACTCACAGTGGTGGCACGGTAAGGAAGAAGTTCGCGGAGGGAGCGCCGGTGCGCGGCTCCGGCGGTCTCCTCCGGCGTGCTCGAGATCTCCGGCACGGCGAGGTCGCGAAGGCAATGTCGCGGCGGCGTCGAGGCACAGTTGGGTTTCTTGAGTAGGGTGTGCGGGAAGAAGAGGAACTCCCGCACCCCTATATATAGGCCCTGGACTAGTAACCGGCGCACTACTGCGCAATTTTCGGGACGTGGCAGTTCAGGAATGCCCAGACACTTTGTGGCCATTGCTGTGGCCGTGTATTTCAAGCACATGGTGGACCATAGATTTAAAAGCAACCGTGCGGATCGGGTGTGCCGGTCAGTGAAGAAAACGAGGAGACGTGGTCGTCTGGTCAAAGTACACTTGAGTACCCGATGGATCCGGATAATCTGCTGACAGTGATAAGTCAAGTCAGAGACCCGGGTTAGGCGGCTTTGCGCAGTGATTTCCTGCCAAGTGTCCCGGGAAATTCGGCGACGAGTTAACGTGATTCGGATAATGGCGTTTGTTTTTGAACCTGCTACGGCCCTTCAGCCAAGGCCGTAGGACCGCACCAGCTTCGGGGACTACTGTCGGGGGCTGCCCCCGGGTAGGGCAAAGATGTGGTGAAAAGAAGTGTGAAGGGCTGGCCGGATCAGTTTTGAGCCGGATCACTTGGCCGGATCGATATCTAGCCGGGTCATGCCAGAGTCGGTTAGCCCTTAACCATGCTAGAATACGGGAAGAAGCCAAACCGGGACAGAGGAAGGAGAACCGGCTAAGTTAGCCGGTTGGTCAGGAAGGACCCGGATAAGAAGTAATCCGGATATTGCACAAGGGCCAAGTAATGTCAGTAAGGTCACGGGTCCTGCAGTTTCCACTGACCGAGACTCAGAGGACAGCAAGGTCGAGCCACGGGTTTTCCGGATCGCAAGCCCCTAGGCGCTGACTCGGCTAATTCGGGAAAGGGGCAGAGGCTAGGCTCCTGTGGGCTATACTGCTCTAAGCTCAAAGAGGAAAGGATAGGCTGACGGAGAGCCGGACTGAGTGACAGTGGCCAGTGCTTGTCTTGTTCCTCTTGTCCATGCCATTATCACCTGCGGCCAGGGGCAAGATGGTAATTCGGTTAGCGTATATATGCAGCACCACCTTCTCCTGTGAGGAGGATCGACGACAGAGAGCACCATTTCCCCCCAAACTTCATCTTCTTCCTAGAGCTCTCTCCATTGTTCTTCATACAGCTCAAGGAGCACTCTGTACTTGTAACACTTGAGATATAAAGAGAGTAGGCTAGAGCTGCAGTAGGGGTGTTACTGTAACATCCCAAAAATATTAATCAATATTATTATTCCAAAATTGAGAGCCAACAAAAAAACTTTTGTTAATTTATGTGTTGTTTGTTAATTGTTGCTTGTGGTGGTTACTTCTAGTGCTTGTGTTGCTTGTTGCTTGATTTAGTGGAAGGGAAGTTAAAAGCAAAAGTAAAACAAGGAAAATAAAAGTGGCAAGTTGTCACCTGAAATTCTTCAAGTGACAAACTCTTTTATTTTCAAACCAAAGTCAGTGGAGTTGTAATGTAAACACTCCCACTTTGATTCTTACTACTTTCCCTCTTCAAAGATATTTTTAAAACTAATTTCAAAATTGTAAAGTAAAATCAATTTGATTTAAACCAATTTATCAAATTCAAAACCTTATGAAAGAAAATGATGTAAAACATTTTAGTTTGCAAAGCCAATTTTTGTGGAGCTTCTACATGTTATGGGGAGGCCCCACAAATATTTGCAAATTTTTATAAAATGTTTAAGTGCCTCAATTAAATTCCAGAAATGCTGCTGGAATTGAAAAGAAGAAAAGAAATCAGAAAAGGACCTAGTTGTAATTAGAAAAGAAAGTCCAGGGAGCGTTTTGCAAAGTGACGTCGTCTTCAACCTCCGGCTGCGTCACCGTCGCCGTGTCGCCGCGCCCGTGCCCGGCGTTTCCGAGCCGCCCAGGCCCCCCCTGGCCGCGCACCCCTCGCCCCCATGCCTCTGCCGCCGCGGCGCCGCAGAGGAGAGGAGTTACGCCGCCCCCTCGCCTCGATTTCACCCCTGCATCGCCGTGGCGCCGCCGCCGTCGTCGACTCGAATTAGCCCTGCTCGCTGCTCCCCGACACGCACGGCTCGGCCAGCGTCTTCTAGAACATGTCCGGACCCCGGTGAGCGCCTAGCCTCCACGTCCCTCGCACTGCCGCGTCGGATTGGAGGAGAAAGATCTCCGCCGTGCGCCATGGACGCTGTCCATGCGCTCCGTCCACGATACGCCGCCCCTGCCCTATTTAACCACCACCACACCTCGCCAAGATCACCACACCACCCCACTCCCTCTCCACTCCCCTCTGTGAGCCGCCAGGAGGGCGTGCCCTGCCGAAGCGCTGCCGCCGTCGAGGTCCGTCGTGGCCACAGCGCCTCGCTGCACCTTTCTCCCCTCCAACCCCTCTGCTCTGCTTGCCCAGCTTCACCACACTCACCCGACCCCTTTTTCCTCTGGATCGTGCACAGGAACGCCGTAGGGAGCCCGCCGGAGTTGCTGTCCGTGGCCAAGGAAGACGGAGACCTCGCCGCCGACGAACCGCTCCATCCCAGCAAGCGGGACTCGTCCAGCAAGCTTCACCACCTCGCCGCCGTCGATCTGCATCATCTCCGAGACCTCCCGAGCCCCCTAGGTGAGCTAATCGAGCTCTCCCGTGTCGCTGGCGCGGCGGCGCCGCCGATTTATGGTCGCCGTCGTCGCGTCACACGTGGACCGTTGGATCTCGATCCAACGGTTGCGTACCCTTTCGTTTAGAGAGAGAGAGACTGACGTGTGGACCCCACACGTCAGCGTTTTATTATTTTTCCCCCGCGCGTGCACTGTGCCGCTGACAGTAGGCCCCACATGTCATAAATTTCAACATTATCCATAACTGGATTTCTCTGTTTAATTTGAAATTTATGAAATCAGTACTGGCATCAACTTTAAAATTCAATAACTTGAGATTTAGGAATCCAAATAAATCAAACTCAACTGTTCTGAAAAGCTTATGAAATTGTCCAACCAACCCAAGTGGTTTGAATTCATTTGGATAATTAATAAAAATACATTGTTAAAAATACTACAGAAGGTTTAAATTCTAAACTTGTTTGTTTCTGATACTCTGTTAGTCCAAATAATTCCAAACCAATTTTGTTAGCTTAGTATCTTGATCTACTAGCTTCCCTAATTTTGGTAGAATTAATTAGGCAGTATAGTTTGTTGACCCTAAATTAAATCCTT
Source organism: Poa pratensis (assembly GCA_947311845.1). Classification (NCBI taxonomy): domain Eukaryota; kingdom Viridiplantae; phylum Streptophyta; class Magnoliopsida; order Poales; family Poaceae; genus Poa; species Poa pratensis. The sequence continues at coordinate 3,800,632 of CAMZMU010000010.1, forward strand.
CTGCACTAAAACATTTAATTATGTTTAGTGGTTAATCCAAATTAGTTGAAACCCATTTTGTTAGCCCACATATAGCTCTGGTTACTTACCTCTAAGAGGAAATAATTTTTGGAGCAATATAATTTAAATGCTAGCCAAAACTTCATTTTTGAGCTACTGGATTCAAACATTGTGTAGGGAGTTTGATAACTCCAATTGATCCAAATCCAATTGTGTTGTCTTCTACACATCAGTAGCTTTCTATAGAATTTTAGTTTGTATTTTTGTGACCAATAGAACTCAAGTTATGGAATTATACTTGTTTAACAAGTTTCTGCCATAATTTTAGAAGTAATTAAGTAGTGTTTAATTCAATAAATTTTGAAACCAAATGGTATGGTGTGATGTATGCAGTAGCTATTTGTGATGTTTATGATTGATATGTTGTGTTGATTGCTTGTGTAGTTTAGTGATTGGTTGCATTGTTTTATCTGTTAAATTAGACGAGAACGCTTTCGGATATATCGAGGAAGGAGAGTTCGTTGAGTCTGCTGATCAAGACCAAGACTACTTTGCCGAGCAAGGCAAGCTACTCTCTGAGCTTGCACCTAAATTCATATGCATCTACTTTGATCAAATGTTTTACTTTTAAGGCAATGGTTTACAAAACCTTTTCAAAAGTATATGGATATTATTTTGCCACCCTATGTAGTGATATCAAATTATAGGATGGGAAACAATGTTGTTTATTCAAAACTCCTTTGAAAATATTTAAGTGATTATGGAATGCCGAGATGTCGGTGTTGGAATGGAGAAGTGGAAAAGTGGTAATGTTTATGAAAAATGCACAGTGTCCTAGTACTATGGAAACCAATGTTACCCTGTGCGACCACATTTACCACATATGGGAAAAGGCTTAGTCATGTAGTTTGCTCGTATTAGTATGGGATACCTCATCGACGGAGATGACTCCGTCATGCATGAGGGGATGGTCCGAGGACCTACCCCCTGACCCGGGTCCTCACACAAGTGGTGGGGAGGATAGAAGGTTCCACCATAAACCGCCGGACAAAACTATGAGTCCTCACACTTAGGGTTTCTGACGGGAAACTGGACTGGGTGTCGATGGAAAGTGTCATATGGGAAGGATCCTATACTAGCATGAGCAAATAAGAGGCTATGGCCGGCGGCTTACTTCGCATACACCTGGTATGGCGAGACGTGGCAGACACGATGAGTTGCCGGATGGGTGTGGGCTAAAAGCGTGCTACCTCTGCAGAGTGTTAAAACTATTCGAATAGCCGAGTCCTCGGATATGGACAATTGGGAGACTGTCCTAAGACTTGTGCAAGTTTTTAAAAGGATTTGAGTTTTAAAAAGAAAATGAAGTGGAGATTGTTCCATACACCTATACCAACGGATCGGTATGAGGTTTTGGAAATGTCGGACCATGACGGGCTATGGTCTGAAATAAAGGAGGAGTTTTGGAGAAACTGAAGTAAAATGGTGTTTTTATTTCAAATAGTTCAAAAGGTCTTCTTATCTTCTTCAACAAAGATATAGATATGTTTTAAACAAAACTATTGCATACTCATGTTGGGGTAGTTTGCGAGTACATTCAAATGTACTCATATTGGTTTCGACCCTGGCTATTGACCTAGCCAGGCTACGAGGAGGAGCACTACGCCGAGCAGGAGTATGGCGACTTCTACGCCAACTAAGGATCTCCACAAGTCGACTGCCTGTCGGGATGTCTTCGTTAGAATGATGTCTACTACGCCGTAGCTTCCGCTGATATTTTGGTTTGGCCCATGAAGGCACCTATGTAAGAACTTGGTCTAAAGGACCATTTATGTAAGACTTTAACTCGGTATTGTAATGGATGTAAACTTTGGTATTCAATTCGGGTTATGTGCAACGACAGACTGATCACGGGATCGTTGTGTTAAGCATAATCGGGTATTTCGGACAGCTAGTCCGGGGTCCCCACAGACTTGGTATCAGAGCCATCTCGACTTTAGGAAACCTTAGTTAGCATGGTCGTTTGTCAAAGGTTACAAAAAGATGAATTTCTAAAGAGAAAAAGAATGAGGTATTTTTGAAAACTGCTTATCTCCAATCCTCTTACTTATGCAAAATTTTACCTTCATTAAATATTACATTTCCTTTATATCCCTAAAATTTTGCACAACTCTCATTAAGCTTAAAAATTTGACTCACTTGTTGCCTTACTATATTTAAAATTTTGTTATACCTGTCACCTAACTCAACTTAAAATTTTGTTAAAAATTGTAGATGGCACTCCAGTGGACTGAGTTCGTTCAGCTTGAGAAGGATAGCAAGCTGACGTTTGAGAGGGACTTGTTCGAGTTGACCAAGCTGTTAGGTCGCCCCGCTCCAGAGTTTGAGGGAGCTCAGATTGACGTTCACGGTGTCGGAAGGCTGAGCTGGCTCATCAAGTCGTCAGTTCGCAGGAACATCAAGTCTCCCAGTTCCAGGACGCTCATCTTCACCACCAAGGAGGCCACCTGGGTTGACGGTCTCTGTACTGCTACACAGAGGATGCTAGCCCGACTTTGTGAGGAGCACAAGGCGGAGTTAGTAGACTCCCGTTTCCGGTTCTACGGGAGGCGCGACTGCGATGGACACCCTACTCCTTCACCTTACCACCCGGTGTTTGGGAGCTACATCATGGACATGGAGCTCTTACTTCAGTGCACTCAGGATGATCTGTTGCGTACTAGGATTCAGTTTCACTTCGACCGCGAGTCGCTCGTTGAGCTTCGCGAGAACGAGGAGAAGCTGATGGTGGAGAAGGTCGCTCTACTCAGGAAGAGGGCAGAGCTGAGGAAGATTATCGTGAAGCTCCGCAAGAAGGTGGCAGAACAGGACGGGCTGATTGAGGATCTAGAGCACCATACTGACGAGATGGAGGAGGAGGGCGAGGATCTCCGCAAGGAGAACAGCGCTTTCCTCAGTGACGATGATGACTACGTGGAGGAGATGGACTGTGAGGAGGAGGATGATGAGGAGGAGTTAGAGGACGAGGAGGAGGAGCCACTCGAGGCAGTTCTCGAGGACGAGGAGGAGGATCCCGAGGAGCCACCTTACCAGTCAGATGAGGACGTGTTAGAGCTGGAGGTTCCACCTCAGTAGGCGAGTGACTTGAGTACTACCGCAGGATTAAGTTGTCCCCCTAGTACTAGTCGAGTAGAAGTAGCGTTTCTTTTGGAAACTATGTGTTATGTAAGCTTGATGTTGTAAGCTTGATGTTGTTATGAACTCCTTGATGTGATGTTTGTGAAATATAAGTATGTTTGTCTTGTTTGATCTGTGTGAAATTTTTATAAGTCCTTAAATTTAACCAACCACTTGCGAGATCGTCTTTTCCCTTAGTCGAACTTTTCTTTGCCTTGCCTCTTATACCCGGTGTACTTCAGGATGCCGCCCCGTCGCAACAATGCGGAAGGACCACCACCACCACCGGACCCAACCCCCGCCCAACTGCTTGCGATTATCATGGAGGAACGCCAAGCTGCTAGGGAGGAGCGTCAAGCTCATCTCGCTGCCCTGCAGCAGATCGCTGCCAACCAAAACAACAACAACAACAACAATAACAACAACAACAATGATGGCAATGGAAACCAGCGATCCACCCTAGGCGAATTCCAGAAGACCAACCCACCCACCTTCTCCAAGGGACTTCACCCACTAGAGGCCGATGATTGGCTCCGCACCATCGACAATGACCTAGCAGTGGCTGGAGTAGGAGCAGCTGAGAAAGTACTGTTTGCAACCCACTACCTTGCTGGACCTGCACGAGCTTGGTGGGAAACTACCAAGGTTCTCCAGCAAGCTGATCATGTTACCACCTGGGCTGAGTTCCAGGAGAAGTTCCGCAGGAAGCATATTTCTGAGGGACTTATTGAGAGGAAAAAGGATGAGTTCCGCAGCTAAGGCAGGGAAGTAAAGATGTGGTCGGATATCTGGATGAGTTTACCGACTTATCTCGGTACGCTCCTGATGACACTGACACAGAGAAGAGGAAGATGGAACGTTTCTTAAATGGACTTCATGATGAACTGCAGTGTGCACTGGTTATCCATGACTTCCGTGATCTGGAGTCACTTGTGGACAAAGCTATCCAGCTAGAGACCAAGCGCACGTCTATGTATGAAGGTCGCAAGAGGAGGATGAATGGTCAGGAAGGTTCGAGCAACCAGAAGCCTCGTATCTTTCAGCAGAACTCCAGGCCTGCTTATCGTCCACCCCAAGCTCCACGCCCCAATTATCCCAACCGTCCCAGTGGAAACTTCAACAACTTCAACCGCTCCAATGACAACAACCGTCCCAGTGGAAACTTCAACAACTTCAACCGCTCCAATGACAACAACCGCCCCGGAGGAAACTTCAACAATTACAACCGCAATCCCAATGTGATCTGCTTTGAATGTGGCAATAAAGGTCACTACTCCAGGGAATGTCCCAATCCCAAGAAGAATGTCCAGCGCCCCAATGCGCCGGCACAGAACAATGGTCAAGGCCGCAATGGAAATGGAAAGGACAAGAATGCCGCACCCCGCGGAAATGCTGCTGTTGCCAAGGGTCGTCTGCACCACATCAATGCTGAAGAAGCTCAGGAGGCGCCAGATGTTGTGCTGGGTACGTTCCTTGTCAACTCAGTACCTGCAACTGTTCTGTTTGATTCTGGTGCTACCCATTCCTTTGTTACTCAAGAATTTGTTGCTAAGGGAGGTTTAGTCGAGAGCCTCTTACCCAAACCCATGGTCGTCCAAATCCCAGAATCCACCGTAGAGACCAAGATGATTTGCTCCGATGTGTCCCTTGAGATCAAAGGAGAAAAGTTTCCAGTTAACTTAATTGTTCTGGGAACCCAAGGCATCGATGTTATACTCGGTATGAATTGGTTAGCCAAGTACCATGGTAGAATTGACTGTGCCAGAAGAGCTGTGACCATCACCACCGACAAAGAAGTAGAAGTGGAGTATGTGTCTGAAACTAGTCAATCTCACCCAGGCTGCCATGAGGCATAGCTCGACCAGCCCTAGATGAGATCCGTGTGGTTCACCTGTTCAAGGATGTTTTCCCAGAAGAATTGCCTGGTATGCCGCCAGACCGGGAAATTGAGTTCATTATTGAGCTTATCCCAGGAACCGCCCCTATATCCCAAAGACCTTATCGGATGAATCCGGAAGAACTAGTTGAATTGAAGAAACAGTTGGCCGATATGCTCAGCAAAGGACTTGTTCGCCCAAGTGCTTCACCTTGGGGATCACCCATATTTTTGTGGACAAGAGAGACGGTACCACACGCCTGTGTGTGGATTATCGCAAGCTGAATGACGTGACCATTAAAAACAAGTATCCTCTTCCCAAGATCGAGGATCTGTTCGATCAAATGAACGGAGCCCGAGTCTTTTCCAAGATCGATCTTCGGACAGGATACCATCAGTTGAAGATCCGAGAGACAGATATTCCCAAGACCGCCTTCACCACTCGTTACGGTTTGTTTGAATACACCGTGATGTCTTTTGGTCTGACCAATGCCCCAGCCTATTTCATGAATCTCATGAACAAGATTTTCATGGAGTACCTCGACAAGTTCGTGGTAGTTTTCCTTGATGACATCCTTATTTATTCCAAGACCGAAGAAGAGCATGCTGAACACCTGCGTCTAGTTTTGGAGACTCTCCGAGAGCACCAGCTGTATGCCAAGCTTAGCAAGTGTGAGTTTTGGCTCAGTGAAGTGGCATTTCTCGGACATGTTGTGTCTGCCGGAGGAATTTCTGTGGACCCAGAGAAGATCAAGCCATTCTGGAATGGAAAACCCCAACTAGTGTTTGAAATCCGAAGCTTTCTCGGACTTGCGGTTATTACCGCAAGTTCGTTGAAGGATTTTCCAGTATAGCCAAACCCTGACCCAACTGTTGAAGAAGGACAAGAAATTTGAATGGACTCAGAAGTGTGAGGATAGTTTCCAAGAATTGAAGAAGAGACTAACCTCAGCCCCAATTTGATTATGCCAGACGTCACCAAGAGTTTCGACGTGTATTGCGATGCATCACGCCTCGGACTTGGTTGTGTTCTGATGCAAGAAGGCAAAGTTGTGTCGTATCTGTCCCGGCAGTTGCGACCGCATGAAGAGAATTACCCAACCCATGACCTGGAGTTAGCTGCTGTTGTTCTTGCTCTCAAAACGTGGCGTCCCTATCTTGCGGGACATCGCTGCGAGGTCTATACAGATCACAAAAGCTTGAAGTATATTTTCACCCAGAGAGATCTGAACCTGCGACAAGGAGATGGATGGAATTAATCAAGGATTATGATATTGGAATCCATTATCACCCTGGAAAGGCTAATGTAGTTGCCGATGCCCTTAGTCGCAAACCTTGCACCCTGAATGCCCTGATCCAAGCCGAACAGCCAGCCTTGTTCAAAGAGTTCCAAGATTTTGGACTGGAACTTGTTAGCCATGGTTATCTCGCCAATTTAGAGTTAACCCCAACCCTGATGGATCAAATCAAAGAAGCCCAAAAAGGTCATGAAAGTATTGAAGGAATTAAGAAGAAGATTTCTCGGCAAAGCACCCGGTTTTACCGAAGATGCTGAAGGAGTGCTGAAATTCAATGACCGTATCTGTGTGCCCAATGTCACGGAACTTAAGGAGTTAATCCTGAAGGAGGCCCATGAGACCCCTTATTCAATCCACCCTGGCGGAACCAAAATGTACCAAGACCTTCGAGAAAGATTTTGGTGGCATGGAATGAAGCGAGAGATTGGTTCTTTCGTAGCCAAGTGTGATATCTGTCAGCGAGTCAAGGCTGAACATCAGCGACCCGCTGGATTGCTTCAACCTTTGAAAATTCCCGAGTGGAAGTGGGATGAGATTGGAATGGATTTTATTACCGGACTTCCAAGATCCAACCGAGGCCATGATTCAATCTGGGTCATCGTTGATCGACTGACCAAGGTTGCCCACTTTGTTCCTGTCAAGACCACTCATACCGGAGCTCAGTTAGCAGACTGTATATTTCCAGAATAGTGAGCCTGCATGGTGTGCCTAAGAAGATTGTATCTGATAGAGGCACGCAATTCACCTCAAGATTCTGGAAATCCCTTCATGAAGCCCTCGGAACCAAGTTAGCATTTAGCACAGCTTATCATCCCCAGACCGATGGCCAAACTGAGCGAGTGAACCAGATATTGGAGGACATGCTTCGCGCATGTGTTCTATCCTATGGTTCCAAGTGGGAAGATTGTCTTCCGTTTGCAGAGTTCTCGTACAACAACAGTTATCAGTCCAGTCTGCAAATGGCCCCTTTTGAAGCCCTTTACGGCAAGAAGTGTCGTACACCCCTGAATTGGTCCGATACCGGAGAAAGCAAATTGTTCGGACCAGATACCCTCCGTGAGGCTGAAGAGCAAGTTCAGCTTATTCGTGAACGCCTCAAAACTGCCCAATCCCGCCAGAAGAGTTACGCTGACACCAAGCGCCGTGACCTCACCTTCAACGTCGGAGATCATGTTTATCTCCGAGTGACACCCCTCAAAGGAATGCAGCGTTTCCATGTCAAAGGAAAATTAGCGCCAAGGTATATCGGACCCTTCAAGATTATTGCTCGTCGAGGAGAAGTGTCCTATCAGCTGGAGTTACCCCAGAGTTAGGAGATTATCATGATGTCTTCCACATTTCCTTGCTCCGGAAATGTCTTGAAGTTCCTGACCAGCCTGATGTTTTCAAAAACATCGACCACCACTCCATCGACCTGAACCAAGACCTGACTTATCGTGAGAGACCTCTCAAGATTCTCGAGGAAGATGTTCGTGTTACCCGAAGACGCGCGATTAAGTTCTACAAAGTCCAGTGGACTAACCACTCTGAGGAAGAAGCAACTTGGGAACGCGAAGATTATCTTCGGAGCGAGTTCCCAGACCTCTTTAGTACTAAGCCTAGCAAATCTCGGGACGAGATTTATTTTAAGGGGGGAAGGATTGTAACATCCCAAAAATATTAATCAATATTATTATTCCAAAATTGAGAGCCAACAAAAACTTTTGTTAATTTATGTGTTGTTTGTTAATTGTTGCTTGTGGTGTTACTTCTAGTGCTTGTGTTGCTTGTTGCTTGATTTAGTGGAAGGGAAGTTAAAAGCAAAAGTAAAACAAGGAAAATAAAAGTGGCAAGTTGTCACCTGAAATTCTTCAAGTGACAAACTCTTTTATTTTCAAACCAAAGTCAGTGGAGTTGTAATGTAAACACTCCCACTTTGATTCTTACTACTTTCCCTCTTCAAAGATATTTTAAAAACTAATTTCAAAATTGTAAAGTAAAATCAATTTGATTTAAACCAATTTATCAAATTCAAAACCTTATGAAAGAAAATGATGTAAAACATTTTAGTTTGCAAAGCCAATTTTTGTGGAGCTTCTACATGTTATGGGGAGGCCCCACAAATATTTGCAAATTTTTATAAAATGTTTAAGTGCCTCAATTAAATTCCAGAAATGCTGCTGGAATTGAAAAGAAGAAAAGAAATCAGAAAAGGACCTAGTTGTAATCTATTATATAATTAAAACACAAGACAATAAACGGCTAGGATTAACCAAAGTTAAAAGAACAGCCCAGATTTAAAGTAATCTAATCTCACGGAGAGTTGAAAGGTTTCACAAATAGAAAGAGTCCTACGTGACTAAATCTAAGCACACGCATGACGCATCGTGGTCCTTAAAAAGCCGTGGGCCAATGATTTACTTTAAATATGCGCCGTATGTAAGAAGAGCTCCAACAAAAAAGGAACAAATTGATTCCACACGTATCTCAATGAGGACTCTTATTTCTCTATCCTAATAACACGTTTTCTTTGCCCCACATATGCCGTCATTGGTGCGGTCCTCACGGATCAACAGGCAGCGATTTCAGCAGCAGGTTCTGTACGAGTAGTAGATGCCACGGTTTCGATCTAAAACGGCGACGACTCTCCGCGGCAGAAAGACAACGTCGATCTCGCTCCATGGAAGCTAGGTCGAGGGGATGACGGGGATCTTGCACCAAGCTGACGATCAAACGAGGAGCCTTGAGTCTACCTCAAACTCTTCGACGACTTCTAATGGCGATACCAATCTGGTGTGAAAAAGCTCATGCGAAGTCGTTCTGCTGGTCGTGGCGCATAAGAGGACATGCAATACCTTACCTCACATCTACCTCGGTCGTGAAGATGAGATTGAGGCCGCGCGCTCCTCACGTCCTGAATGACCTTTGCCAAATAAGAGGATAAAACCGGACGGTTGTCAAATCGATGGCGCGACAGATCTTCTGGAGGTGGCAACGGGAGGTGTCGGTGGCCCATGTGCGCTAATAGACGACCATAAATCAATGGTGTTCAGCGGGCGGGCCACTGTCTACGATGAACTCCAGAACTTCTGGACCAGTATCCCGAGCTTAAAGACGAAAACGAGCTTCATATCGTTCTAGGTGTCGCTGATGGATTACACGGCTCTCCTGAATTCTCCTCTTGGAGCATAGACACCCGATCCCAAAGTCTTCAATTGCAGAAATTGGTTCACCTGGCCTTGCTTGCCGCCGCCCGGCTGCCCCGAAGTTCGTGCTACTGGTAAAACTGAGCCGACGAATCCAACTACGGGATCAGACGGTTAGTACCTCAACCCCATGCAGTCAGCTCCACAGTCCACATACCCACACGATCGATTGATATGTGTGGTTCGTTGGAGTGTACATCTGTTTGTATCAAAGTATGAGACGGCCCATAATTTTGAACTGAGAACTTGAGAGACATTCGGATGGAGTCGAAGTAGAAGGCGTACCTGCCATCGTCCTGTGTGCAAGTTCGAAGTACTGCACAATAAGTATTCTTGCCATGGCTTTGGTCAGAACTGACGGTGTACGCATGCATACACAATATGGAAACCTGACGCGCTGGACTTCTGGGGCAGGAGAAGGCGGAAGAAAATCCTATGCGACCCTTCACCAACGACCTGGCCGTGGACCACTCTGGTCGACCGACACGACAGCGCATGCGGGGAGAACAGAGCGTGCGGGGGCAGCAGGCGGCCACGCGTCGGCCATGCCGCCGGGTCCAGCCCGGCGACCCGGTCGCATAAGATTATTTTCGGGAGAAGGCGAGACATCCACAACGTTAGGTGTTGAGGAGTCTGTCATATAAGATCTGCTGAAGGTATTTCTTTTTGATGTCCATCGATGTATTCTAATTGCTGTCCATGTTTTTCATTTCAGGCTGTATTTGTGAAAAAATATGATGGATATAAATGGCTAATGATCAGGGAACGTGTGGGACGGGATGGTATGCTAATACTTATCCGAGGAAAAATAATAAAAGAGGCATGCAAAAGCACAGTACGCATGCATATATAAAATTAAAAATACAATATGCTAGAGACAATTGTTCCTGAGAGAGGATATGTTATCGCAACTATTTTTGAAAAAAATGGCTAACCGAGGGAGATAATTTGAACGACATGAGTATGTTTAGAAGCATCATCTGACAGATATATATAGCTGCAATAATGTTCGATGATGCAGGAGAAAATGGAGAATCTAAGGTGTAGCCACAACATATCAAATTTTATTTAATTCTTGCAATTATTTTATTTATATTTTCATATATGTACATGCCTATATTTGAAAGAGAAAATTGTACGAAAATATACCATTGCATGACCAGTAAGTCATGTACCACAATGCATTTTGGTTATCGTACAAAGTACAATATTATGTTTTCACTATGTAAATATTTGCTCCATTTGGAACCATATATCCATTTTAGCTAGGCATCAACCAAATCCAGGAGTCTCAACTCAACTTTTGTTTAATCATATATTTATCTATTCATTTTTGTAGGTGAGATATCCAGTCGGATAATGGGTTGTGGAAGACATGGGAATAGAACTTTGCGTCAAATCTTATTTGGAGGATGTCTGATAGCTTTTTCTTCTTGCCAGTTTGTACGCTGAATACAACAGGTCAGTTATTCGTGATCTTTAGTAAAAATGATAAACATAATTATTAGTATTAAGCTCATTTGGAAACACAAGAAAAGACAAGAGGTATCAAAAGATTCAAAAGCTGGTGATTTTATGAAATTATAAGAAGTATTATTTCGCTGTTTCCAAAGAGACGGTGCATATTTGTTTCAAAAATATTCCTTAGCCAGTCATTTGATCATTAAGTATAGGTTATGTGCCCCAAAAATTATGCATGGGAACAACCCCATAATAACCTCTGCGTAATGTTGACAAATAGAAAGATCCTTACCAACGACGTATTACATATGACCAAAAGATTTTACACAAAGTCAACTATAGTAACCTCCAAAGCCACATCTTGGCTAAAATTAATTTCTATATTACAGATGATATAAAATTTAGATTACATAATGAATTAAATAAATTATCATTTTTATGTGCGGCCAAATTGGTGGCCGAGAAACACATCGAAATAATTTTTTGCATGGTATACCTTTGCGATATTTTTCCAATGTTATTAAACATGCAAAATAACAATTTCCAATATTTGAACACTAATAAAAAACAAAATAATATGTTTCACAAAAAATACACAATAATAAATCTAGCCGCGCAAATGCGCGGGCCACCTAGCTAGTTAGAAAAGAAAGTCCAGGGAGCGTTTTGCAAAGTGACGTCGTCTTCAACCTCCGGCTGCGTCACCGTCGCCGTGTCGCCGCGCCCGTGCCCGGCGTTTCCGAGCCGCCCAGGCCCCCCCTGGCCGCGCACCCCTCGCCCCCATGCCTCTGCCGCCGCGGCGCCGCAGAGGAGAGGAGTTACGCCGCCCCCTCGCCTCGATTTCACCCCTGCATCGCCGTGGCGCCGCCGCCGTCGTCGACTCGAATTAGCCCTGCTCGCTGCTCCCCGACACGCACGGCTCGGCCAGCGTCTTCTAGAACATGTCCGGACCCCGGTGAGCGCCTAGCCTCCACGTCCCTCGCACTGCCGCGTCGGATTGGAGGAGAAAGATCTCCGCCGTGCGCCATGGACGCTGTCCATGCGCTCCGTCCACGATACGCCGCCCCTGCCCTATTTAACCACCACCACACCTCGCCAAGATCACCACACCACCCCACTCCCTCTCCACTCCCCTCTGTGAGCCGCCAGGAGGGCGTGCCCTGCCGAAGCGCTGCCGCCGTCGAGGTCCGTCGTGGCCACAGCGCCTCGCTGCACCTTTCTCCCCTCCAACCCCTCTGCTCTGCTTGCCCAGCTTCACCACACTCACCCGACCCCTTTTTCCTCTGGATCGTGCACAGGAACGCCGTAGGGAGCCCGCCGGAGTTGCTGTCCGTGGCCAAGGAAGACGGAGACCTCGCCGCCGACGAACCGCTCCATCCCAGCAAGCGGGACTCGTCCAGCAAGCTTCACCACCTCGCCGCCGTCGATCTGCATCATCTCCGAGACCTCCCGAGCCCCCTAGGTGAGCTAATCGAGCTCTCCCGTGTCGCCGGCGCGGCGGCGCCGCCGATTTATGGTCGCCGTCGTCGCGTCACACGTGGACCGTTGGATCTCGATCCAACGGTTGCGTACCCTTTCGTTTAGAGAGAGAGAGACTGACGTGTGGACCCCACACGTCAGCGTTTTATTATTTTTCCCCCGCGCGTGCACTGTGCCGCTGACAGTAGGCCCCACATGTCATAAATTTCAACATTATCCATAACTGGATTTCTCTGTTTAATTTGAAATTTATGAAATCAGTACTGGCATCAACTTTAAAATTCAATAACTTGAGATTTAGGAATCCAAATAAATCAAACTCAACTGTTCTGAAAAGCTTATGAAATTGTCCAACCAACCCAAGTGGTTTGAATTCATTTGGATAATTAATAAAAATACATTGTTAAAAATACTACAGAAGGTTTAAATTCTAAACTTGTTTGTTTCTGATACTCTGTTAGTCCAAATAATTCCAAACCAATTTTGTTAGCTTAGTATCTTGATCTACTAGCTTCCCTAATTTTGGTAGAATTAATTAGGCAGTATAGTTTGTTGACCCTAAATTAAATCCTTCTGCACTAAAACATTTAATTATGTTTAGTGGTTAATCCAAATTAGTTGAAACCCATTTTGTTAGCCCACATATAGCTCTGGTTACTTACCTCTAAGAGGAAATAATTTTTGGAGCAATATAATTTAAATGCTAGCCAAAACTTCATTTTTGAGCTACTGGATTCAAACATTTGTGTAGGGAGTTTGATAACTCCAATTGATCCAAATCCAATTGTGTTGTCTTCTACACATCAGTAGCTTTCTATAGAATTTTAGTTTGTATTTTTGTGACCAATAGAACTCAAGTTATGGAATTATACTTGTTTAACAAGTTTCTGCCATAATTTTAGAAGTAATTAAGTAGTGTTTAATTCAATAAATTTTGAAACCAAATGGTATGGTGTGATGTATGCAGTAGCTATTTGTGATGTTTATGATTGATATGTTGTGTTGATTGCTTGTGTAGTTTAGTGATTGGTTGCATTGTTTTATCTGTTAAATTAGATGAGAACGCTTTCGGATATATCGAGGAAGGAGAGTTCGTTGAGTCTGCTGATCAAGACCAAGACTACTTTGCCGAGCAAGGCAAGCTACTCTCTGAGCTTGCACCTAAATTCATATGCATCTACTTTGATCAAATGTTTTACTTTTAAGACAATGGTTTACAAAACCTTTTCAAAAGTATATGGATATTATTTTGCCACCCTATGTAGTGATATCAAATTATAGGATGGGAAACAATGTTGTTTATTCAAAACTCCTTTGAAAATATTTAAGTGATTATGGAATGCCGAGATGTCGGTGTTGGAATGGAGAAGTGGAAAAGTGGTAATGTTTATGAAAAATGCACAGTGTCCTAGTACTATGGAAACCAATGTTACCCTGTGCGACCACATTTACCACATATGGGAAAAGGCTTAGTCGTGTAGTTTGCTCGTATTAGTATGGGATACCTCATCGACGGAGATGACTCCGTCATGCATGAGGGGATGGTCCGAGGACCTACCCCCTGACCCGGGTCCTCACACAAGTGGTGGGGAGGATAGAAGGTTCCACCATAAACCGCCGGACAAAACTATGAGTCCTCACACTTAGGGTTTCTGACGGGAAACTGGACTGGGTGTCGATGGAAAGTGTCATATGGGAAGGATCCTATACTAGCATGAGCAAATAAGTGGCTATGGCCGGCGGCTTACTTCGCATACACCTGGTATGGCGAGACGTGGCAGACACGATGAGTTGCCGGATGGGTGTGGGCTAAAAGCGTGCTACCTCTGCAGAGTGTTAAAACTATTCGAATAGCCGAGTCCTCGGATATGGACAATTGGGAGACTGTCCTAAGACTTGTGCAAGTTTTTAAAAAGGATTTGAGTTTTAAAAAGAAAATGAAGTGGAGATTGTTCCATACACCTATACCAACGGATCGGTATGAGGTTATTGGAAATGTCGGACCATGACGGGCTATGGTCTGAAATAAAGGAGGAGTTTGGAGAAACTGAAGTAAAATGGTGTTTTTATTTCAAATAGTTCAAAAGGTCTCCTTATCTTCTTCAACAAAGATATAGATATGTTTTAAACAAAACTATTGCATACTCATATTGGGGTAGTTTGCGAGTACATTCAAATGTACTCATATTGGTTTCGACCCTGGCTATTGACCTAGCCAGGCTACGAGGAGGAGCACTACGCCGAGCAGGAGTATGGCGACTTCTACGCCAACTAAGGATCTCCACAAGTCGACTGCCTGTCGGGATGTCTTCGTTAGAATGATGTCTACTACGCCGTAGCTTCCGCTGATATTTTGGTTTGGCCCATGAAGGCACCTATGTAAGAACTTGGTCTAAAGGACCATTTATGTCAGACTTTAACTCGGTATTGTAATGGATGTAAACTTTGGTATTCAATTCGGGTTATGTGCAACGACAGACTGATCACGGGATCGTTGTGTTAAGCATAATCGGGTATTTCGGACAGCTAGTCCGGGGTCCCCACAGTTACCTTCACACGAAGGGCCCCGAAGCAGGGTACATCGCGGTGTGCTTCTGTGTTCTTGGTTGTGCTTGTTCTTGTTTGTTCTTGGTTGTGCTCCATGCGTGCTTCTTGAGTGCGCACACCCTCCCCGGTTCCCACCAACGCCCAAGCGAGCCCACAACTAAGCCATACCCATGGCATCTGCCGTGACACCACCACGACATCTATAATGTCCATTAATTTCTCGAATTGGTTTGTTTGCCTCTTGTTTTAAAATAAATGGATTATCACATTATGGGGGAGTAATAAGCTATGTGCATATTACAAGCCTAGAAAATGTGAACATGTGAGGTTTTGCCACCTAGAATTGATATTCTTCATTATCTTCTTCCTATGTGGCATGTTTCTCAAACAAGTTTCCGTTTGCTTAAATGCTTTTTGCCTCTCACCGTTGGATCTTGTTTGTGATGGAATTTCTTGACATGGCTTTCCCTAAATATGTTTTCATACATCTTTTGGGAAACCAATTGCTTCAAGCTACTCCTTGGAGTTGATTTGCATGATCGCATGAAAATTTGAAGCTATCAAGAATATCTTTCTATCTAAGCATGGCCTTTAATTCCTATCCTTTGCCATATGCTTATGTTTTGTGAATATGATCTTGGATATATCTTTCCAATCCACCACCGGGAAATATATCCATACATTACTTGTCTTGACAAGTGATAATCATACTTGTGGTAAATATATTGATCATATTCACTTTGGCTCTTACTTTGAATTGCATTATTTGATTGCCAAGGATTTGTTTTGATCTAACTCTCATTTGTCTTCCTTGTATCTTTTGGATCCTTTATTGCTCTACTTAAAATTTGTTTTGTGCTTTCTTGAGTTGGGAAAAGCAATGAACCAATTCTTGTGCATTGACATTCAAAAGTCATACTTCTTGATAATGCACTATTCTTTGGGAAGCTATCCTACTTTGAGTAAAACACCGTTTTTTAAATTGGTATTGCAATTTCTTGCCTTTCTTGAACATGACTAGTGTTTGAATAATATATATGGAGAGTGATGATCTCATGTGTGTGCATTTTGTATTCAAATATAAAATCATAAATAATGCACACATCTTGGGGGAGCGATCCTATATGCTTTTTGAACATTAGTTATCTTCGTATGATATTTGATCCCGATGACGTGTCTCCTTGGAAGACAAACATTTTTCGTCTTGGTACTTTGTGCCATC
Organism: Poa pratensis; assembly: GCA_947311845.1. Classification (NCBI taxonomy): domain Eukaryota; kingdom Viridiplantae; phylum Streptophyta; class Magnoliopsida; order Poales; family Poaceae; genus Poa; species Poa pratensis. Next base: position 3,816,877 of record CAMZMU010000010.1, read on the forward strand.
ATGAAAGGTGTAGAGCGTTTGGTTTATTCCTTGATGATATTTTCATCAATTGGTTTCTTGCTTTCATTGGTATCTTTTCAAAGTGGTATCTTCAATCATGTGTTGATTTGGGTCTTTGATATAATTTGGGCAAGTTGTTTTCTTGTCACACTTGTGTGTGCTTTGTTGGTTTACTTGATGTTTTGTCCAATTTGTATCTCGTTTGGTTCTTGAAAGTCATGTGCATGCATATTTATTATATGTATATCTTATGGCATGCTTACTTTCATTGATCCAATATATAGGATAAACTCTATCAAATCCTAAATGGCTAAGATGTGCATGAATTCAATGTCATATCAATATGCACATATTTATGTGGAGTTTGTCCTATGTATTGTAGTTGCTCTAACTACTTTGGACCCAATGAGTTTGGGTACCATGTTGTACTTAAATTTGTTTTAGGTACACTTGAGATGCATTGGAAGCTTGTCTCATCTCCAAGGAAGGTGTTGTCACCATGTGCTTATTGGAGTCAAGTTATGAAGATTGATGAACTCTTATCTACATCAACTCAATGCTATCTCGGTAACAAGTATCTACCTCATGCATACTTTTCTAGCTTTCAACCTTGTGTAGGTTGTTTCATGGCATGAATCACTTTTGTTGCAATTCATTTGGTTCTTGCAAAACAACTTTGTTGCAAATGTGGGCAAGCTGGGATGATTACATATCAAGGGGAATATATAATCATTTTCATGATTCATCAATCCCTTATATGTTAATCTAGCACTTTCTACTCTATGTGTCACATATGCAATATTGATGCTTTTCAAAATCATTTGCCTTTTTGCGATACTTGTTATCCTTCTCGGAGCATCCTTTTTTCACCTTATCCCTTGTGGAATTTTTTTGTTGATGCTATGATGAGTATGTGTTGGAAGTTCATCTATATCCTTCTAAGATAAAATTGAGCTTTGTGCTATACTTTTACGCAATGATCTTGTTGGTATATATATGACTTCCACTTGGATATCATGTTCTTCACCGTAGTATCTACTTTGTGTGTGCATGTTTCTTTGTAGACTTATATCTTCATGATTGATGTCTACTTAGAAACCTATACACATGAGAGTAGTTACATCTTTATTTGGTATTCCATTTTGTTAGTGACCACCTTTTATTGCTTTTGATTCTTTGGTGGTCTCTAAAAGGCACAAGCTTTTTTTTCTTTTTGTATTCCTTTTTTACCTTAATAAGCTTGTGGACCTATTTGCTCCAACTTTTAGGTTGTGTTTATGGAAAGACGTGATATGCACTATGTGCCACTTATATTGAACGACTATGTTGATGCTACGCTCATCTTTGCATTAGTCTTCTAAAATGTCTCTCCTTATCACACCCATTTTTTTCGGTTGAGCAAGTCTTTATTTGTCGCTTCTTTCTCATGTTGCTCAACATTTCCTTGTTGCAAGTTATTTTGCTTCTTTTCTATCTTTAAGCCTTCTTGCACTTGTCTGTGTTTCAAAATGATCTAAGAGGGAGTGAGGATTCCATGTTGTGCATAACATATTAAAATGAAATCCTACTTTGTGCACGTACCTTGGGAGTTCCCTCTTGATTTTTAAAAACACTTTTTGGATCTTTTTGATTGCTTGCTTCTTTCGTCAAAGTATCTTTCTCTTTGATATTCTTGTGCAATTTTTGGATCCTCGATATAGTTTGATCTCCCTCCATATATTCGTCATTGGATATGTGCATTTGATTTCACTCATATTATGAGAAATGCACACATTTTGGGGAGCTCTTACTATATTGGTCTTCTAAATTTTTCTTCCCATTTCAGCAATCGATGCCAATGGGGAGAAGTTTAGAGGGTTTAAAGGAATTTGGTTTTATGCTTTAGTCTCGTTCTTAAGCATTTGCCTTTCTTGCTCTTGCATCCTTGCTCTTTGTGTTGCATGGTTGCTTAATTCATTATATAAACCCTCGTAAAAGGGATTGTCATCAATTACCAAAATGGGGGAGATTGAAAGTGCATGTGTTGCCCCATGTGTGGTTTTGGTAATTAATGACAATCTCTATGGACTAATGGTTTCATTGAGCTATCCTTGTAGGGCTTGTCCATTGGCAATGCTTGAACACCATGTGTTGGTATCAAGATTGAAAGAAGAAGATAAAGTGATGACCAAAGCAATATCCAAGTCATCGTATATATTAAGAGAAGAAGTTGAAGTGCAGGTTCAAGAGAAGCATCTCGAAGAAATCCTATGCTTGAAGCTTGCCACCCTTTTGGAGATATTGGTCATGTGAAAATGTGCCTTATAGAGGCTCTCCCATATTGGTGTATGGGGGAGCAACATTTGAATCTTCACCAAGCAAAGCGCAAATCAAGAAAGGTAGTCCACTTGAAGAGATCAACATCGTCATCATCTAGCTCAAGTGGAATGCGCAAGGCAAAGGTATGATCTTGATAGGTTTTCTATTTTACCAGTCTCGTGGTGTTAGTGGGAGACCGGGTTATAGGATAGACGGCGTACTATCAAGAGGGGCTCTCAAGTGAGTAACTTGATCGCATCTTTGTGGAGAGCTCAAACCTTTGCATACTTGGCATATCATCTTTCTTGGTTCTTATTTGGCTTTTATCCATGTGAGAATTTAGAGTTTGTGTTCATCTCCATGCCAAGCTCTAGTTCATCAAAAACGGATTTCATTTGAATATCTTGTGATGTTTTTGATATTGGAGGTTTTACCGGTTTGTCTTTTATAAGAGAGGTCAAACTTCCTCTTGTGGTTTCCTCCTCACATGATGGACTATGATGTGTATATGCATAATCTTGTAGAGCTTGTGAATATCTTCGAAACAAGCCCAAGATCATAGAAAACGGAGTCCGGATGAAAAACATATTGCGGTTTTGGTTTGGAGGTTTATCGGTTTCTTTTATCGAGAGGTCTAACCTTTTCCCATTTGGTTTTATCTTCCATTGTTGGACTATGATGTTTCTCTGCATAATCTTGTAAAGCTCTTCATTGCGATTCCAACGAGCCCAAGATCATCAAAAACGGAGTTCGTATGCGAAAGTTGTGCCCGTTTTGGTATTGATGTTTCTGCTGTTTTTACAAAGTGCGGTAGTACCGACTGAGGCCCGGTACTACCGCGAAAAACGTGTTTTTGGTACTGGATTCGACTGGTTTTGACCGGTAGTGATCCGTGGTACCGGGGACCCAGCAGTACCGCCCCGGGCCGAAAAACTGCCCAATGGGCAGATTTCTGAGCACCTTTTTAAGGGCCCTTCTTCCCCATTGTTTCAAATGTTCTTGAGCACGTTTTCCCTCTCTCCTCCATTGTTGAAAGCTCATTTCTTCGATTACTCCCAATCCCTCCACCCAAACTCTTTGATCTTTGGAGGATTGAAGGAGAAGACCTAGATCTACATTTCCACCGATCCATTTCTCCTCTAAGTGAGTGGAACCATTTCGATCTAGTTCTTGAAGTTCCATTTGTTGAGTTCTTCTTTGTTCTTCCTCTCTTCTCCCCCCATAAGCATTAGTTGCTTGTGGTGGGATTTGAGAGTGAAGGATTTGAGCCTTGTGCTCTTGCCGATTGCATTTGGTGCATCGGTGTGCTCTCCACGAGGATTCGTGAAAGTTGAAAGCTTGTGAACTTGTTACTCTTGGGTCTTTGGACCCTAGACGCCCGTGTGGTGGTTGGACCCTTGTGTGGTCACTTGTAGCTGTTCGGGAGCCCCCAATCCGTTGTGTGGGTTGTGCCCCAGATCGTTGTTGAAAGGCTCCGGATTTCCGCCTCGAAGGATTCCGATAGTGGAAGGTGAACCAAACCTTTGTGGTGCGGTTCATCGGAGAAGAAGGTGAAATCTTTGTGGTTGTTGAACCATTGTGTTGGTTCACACCTCTCCAACGAGACGTACTCACCTAAAAAGGAGGAACTCGGGAATACATTTTCGTCTCCGTGTGCCTCGGTTATTTCTATACCCGAGCTCTTTACTTATGCACTTTACTTTGTGATAGCCTTCGTGCTTGAAGTATTCTTGTTGCTATCACCTTGTTACCTGTCTTGCTTAGCATAAGTTGTTGGTGCACATAGGTGAGCTAGTTTAGTTAGGTTGTTGGCTTGTTAATTTAAACACCTAGTTTTATTCCACAATTAGCAAGCCTAAACCGGAAAAGTTTTAATCGCCTATTCACCCCCCCCCTCTAGGCGACATCCTTGTCCTTTCAGTTCCCCTCCCGCACGGACACACACGAAGGAGACCATGACAGCCATCTTTGCTTAAGTTAACCTTAATAAGACTGCAACCATAAAAGAAAGTTTTTCAGACTTTGTTCGTTTTAGACATCCTTATGCTCTCTATTAGAAACAAAACTAATAGGTAGACAGAAATGTCAATATAGTACTACTTTTCAAAACCTTATAATTACTGAGAGGAATATTGGATTGGTAAGAAAACCAATAAGGCAATAACCATCCATCAACTACAGTTGCCACTGAAATTGCCATGGTAGTAAGCATGGTTTTTATCATTTGCATTACTGACCATGTAGTGCTTCTTCCAACCTTGTCCTACTGCTAGTATCTTCTACAGATACTCAGATTGGTGATCCACTTCAGATGCCAAAGATTCCTCTTTCTCCCTGGAAAATTAGAACACAAATAAACAGAGGATAGCTAGAGAAAAATTAAGTATATAGGTCCCGATGCTTTTGGACTATAGGCACTCATATCTGCTCACGATGCGCAACACTCAAACTAACTGCTATGTGTTATCCCTTAGATTCAGGCTGTAGCTAGTTTGCAGGAAGGTTCTCTTTCGTTTACACTGAAAATCCCTAAATTTTTCTGCAGTACAAGAATTTAGATGAAAATTTCAGATACCTTCGACGGGCCGTGCAGTGCGGCGTTGAGCAGCTACTGTGTGCAGCGCGGCAGCATGGCCGTCTTGTCTCGAGAAGTTGCGGCGTCCTACCGTGGGCAGTGCGGCGGCTGTCGATTTCTCCCGTGAGCGGTTGCGGCGTGGTCGTCCGGGCATCGCGGAGGACATGGCGTCCTCCGGTGGGCAGTGCGGTGGCGTGGTCATCCTTTCCCGGGCAGTGGAGGCGTCCTCGTGGGCAGTACAGCGGCGGCGGAGCCCTCCCGCGGAAGGTTACGGCGGCGGCGGCCGGGCAGTGCGGAGACGGTGGCGTCCTCCGGCGGGGCGGTGTGGCAGCGTGGTCGCCTTTAGCCGGGCGGCATCCCGCGAGCTCTGGTGGTGTCCTCGTCGTCGTCTTGGCAGTGCGGCGGCGTGTGTGGTGGGCGGTGAGACCGGGATGGAATCGTCTGGGGCAAGGGAGGCGACGGCAGCGTGGTTTGTGAGCGGTCTTCCTTGGATTAGGGAACCATCTAAGGAAAGCGATGTATTGGGGACTTGGGGTGGACGGGGCGTGGAAGGCAGAGTTTTCGTCTGCCACCCCAAATTGCTAAACGTACACATTGTGAGGGATAGTTGTTATCTTGACGGTTAGATTCAGTTAGTGGGCCTGATCGTGAGGCTGTAGTTGCTCCCCGTTGTTATGTGTACGTTAGAAGGGGTGGCCATATGGATGAATATGTTTGCTTGTTTAATAGTAGTAGAGATTTCGTTACATTTGATTACTTTTAGCCATTATTTCTATTAATCTAATAAAACTGGCAGGGCATACTTCATTTTCTCTTTATTTTGTTAAACCAGGGGAAGATGTGTAAAATGGAAAAACTCCCATGGATTCCAGAATCTTTCGAAGGAGAGATACAATGTGCCACGGGTTTGCAGCCCGCGGTTTATGACTAGATCTGTTCTGTATGCTGGAACCAGCTGGATGAAACATTTTGAAATAGTTGAGCCGTGTATAGACATGTCAAGTTGTATTATGGACACAGTCTCTAAACCAATCAACATCCATTGGCAATGAAGTTCACAAGTCAGATAACACAGTTCTTATTCAAAGCAAAGGCAGAGTGTCATTGGCATAAATTATCCCAAAATGAACGTACTTAACAATGTGCCTCTGGTTTCCAGCCCGCGGCTAGTGGGGCTAGATCTGTTCCGTATGCTGGTTTGGTGACGCGAAGCGATTCAAAGTTAACGTGCAAGTTGCAGCCGCAATGCCTATCTCGACGTACAGGGCTTCTTTTGTGCTATGACTAGGTGCAGGCGCTACACAGCCCGGTTCTTCTGTAGTTGACGTCGTAATGTGTATCCCTTAATTACTTACTAATGATGGATGTATGTTAAGCTAGCTAGCAGTAAGAAGCCATGGTTGCGCGTTAAAAAAAAGCCTCAGTATATAGTTGGCTCATTATTTCCCAAGGAAAATGAAACGGGGGACAGATTATTATATATCCTTACAGCACACTAAACAAAAAATGCGCACACCTCACTGTTGACACAAAATCATGAAGCAAAAAAGCTTGAGTGACTTACATCAAGCAGATCACTGTAGATTTTGCTGAGTTTATCCCACTCTGCGGGCGCGCGAGATCGGAAGATTCGTAACAAGGGAAATCGATATCCTCCGTACTAGACTGATCGATGTTATGAAGAGAAATAGCAAGTTGCAGCATGCATGCATCAAGAAGAGAAATCCAAGGCTAACCGGCAAGTGAAGAGATTCCAAGAGCAAGTGCCGAGGCGCCGAGTCATTCCGCCGCCGCCGACCGCTGGCGCTCCGCCTCCCTCCATCTCTGGTCCGCGACGTACTAACAACCCACTCAATCAGTCTGGGCCTCATAACGGAGACCACAGAACCCGGGGAGTGAGGAGCTTCTATTCATCGCGCTTAGCGACGCTCCAGCGCCGTGTCGCCTCAAGCTCCTCGTAAATGGGTCGTATTTGGCATAGCCCATTAACAGGTAAGTTAAATATTATATTCATTTTATACAAAAGCGTATATTGTAAAAAAATGTTCATGTATGTCAAAAAAGATGTTCATACGTACATGAATAAAATGTTCATACGTGTCTATATAAATATTCGTATGTATCTAAATAAATGTTCATACAATAGAAAAGTTGTTTTTATATATGATAAAAATGTCCATACAAGTATAATAAATGTTCATGTGTATCTATATGAATGTTCATACGTATCTAAATAATATTCAAGTGGTAGAAAAGTTGTTTCTATATATGATAAAATTTGTTTATACAGAAAAGTAAACATATTCCAACGGAAAAAAAAAGTTCATGGTACATAAAAGTGTGACAAAAATAGGAAAAAGGAAAAGAAATGAAAAAAGGAAAAAATAGAAAAACAAGAAAAAATAAAAAGTAAACCGAAGAAACCAGAAGATAAACCTAACTGGAAAAAACCAACGAAACTGTTGAGGTCATTGGACTCGGATACCCTCACGGGGGTAGAACGAGGCCCATCCGGCCTAGGACGGCCCAGCGCGAGGACTCAGCGTACGACAGAAACCAGGACGTCTCATCAACTTGGAGTACAAGACAAGTCAAGATAAATTGTTCCGGAGTCCTCGGGATATCTTTGTAACCGGCTCAGATCGAATCTAGTGAAAGGGCATTTCTATCCCTAAGTGGCTTTTGGGTGTTTGTTAACGACATAACTGAAATCTTACCGTGTGCTAAAATACTTTAGGTACATTTGATGAAAAGCACAAGACGGTGATCGACCCCTCAAAAAGGAGAAAAGATCGAAGACGGTGTCCGTAGATTCTTTGTTTTTGAGTCGTAGGGCATCCGCACTATCAAGAGGAGTTGCTCGATGGAAGGTGTGGGAAAATCTTATCACATACACAAACCTAGATTTGCACCCACTAAACCTTCCTATGGAAAGTTGGAGAAACTCTTAAAGCCTAGCCGTTGTTTGGAAATGAGTCCGGAGACTCCGGTGTGTGCAGGTCGGTGATTCCGGTCTTTCCTGTCCGGAGACTCCGGTGTGTGCACGCTGAAGACTCCGGTCCTACCAGACCAGAGACTCTGGGATTTATTTCCAGACTTAGGCTCCCAAGAGCTGCACCAAGTGGTGCGACTCTCGGGTGCCCTGTCCGGAGTTTTGCCCGGAGACTCTTGGAGTCATCTGCCAGGTCGGAGACTCCGGTGTCTCCAGGTCGGAGACTCCGGGCTAAGGGCGTGTTCAGATGTGGTCCGGCTTCTCCAAACTCCTCCGATCCAGCTTCCCGCAGCAACTTCTACGTCCAGAACGGATGTGGAACGGAGCTTGTTCGGGTGGCACAGGTATGGGCGGCGGCGGCTGGTGGCACAGGGATGGGCGGTGGCGGCGGGTGATGCTAGGTCATGGGACGGGAGCAGAGTGAGATTGGATCGAGGGGGAGTCGCTCGGGAGGAGAATAGAAAAGGAGGTCGAACAGTTTTTTGACTAGGCGGTGGCATATCCTCCGTAATATCTCGCTGCTCCGCGATCCGCTGCTCCGAGGATCCCCGAAACTGGTGCTCCGAAAATTGTACAGCATAAACGCCCAGCTTCGCGGATCTAGCTCCGTGGATCTGGCATGTTCGGCACTGCTCCGGAAGCTGGAAGCCGGACCACATCCGAACACGCCTAAGGGTGTGTTTGGTTGGGTGGCTAGCCACCAAGTGGTTAGTGGTTAGTGCAAAGGGGCATGATAAAAAAGAAGTGATGAATTGGTTCTTTTGGCAAAAAAAAACATTTTTTTTTAATATTCCATTATGCTTAGCTAAATTATCTTTTGTTAAAATAACTAAAATAACTCCTCTGCATAAATACTAAAATAACTCCTCTGCATAAATACTAAACGAGTAGAGTAGTAGAACTTGTAGTGTAACATTTGGTGATAACATAGCATCAGGGGCGGACTCCCCAGCTGGACCAATCGGAAGGGTTTTAGCCCATAGATTCAGTAACCAAGTGGTTTTAGGATTTCATCTATCCGGTATGTCTTCACCCTTTAGTTTTAATATAACAGCTATACGTGGTATGGTCTTGTTTTGAGATGGTCTAAGATTGTACAATACTATAGTTAGCTCGTGCCCAAATCCCGAGTGGTAAAAATTCCTGGCTCCGCCCCTGCATAGCATAACATTGGGCTGCTGCTGATAGGGCGTTGTCGCCGGTGGTGGCTACAAAATCTTCATCCTCTTCCTCCCACTTGCATTGTACACTCGGAGCAATGACCAGCCAACCTCATAAATACCCTGCACACTGGTACTAGCTAGAGCCGTAGTAAGAATCAGGGTTAGAGAAAGGCACACACCAGGCCTCGAGCAATGGACGAGGAGGGGAAGAGGGTGTCCTTCACGGGGCTGTTCCGGTACGCCGACGGCACGGACCTGCTGCTGATGCTGGTCGGCACGGTGGCCGCGCTGGGCAACGGCGTGTCGCAGCCGCTCATGACGGTCATCTTCGGCGACATCATCGACGACTTCGGCGGCGCCACCACCGACAACGTCCTCCACCGCGTCAACAAGGTGAGCCCCACCGCCACCTTTCCTACCAGCTCGGCTTCTTCCACCCTCGACACGCCATCCGTAACAAGAACGGCGTTCGTTCGGGTTACCCTGCTCCTCGAGAAAGCTCCGGGAAATCTGGCTGCCCGTACCGGAGAACGATGTTTTTGCATTCGCTTCCCATTTCTTCCATTAATTTTTCTGTCGCACCACCATTAGCTGTCGCCGTCGTCCCACAAGCTCCTGTCATTGGCAAGCGAAGCTTCAGTCGAAGCGTGTGAGTACCCGATGTGCTATGGGATTGGTGATTTTTCTGGTTTTGGGAGACAAGGGATTAGATGAGGAACCGATGGATGCGTTCGTTTTTTCAATTCGACTCGATGCGTTCTCTCGTGAAGGCAGGGAAGGGGTGACGAGCGGTTGTGTCAAAGAAAAGTGGTACTGACATGTGGGCTCCAGTTTAAACGGTATGTCAAAGAAAAGCGGTAACTAGATTAACTGATCCACACAATTGTGTTGCATGATATATAGCGTTCTCTTCTGCATAGATCTACAAATTTTAGAAATCGGAATTCAGAAATTGGACCGCAGGTTATCTTAATAAGTGTTCTTTTGGACATCTTATTTGTATTCTGAGTTTACACCAAGGTTAACACATCTGGTCGTTGTGGATTTGTCATAACTAGAGTCCAACATTTGCAAGAATTTCTAGCAACTTGAATTCTTCAACCATGCATCGACAGTCACTTAGTCACACAATATAGTTAGATTTATTTCCTTGCATATACAACATTGTTGCAAGACAATGAAGACATGAATAAATTTTCACCCTGTTGTCTGTTTCCTTTTTGCAGGCCGTTCTAAGCTTTGTCTACTTGGCCATCGGAACAGCAGTAGTCTCCTTTCTCCGTAAGTATGAGCAGACTTTGTCAACTTCATATGTGTTTGCACTTTGCAGAACCTACTGGCAGCTGATCATAGTTGCTGCTAGTTACTGAACATGATTGCTGTCTCAGGGAGACAGGGAAATAATGAGTTTAGTATATAAGTATGAGAAAAGGACAGTTAATACCCTATAAGTATTTCAAATATGCTACTTGTCATCATGGTGCAAAGTCCAAATTGTGTTCCTATAATTCTTGTCCAAATAGTATAGAAATACCGCTGAATATAGAAAAAAACAGGGTCCAAAGGTTTTATATTTCAACTGAAAGGTGACAGATGGAGAAACATATGAAAATTTTAACAGCAAGTGTGGCGCCTTTATTCTGTTTACAACCGAATGAAGGATAAGCTGAAGCAGGATTCCACATGCTTAAGCCATATATAGTTCTCATGTCAAAGGTAGAATAACTGTCAAGCCAACTTGCCTGTGCAGAGGTGGCATGCTGGACAATTACCGGCGAAAGGCAGGCGGCACGCATTCGCTCCCTATACCTCAAATCTGTCTTGAGACAGGATATATCGTTTTTTGACGTAGAAATGACAACTGGACAAATAGTGTCAAGAATGTCTGGTGATACTGTGCTAGTTCAGGATGCTATTGGTGAGAAGGTAAGGACTTTCTCCATGTCAAATGAAGAGCACATAAGTAAAATTGTGTCCATTACATTCCAACTCATAAAAACTGACATAATTGACTACTGCAGGTTGGCAAGTTTCTACAACTTGTGGCTACTTTCATCGGTGGTTTCGTTGTAGCTTTTGTCAAAGGATGGCTTCTATCTCTTGTCATGTTGGCATGCATACCTCCGGTTGTAATTGCTGGAGGAGCAGTGGCAAAAGTGCTATCTACAATCTCTAGCAAAGGTCAAGCATCATACGGTGATGCAGGGAACGTTGTTGAACAGACAATTGGAGCCATAAAAACAGTAAGTTCAGTTCGCACAGCAATTTATATAATGGCTAGTATAAACGTTTACATGGGGAAAAGAGGGGTTCTGGGTTCTGAATTGTTGAGTACTCACTAGTTGTCTTGTGGGTATATCTGTGAAATAGGTTGTCTCTTTCAATGGGGAGAAGCACGCCATCAGAGCATACAATAAACTCATACACAAGGCATACAAGACTACTGTGGAGGAAGGACTTGCCAATGGCTTTGGCATGGGTTCTGTTTTCTTCATATTCTTCTCTAGCTATGGTTTAGCCATATGGTACGGTGGAAAGTTGATACTTAGCAAAGGATACACAGGAGGAAATGTCATCAGTATCTTGTTTGCTATCATGACTGGGGCAATGTGAGTTATTTATCTTGAAGTAGAATTCATATCATAATGATGCTTCACATCACATCATTAATACTGATAATTTCCAACTGTGTGTTGCAGGTCTCTAGGCATGCAACCCCGTGTATGACAGCCTTTGCAGAAGGACAATCTGCAGCACACAGATTGTTCACAACAATTAAGAGGAAACCAGAGATTGATCCTGATGATAAGACTGGTAAGCAGTTAGAAGATATCAGAGGTGACGTTGAGCTGAAGGATGTGTATTTTAGCTACCCAGCAAGACCTGAACAACTGATATTTGATGGATTCTCCTTACGTGTGTCTAGTGGCACTACAATGGCTATAGTTGGAGAGAGTGGAAGTGGCAAGTCAACTGTGATTAGTCTTGTAGAGAGATTTTATGATCCGCAGGCTGGTGAGGTTTTGATTGATGGGATCAATATCAAGAGTTTACAGCTTGATTCAATAAGAGGGGAAATTGGTCTTGTTAGCCAAGAGCCCTTGCTCTTTATGACCTCAATTAAAGATAATATAACGTATGGCAAAGATGATGCAACATTTGAAGAGATCAAGAGAGCTGCTGAGCTCGCCAATGCAGCAAATTTCATTGATAAGTTGCCAAATGTGCGTGACACGTTCAATAAGTTGTGTAAATTCAAGTTCTTCTGTTTGAGTTGACTGCTAATTAATATTTACTTTTATCTCATGCCAGGGTTATGACACAATGGTTGGCCAACGTGGTGCTCAGCTTTCAGGGGACAGAAGCAAAGGATTGCAATTGCAAGAGCAATCATTAAAAACCCCAAAATACTTTTGTTAGATGAGGCTACTAGCGCATTGGATGTGGAGTCAGAGAGAATAGTTCAGGAGGCACTGAATAGGATCATGGTGGACAGAACGACGCTTGTGGTTGCACATCGTCTGACTACTGTCAGGAATGCTGATTGCATATCAGTTGTTCAACAAGGAAAGATAGTTGAACAAGGTCAGATTCCATTCCCATCACTCACCTTTTATAAATCACCTCTTTGTCATAGGACACATATTTCAACTAAACTGATCAATTTCCTACACAAATGTATGTTTCATATAGGTCTCCACGATGAATTGGTACTAAACCCAGATGGTGCTTACTCTCAACTTATTAGACTTCAAGAAAATCATGAAGAAGAGCAGAAAATAGACCGTCGAATGTTGGACCCATGGTCTAAAAGTACAAGCTTGTCATTGAAGCGGTCAATTAGTAGAGGTTTTGCAGGGAATAGTAGTGGACATTCTTTCACCCTCCCCTTCGGGCTGCCTGGCTCAGTTGAATTGCCTGAAGGAAATGATACACATGGGGAGAATCCGAAAGAGTTGGATGGTGATGGTGAGGTTCCCAAGAAAGCTCCTATGGGACGGCTAGCACGTCTTAACAAGCCAGAGCTACATATCATTCTGTTAGGATCCCTAGCTGCAGCAGTTCATGGAGTGCTTTTCCCAATGTTTGGCATAATGATTGCCAGTGCCATTAAAACTTTCTATGAGCCACCAGATAAACTCCGAAAGGATTCTAGTTTTTGGGCTTTGATGTGTGTTGTGCTGGGTATCTTGTCGATAATCTCAATACCAGCAGAGCTCTTCTTGTTTGGAATAGCTGGAGGGAAGCTTATAGAGCGCATCCGTGCTAGGTCGTTTCGAAGCATTGTGCACCAAGAAGTGGCTTGGTTTGATGATCCTAAGAATTCCAGGTTTGTTACAGCTTTTCTCTTGGTTTCTCCATCCTCTAGATTTTGTGAGCTTTACTTTCAGGTGCTAACTACCGAATTATATCTTACAGTGGAGCACTTGGTGCAAGACTGGCAGTTGATGCTTTGAATGTACGGCGTTTAGTGGGAGATAACTTGGCTTTAACAGTTCAGATTATCGCTACACTTATCACAGGATTTGTCATTGCTATGGTAGCTGACTGGAAGCTCTGTTTAGTCATCCTCTGTGTGATTCCATTAGTGGGTATTCAAGGTTATGCCCAAGTGAAGTTTCTGAAGGGTTTCAGTCAAGATGCTAAGGTAATCCATGTTCTTCTAGTGATATGATATTTTACAAACAATTACTAAAAATAAATGTTACTCCGAGCAGCTCCATATAAGCTGTTGCTTTGGACATAAGCACGGTGCAACTTTGACCACTAATCTATTGTAATATATTAAAAAAGGCACAACAAAAAATCTGCATCTATCCAAAACAACACCCTGTAGGAAAACCGGAAGGAGTAATGAAGTAGAGAATGTTCAGTTTCGAACTGTCAACCTAGACTCCTAGCTAATTAAATACATGTGCTTTGCCACGGTTAAAAATATATCACCGGTCACGTTAAACCATTCATCAGCTCAGCCTGCTTCACATATCTCCTACACTGTCACGCTCGTCTCAGTTCCACCTTGGCCGACATCATGCGTCCACTTTCATGCTCGGATAAATACCTTACATCGTGCCCTCGGCTCTACAACCACGCATAGTCGTTAAGGTCGCAGTGTTCAGTTAGTTAGGTTGCTATTTTTCTGTTGGGGATTTTTAGCAAGGTGAGTTAGAGAGGTGGGAGAGGAGGATGAACCACCATAAACTCCCATTCATATAATAGTAAGATAAGATAAAGATGATTCGATCAAGTTTATAAAGTTCAGTCATTTTTTAATCAAGAGTACTCTAGATAATTGCTTTCACTATCTGGAAACTTGTTAAGCTACTGATAATGAATTGCTGGTTCTCTAGATGATGCATGAAGACGCAAGTCAAGTGGCCACAGATGCAATTAGTAGTATCAGGACCGTAGCTTCTTTTGTTCTGAAAAAAGAATTACAGGAATATATGATCAGAAATGTGAAGCCTCGATGAATCAAGGAGTAAGAACAGGAATAGTTGGAGGCATTGGATTTGGTTTCTCATTCTTGATGATGTACCTTACGTACAGTCTTTGCTTCTATGTTGGAGCACAATTCATGCGCCACGGGCAATCAGATTTTGGTGGTGTTTTCAAGGTATGTAAATGCATTATTTCAGAAGTAATGTTTCTTCTTCACATGAGTTGCCTTTTTCATATTCAGTTTTTTCAGTCTTGATCCTTCCATCCTTAACCACAGTCACCACTTTCACGAGTTTATTCACATAGTAAGTCATTTGCAGGTTTTGTTTACACTAGTTTTAGCGACTGTGGGTGTATCTCAAACAAGTGCAATGGCCACTGATTCAACAAAAGCAAAGGATTCAGCTATCTCCATATTTGCTTTACTTGACCGAGAGCCTGAAATCGACTCAAGCAGCAATGAGGGTTTGCCATTAGATGAGGTCAAGGGCAACATTGATTTCCAACATGTCAGCTTCAAGTACCCAACTCGCCCAGATATTCAGATCTTCAGTGACTTTACCCTGCACATTCCCTCTGGCAAGGTTAGCCTACTTTTCCTATCATCATCAAATTGTTATATCTTCTACAGTGAAGTACTTAGCAGCTTACTTGCGTTATGGTTTTATATAGACTGTTGCACTTGTTGGAGAGAGTGGTAGCGGCAAGTCAACAGTAATCGGACTGTTGGAGCGATTCTACAATCCCGATTCAGGTACCATCTCATTGGATGGAGTGGAAATCAAGAGCTTAAACATCAATTGGTTGAGGGACCAAACGGGGCTGGTGAGCCAAGAGCCTGTACTCTTCAACGACACAATCCGTGCGAACATAGCCTATGGTAAGGATGGGGAAGTCACCGAGGAGGAGCTCATTGCGGCAGCGAAGGCATCCAATGCACATGAGTTCATATCAAGCCTTCCCCAAGGATATGACACCACCGTTGGGGAGAGGGGGATACAGCTATCGGGTGGACAGAAGCAGCGAGTGGCTATTGCGAGGGCCATACTGAAAGACCCTAAGATACTACTACTTGATGAGGCAACTAGTGCCTTGGATGCAGAGTCTGAGCGGATTGTGCAGGATGCCTTGGATCATGTGATGATTAGCAGGACCACTGTTGTTGTGGCGCACCGCCTCACGACGATCAAAGGTGCTGATATAATCGCAGTTCTCAAGGATGGTGCAATAGCGGAGAAAGGAAGACATGAGGCGCTGATGAACATCAAAGATGGAGTGTACGCTTCACTAGTAGAACTTCGTTCAGCGTCATCATAATACCTAGGATCAGATTTGGTTCCTATCTCTACACGGTGTACATCTACCTTGACCCCTTTTTGTTGTTGTTCCTGTAATCGTGCTACATTATTAATCTTAGGGACTTGAAGAGGAATTCGAGAGGCAATCTGCTATTTCCTGTATTGATGTAGTCTAAGATTGTAAGCATTTCGACGGAAAGCTTCTGCTTCTTCTGATTTTGATTTTAATCTTCAAATGTACATTTCCCATGTAGATGTGTAAATCTTTACTATTAAATTGAAATCGGACGTGATGGTGATGGTACGTCTGCACTTTTACAATTTAGCCCCTCTAGATATGTTGGTAGCTGTCCGCGTCGACTTCCTTCCACGATTTTAACATAAAGATTTATTACCTGTCCTGGCCCAAGCCTTGCAATTGTTATATCTTCATACTTCACACCAAGAGGCCTTTCAGACGTCTTCTGTTGGCTTTGACCAAAGGATGTGTAGGTCTTCTGTTTGTCCCCAGATTGCGCAGGAGATGCAATAGTCAATTGGCTACCTTCTGGCAACCACTCCAATTGACCAGACTTCACTGAAAGTCAATAAAGCTGTAAGCACTTGATATACTACAAAATCCCAACCATATCCCATAAATAAAACTGGATAATGCTAAACATGATAAAGAAGTACAACAAGAGAACTAAAACTGAAATGTTTAATTTATCATTGACTTGAGATAAAGGTATTTAGCAAAGTAACTTCTTGATGACGATTAACATATGACATTACAATATAGGGCACTGCATGTTCTCCAAGTAAGATGAATAAGCAGAAGTACAGTACCGAGAACCAAATATCCACCGTTCACTTAGGTGGCATTGTAACAATATATTTATAAGGATAAGCAAGGACACGCGCTTCAAAATAAATGAACTAAAACGATACAGCAGAATAAGCTAGAGCTGATTATTGGGGAAGAAATAGTTTGTTGAACGATATACATTAAGGGAAAAAATCCTAACGGAGAAAAGTATTAATAAACTATACTAGGGTCCAGGTTGCAGGTGAATGAGATATACCTGTAAGACATTGGGAACCCTTTTCACATGAAACATGCAGTTTGTATACAATAGTATTCCTTTCATTTGGGACATCATATACAAAACAAAATAAAAGCATAAGATGGCCCTTATTGTAAAAATGCAACACTGTTTATGAATGTGAAACAACAGAAATTTATGTCACTGACCGGAGATATATTAAAAAAGCCTTGGATCTGCATCAAGTGGAACAAGGCCTAGTCGATGTGAAAGGACCTCATCTGCTATAACTGAGGTGTTGTCAACCATGAGGACCTTCTCAATAGTCATTGTAGGAACCTATGAATTAATATTACACATCTAACACTTGGATATTGAACCGGAACCGAAACATATATGACTTGCTAGAATAATTTTCGAGATGGTACAGATGACAGCAATGTGCATACCTCTGCAATGAGGATTCTACGAAAAGCATTAGCTATCGATGCATCAACACCAATCATATCAAACTCCATATCATCCTCTGTAAGTCGATTTATCTTGATTTTAAAGTCATTGCAGAACTTCTCCACTGATACACTATTATCAACTCCCATAGCAGCAAAAGCACCCGAGTATTGCAACCCTTCTGTCTTTCGAAACATAAATGACAAAGCATACAAAATTAAAGATCGATCTAATTATATGTCATCATCCAATAGTAATAAAAAGAAAATTCTGCTTCAAACATGAAATGCCAAACTGTATTTAAAGTAGCACCATTTTGCCAGCAGAATTATAAAGCAATATACCAAATACTGCAAAACTGAAAATGGTATTTTTGGCTAGCAACCAAATTCAAAGTAAATACCTTCACATATTCAATCTTTTTTACTATAAGGAACAAAAATTAACAAGCAAATATGTTTAAGGTATATGTTCAAGCCTTTAACAACAGCACATCAAACGATGATGCAAAACAAAAGCACCTTCATTTCTATATTATACTAATCAGCCAATTAGATGTTCAAAGATAGAATGCTTCATGTTTCTATGAGAAATTAGGTTCCTAAATAAGAAATTTGCAGAGCACATGATTTGATTGTGGAACAAATAATTTAACCGCGGAAAAATGCATAACGGTGTATGAAAATCACTAAGATGTAAGGAAGCAAAAGACAGGGGTGGCATATACATGAGTGGGGGCATCGGCCTTGCAGACAACACGGGTGCGCTGGAGCTCAAGGTGGTCCGGAAGCTTGTTTCGCGATTGTGTGGGCAGATCATCCATGTCCTTAGCACATTTGGCACCCATGCTTCCTTGCCCTCTGAGCAAATGAATACCAGGACAATTCTCGTTCCATTAATGATACTGTAGAAGCATATACATTACATGATTAATTTGATCACAAGACGAATTCTGAGAAGCTAGGTACATATTTGTGTCCCAATATTCTTAAGGCAGGAAATACAAACATTTGAACTTTGTGATTTAGATATAGCAAGGAACTTTTTTGGGCGGTGGATGTAGGAAGGTATCCATGCACCACCAGTTAGCTGAACATTTATCATATTCTTCATGCTGCAATCACAGACATCTTATAACACAATTTCCCCAGTAGTAAAACATGTAATGCAGTTATCAATAATAAAACATGACTAGATTCAAGCACGACATTTTGTGACGAATCCAAATTGTAGTTAAGATAGGCAGGCAGCAAAACTGGCATTCGAGAAAGCAAAGTGCATGTGAACAAGCAGTGTGGCAAAGGCCATAACTCATAAGTCATAACTTAGGGGCCAGTAAGACCAGCACAGACCACCTAACGAGACCAATCAATTCAAAATAAGAAGTAAAATTCGGGTAACATAAAAATAAACACAAGAATGGTATGATCAAACATGGCAAGAATGGTATGACATATCATAACAGCATTATCGTTTGTCTATAGCATAAACAACAAATCCATCATCACCTTCACACCCTGTCGCCGGAGGAGGTAGAGGTGGCGAGCTCCTGGCCACCGCTCGAGCTGCTGGACGCACAACACGCTCCTGGTCGAGGTCGAGGTTGAGGAGGCGGGCGGGGGAGAGGACTGCGAGCTCCTTGCCACCGAGCTGACCTCCTGGCCACCGACGGCCGGTTGTGGACGGCCGGAGGAGGATCTTGCGGGGGAGAGAGGGATGCGGCGGGGGAGAGAGGGATGCGGCGGGGAGAGGCTGCCGGCGGCTGGGAGAGAGGCGGGGCCGGGGAGAGGTGGCTGGCGGCGGCACAGGTCGTGCGGGTGGCGACTCGCGACTCGAGTCCAGGTCGGCCCGTTGCGGGATTTTGGGCCAGATATTTTGAGGTTGGCCTCGGATGGCATTTTTTCAGCTACCGACTACTAATCGTGCACGTGCACACGTGTAATCTTAGAAATTTCTAGCTCATCCTAATTTAGCAGATAATTATTAAACAAATCAATGGAGTGGTCTAATAATATACCCCCTCCGTTACACTTATTTCCGGACAGAGGGAATACTAATCTAAAATATAAACAAAGGGTTTAACAATGCGAAAATTCATTTCGGTGCCCGAGCTCACCTACTCCTGCGCACTTTCGAACTTCAAAAAAAATACAACAACAATTCAAAAAAAATCTGAAAAAATGGACAACAAACATATGACAGTTTACTAAGTATGTTTGAATGTCAAACATACTTAGTAAACTGTCATATGTTTGTTGTCCATTTTTTTCAGATTTTTCCGAAATGTTTTCGTATTTTTTTTGAATTTCGCAAGTGCGCAGGAGCAGGTGAGCTCGGGAGCCAAAATAATCCAGGTAACTTGTGCTCTAAATCCAGGTGCAATCTTAAACTTCTAACCTCTCACAGTTTGTAACCCGACCGACATGATGCGACGCCATGAAAAAAACGTAATTCAAGCCAGGAATTATCGCTTGTAGAACAATGTTAAGGTGGAACGAAATATTTGTAGTTTCAACGCATCTAAAAAATAACCATAGTCAAGTATAGTGATAGTTATTTGATGCAGGTCGAACACGAAGAGAATGAAGCAGCCAACTGAACGAGATGATAACTAAATCTACATCAAATTGGTTTTAGAAAAAATGTAAATAACGACATAAACAAACATATAAGCTAAACGATCTTACTAACTTGCAAGATGAGTGATACGTCTCCAACGTATCTATAATTTTTTATGTTCCATGCTTGTTTTATACCAATTGCTACATGTTTTGCATCTATTTTATGTCACTTTTATACATTTTCCGGGACTAACCTATTAACAAGATGCCGAAGTGCCAGTTCCTATTTTCTGCTGTTTTTGTATTCCAGAAAAGCTAGTCTGGAAATATTCTCGGAATTGGACGAAACTTCACGGACATCCCTATTTTTCCAGAAGACACCAGATGGAGCAAAGATGCAACGGAGGAGGCCCACAGGGAAGCCACACGCCACCAGGGCGCGGGCCCCCCTCTGCCGCGCCCTGGTATGGTGTGGGCCCCACGGGCTCCAGCCGCCGCCCTTTCGCCTACTTATTCCCCCCGAGAAAATAACCCTAGGCACCCGAGCCATTATCCACGAAAAGTTTCAGAGACGCCGCCACCGTCAACCCTAGCTCGGGAGGGTTCAGAACCTCTTCCCGGCACCCTGCCGGAGAGGGGAATCGTCACCGGAGGCTTCTACATCGCCATGCCTGCCTCCGAGTGATGCGTGAGTAGTTCATCCTTGGACTACGGGTCCATAGCAGTAGCTAGATGGTTGTCTCTCCTATTTGTGCCATCATGTTTAGATCTTGTGAGCTGCCCTACATGATCAAGGTCATATTATTGTAATGCTACATGTTGTGTTTGCTGGGATCCGATGAATATTGAATATTATGTCAAGTTGATTATCAATCTATGCCCTATGTTATTTATGATCTTGCATGCTCTCCGTTGCTAGTAGATGCTTTGGCCAAGTAGATGCTTGTGACTCCAAGAGGGAGTATTTATGCTAGATAGTGGGTTCATGCCTCCGTTTAATCTGGGACAGTGACAGAAAGTTCTAAGGTTGTGGATGTGCTGTTGCCACTAGGGATAACCTAACGATGCTATGTCCACGGGCATATGTGTTTGTTTACATTACGCACTTTACTTAATGCGATTATCCGTTGCTTGCAACTTAATACCAACGGGGGACTCGGATGACAACCCGGCGGTGGATTATTAGTCATAGACGCAGTTGGATAACGGTCTATGTATTATGTCGTAATGCCCAATTAATATCATAGTAATCATCATGCATGTATTGCATTGTCATGCGCTCACTATTTGTCAATTGCCCAGCTGTAATTTGTTTACCCAACATGTTAGTATCTTTATGGAGAGACACCACTAGTGAACTGTGGACCCCGGTCCATTCTTTTACATGATTAAACCACAAACTGCAAACTGTTCCTTTTTCATTCGCTGCAATTTAATACTCATTTTCCACACGAGACGTTTAATCCTTTGTTTTCAGCAAGCCGGTGAGATTGACAACCTCACTGTTTCGTTGGGGCAAAGTACTTTGATTGTGTTGTGTGCAGGTCCACGTTGGTGATCGAGTAACGGCGCCGCCAAAACCTTCTGAAGAATCGCTACTCCTACTGGTTCGATAAACCTTGGTTTCATACTGAGGGAAAACTTGCTGCTACTACATCAACCTTCCTCTTGGGGTCTCCCAACGAGCAAGTACGTCTTGCATCAAGCTTTTTCTGGCGCCGTTGCCGGGGAGAGCAGTCTTCTGCAAGGGGAGTTTCACACTTCCAATCTCTTTACTTTGTTTTTGTCTTGCTTAGTTTATTTTATTTTATCTTGTTTGCTTTCAATTATCAAAAACACAAAAAAATTAGTTACTTGCATTTAGTTTATTTTCAGTTTTTTCCTGTTAGTTATTATGTCTAGCTCTTTACTTGCTATCAATGGTTACTTTCCTTGAAACTAGTCCTATGGCTGAAAACAACATGAGAGAGCTTTATGAAATTTATCTTGAGTTGGGACATGAAGTGTTTGAAGAGAAAATTAAAAAGCCTATGGAACTTTATTTGCATAACAATCATGATAGTAGCAATGTTATTAGCATACATTCTTTGAACACCATTATTGCTAATGCCATGGAAAGCTCTAAGCTTGGGGAAGCTGGTTTTGATAAAAATGATATTTTTAGTCCCCAAGCTTGGAGGAGGAAGAATGCTATATTGAATGTCATGATTCTATTGAAATATCTCCTTTTGATAAATTTGAAGTAAACAATCCTTGACTCAGTAAAGGAAATTGCAGAAAGTAAAAATGTGCTCCCTAATGTTATATATGATAATGCTCTTGATGATGGTCCTATATTGCCTAATGATATTAATTATACTATTATTGTCAAAAGTGGGTTTGATAACCCCACTATTTTGAGCTTAATAAAAATTATGTGTTTGTAGATCATGAAAAGCATGCTTTATGTGATAGTTATTGTTGAGTTTGTTCATGATGCTACTGAAAATTATTTTGAGAGAGGAAAATATGGTTATAGAAATCTTCATGTTATTAAATTTCCTCTCTTTATGATGAAAGTTTTGAGCTTTCTCTTGTGTTGCTTCTATATGATTTTTGCTTTAAGACCTAATGGTCCGTTGAAAGTTTTGAAGTTGCACTTGTTTTGCCTTCCTATGCTAGTCACTTTGTGCTTAATTGACTTGTTTTCTTATAAGACTCCTATGCATAGGAAGAGTGTTAGATTTAAACATGTTTTATATATGCTCCTTGATGCTCTCTTTTGTTTCAACTCCATCTTTATGTGAGCATCATAAAAATCACTATGCCTAGCTAAAAGGCATTAAAGAAAGCGCTTTTGGGAGGCAACCCATTATCTTTTATTTTCAGTTTAGTCAAGGAGTTTGTTTACTTCTGTAGCAACTCCTTTGTATCTTTATTTTCTCGCATTGTTGTGCCAAGAGTAGCCTCTAATGTTAAGGTGCTTAATTTTGATTGCTGCGCAGAAACAGATTTTTGCTGTCACTGTACGAAAATTAAAATCACCAGATTGTTAAAAAATCTGAAATTTTTGTGCGTAATCTTTATGAATGTCTGAATCTTTCATTAGTTCAAGTTTTCGATCTGAGCGTCGTAAGTGCCTCGAAAAAATTCGTCTTTGCGGACTGTTCTGTTTTAGACAGATTATGCCTTTTTATTTTGCATTCTCTCTTTTACTAGTGTTGAGTGAAATTCTTTTTTGGGTGGAAGAGCTTCACATAACATCAGTGGCTGTAGCTAATGTTTAAAGTAACAAATCATATTGCGTCTTTATAGAACATGTGAGTTTTTGATTTGCACTAACCCTCTAATGAGATTACTTTGAGTTTGGTGTGACGGAAGTTTTCAAGGGTCAAGAGAGAAGGTGATATAGGATCAAGAAGAGTGAAGAGCTTAAGCTTGGGGAGGCTCCCATGGATCTCCCCAGCATATTTCAAGAAGACTCAAGCGTCTAAGCTTGGGGATGCCCAAGGCATCCCCTTCTTCATCGCAAATTATCAGGTCATCTCTAGTGAAACTATATTTTAATTCTTTCACATCATATGTGCTTTTCTTGGAGCGTCTGTGTGCTTTTATTTTCAGTATTGCTTTTATTTTCAATAAAGCTTGACTGGACCCTAGCATTCTTGATTGGGAGAGAGACACGCTCCGCTTTTTCATGAGAATACTCCTATTCTTCACTTATATTTGTTGAGTATTCATATCTAGCGCTGTTCAGCTTTTAGCTCTTGTTTTCATGTATCTCTTTCAGAGCTATTAGCTTTCTTTTGTAGAAAGTACTCTCTTGCTTCACTTATATTTGTTTGGAGAGTTGATTAAATAAATTGATTGGTGTTTGGTTGGTTCAGAAAATGTTGCATGTGGTAATTGGTATAAGGAAAAACTTGCTTAATCTTGTAGATCACTAATGGATAACTTGATGCTTGTCAATTGTTTTGAGTTAACAAGTAGATCATGATTAAATTGTGCATCACATGAGTTAAGCCTATTAGTGAAGAACTACCGTAAAGCTTGTTGAAAATTTGGTTTGCATCGGTGGTACCTCTAAGGTCTAGATATTTTCTAATAACGGGTTTGGTTAACAAGGAAGACGGTATGAAGTCTTATAACGTTTGCAATATGTTTGTCATATAAAACTTGGTGTACGGGTTGATATTCTTGTTTGCTTACATAAACCTTGCTAGCCTAAACTCTGTACTGAGAGGGAATGCTTCTCGTGCATCCAAATCCTTGAGCCAAAATCCATGCCATTTGTGTCCACCATAACTACCTATATGTGGTATTTCCTTGCCACTCCAAGTAAATTTTTCATGTGCTACCTTTAAATTATTCAAAATGTTATTATTCCCTTTTTGTGTCAATGTTTACTAGCTCATGAGGAATTAGTGTGGTTATTCTTTATTCTGGTTGTCAATGGACTTTTACACCTGGACTAGTGGCATATACATCCGCTTATCCTAATTGCAAAAAGAGCTGGCAACGGGGTGCCCAGTCCCAATTAATTACAACTTTAACCAATTAATTCTCTTCACACTTTTGCCCTGATTCATCAGTAAGCAATGACAAACAGTGAAATACTGAATGTGTGTAAACCAAAGAGAAAAGGGATGATCTGCCTTGCTGGTAGAAATAACGTCCTTCATGGGAGCCGCTCTTAAAGTCCGTTTGACAGGTAGAATACTGTTCTCACCCGCTACCATTCGTTGACAATTAACAACACCTCTCAAAAATAGATACTCCTCCATGGTATGTGATTGATGGAAGGCACCCGAGGATTCGGTTAGCCATGGCTTGTGTTAGCAAGGTTGGGAGGAGTATCAAATATTTTATGCAATCTCTATATGCTTTCAAAAACCTAAAAGCTCTAGCACATGATTTAATCCCTGCTTCCCTCTGCGAAGGGCCTTTCTTTTACTTTTATGTTGAGTCAGTTTTCCTATTCTTTCTGTCTTCCACAAGCAAACACTAGTGTCAATTTGTTACAACATGGTTATATGCAACGTATTGGACTTGTTATACTACTTTGTGTTGACATATCCATGAGATAAATATGTTGAAAGTTGAAGCAAATGCTGAAACTTAATTCTTCCTTTGTGTTGATTGAATACCTTTTATAGAAACTATTGCTTTATGAGTTAACACTATGCAAAACTTTGATGCTTGTCTTGAAAGTACTATTCATGAAAACGTTTGCTTGTGTGATTCATTGTTTACTCATTATCTATTGATAGCAAATTATAGACCATTGACTTGGATCACTTCATTCATTTACATGTGCCTTGCAATATTATTTGATCAAGATTATGATGTAGCATGTCACCTCAAAAATTATTTTGTTTTTATC
Organism: Poa pratensis; assembly: GCA_947311845.1. Taxonomy (NCBI): domain Eukaryota; kingdom Viridiplantae; phylum Streptophyta; class Magnoliopsida; order Poales; family Poaceae; genus Poa; species Poa pratensis. The sequence goes on from CAMZMU010000010.1 coordinate 3,842,043, forward strand.
GTTTACCTACTCGAGGACGAGCAGGAACTAAGCTTGGGGATGCTGATACGTCTCCAACGTATCTATAATTTTTGATGTTCCATGCTTGTTTTATACCAATTGCTACATGTTTTGCATCTACTTTATATCACTTTTATACATTTTTTGGGACTAACCTATTAACAAGATGCCGAAGTGCCAGTTCCTGTTTTCTGCTGTTTTTGTATTCCAGAAAAGCTAGTCTGGAAATATTCTCGGAATTGGACGAAACTTCACGGACATCCCTATTTTTCCAGAAGACACCAGATGGAGCAAAGAGCAACGGAGGAGGCCCACAGGGGCCACACGCCACCAGGGCGCGGGCCCCCCTCTGCCGCGCCCTGGTGGTGTGGGCCCCACGGGGCTCGCCAGCCGCCGCCCTTTCGCCTACTTATTCCCCCCGAGAAAATAACCCTAGGCACCCGAGCCATATCCACGAAAAGTTCCAGAGACGCCGCCGCCGTCAACCCTAGCTCGGGAGGGTTCAGAACCTCTTCCCGGCACCCTGCCGGAGAGGGGAATCGTCACCGGAGGCTTCTACATCGCCATGCCTGCCTCCGAGTGATGCGTGAGTAGTTCATCCTTGGACTACGGGTCCATAGCAGTAGCTAGATGGTTGTCTCTCCATTTGTGCCATCATGTTTAGATCTTGTGAGCTGCCCTACATGATCAAGATCATATTATTGTAATGCTACATGTTGTGTTTGCTGGGATCCGATGAATATTGAATATTATGTCAAGTTGATTATCAATCTATTCCCTATGTTATTTATGATCTTGCATGCTCTCCGTTGCTAGTAGATGCTTTGGCCAAGTAGATGCTTGTGACTCCAAGAGGGAGTATTTATGCTAGATAGTGGGTTCATGCCTCCGTTGAATCTGGGACAGTGACAGAAAGTTCTAAGGTTGTGGATGTGCTGTTGCCACTAGGGATAACCTAACGATGCTATGTCCACGGGCATATGTGTTTGTTTACATTACGCACTTTACTTAATGCGATTATCCGTTGCTTGCAACTTAATACCAACGGGGACTCGGATGACAACCCGGCGGTGGATTATTAGTCATAGACGCAGTTGGATAACGGTCTATGTATTATGTCGTAATGCCCAATTAAATATCATAGTAATCATCATGCCATGTATTTGCATTGTCATGCGCTCACTATTTGTCAATTGCCCAGCTGTAATTTGTTTACCCAACATGTTAGATATCTTTATGGAGAGACACCACTAGTGAACTGTGGACCCCGGTCCAATTCTTTTACATTGATTAAACCACAAACTGCAAACTGTTCCTTTTTCATTCGCTGCAACTTAATACTCATTTTCCACACGAGACGTTTAATCTTTTTTTCAGCAAGCCGGTGAGATTGACAACCTCACTGTTTCATTGGGGCAAAGTACCTTGATTGTGTTGTGTGCAGGTCCACGTTGGTGATCGAGTAACGGCGCCGCCAATAACCTTCTAAAGAATCGTTACTCCTACTAGTTCGATAAACCTTGGTTTCATACTGAGGGAAAACTTGCTGCTAGGCTACATCAAACCTTCCTCTTGGGGTCTCCCAACGAGCAAGTACGTCTTGCATCAATGAGACATGGAAGAACATCCAGGGGCGGAGCCAGGAATTGACCATAGGTGGGCGAAGAAGCCAATATTGATCTTGCTTGAGTTGCCTCACCTCATGCTATGCTTTTTTTTGTAAAACACAACCTAATGATTCAGGGATTTGGCTGCTCATTAGTGAACTTTGTATCGTTTATTGCGCATTTGCATATGGTATAGTATAAATTGTATTCCATTAACTTTGGGTTTTGCAAAATGGATTTCAAGTTTGCTTAGTTGACTTTCTCGTTGTCAATTTGAATATATCAATGTCTTCCGCGATGAGGTATTACTTTGAAGCTGCACGAGATAGGACATTTTCTGGACCTTGCCGTCTCCGCACAGCTCTGGCTCCACCCGAGACCTTGCCACACTTGGACCTCTTGGAGGTAGCCACGCTCCTCTCTTCCTCATGTTTCGTCCTCACTCTCCTCTTACTATGTTTTTATTTAATCCCCACAAATCCCCATTTTTGTTTGTTTAGATGCTATTTTATATGTGCTTACAAGGTGTTTGACAATAATCCAACGAGGCTGCATCTCTATTTGTAATTTTATTAAATGAACGATAGCAGGTTTGTTTGCGGTCGGTTCATTTTTTTTTTGCTTCTATACACATTTGGATTTTCTCTCTATATTCTGCATCTCCATTTGTAAGTTCTCAAAGAGATATGTTTTTGTGATGCACATGTTTGGATTACACATGAACCGTAGTAACAATATTGGTCATGGGAGACCGGTAAAATTGAAACCATATCAAGATCATATCTTTGCCTTGCGCATTCCAATTGAGTTAGATGATGACGATCTTGATCTCTTCAAGTGGACTACCTTTCTTGATTGCGCTTTGCTTGGTGAAGACACACATATCGCTCCCCCATACACCAAGATGGGAGTGCCTCTCTTAGGAAACATCTTCACATGACCATTATCTCCAAATGGCTTGCAAGCTTCAAGCATATGATATCTTCTAGATGCCCATCTTGAACTTGCACATCTCAACCTTGATGACGATCACCACTTGACGACATCCTCCATGAGCTATAAGAAATCTTCCTTTTGATGCAAGCCCATGGAGAGATACCTAACCCCAACAAAGGAATGCCACACACATATAATGGGTTAGTTCACAAATCTATATGGACAATTTCTTACCATACCATTGGATCACATGATCCTGGTATATCATTTAGCTTTGTGTGTTGATCAATTTGAATCCACTCTTTGCACTTAATCTTGATCAACCTTGTATCTTTTCTTCTTCTTGATCATATCAAATATGTCCATTATAATCAATGATCTTGATGGCATACACCTTGAATCCAACACATGGAGTTCAAGCGATGCCAATGGACAAACCTACAAGAATAACTCAACACAAACATTAGTCCATAAGGATTTTCATTAATTACCAAAACCATACATGGGGACACCATGCACTTTCAATATGGACGAGACTCATCAAAAGTCACATCACGTAAAATACGCAACCGACGACCAACGGGATCCCAACACCGGTAACCCTTGTGCTCATCACTATATCCAAGGAAGACATACTCAACAGACTGAGCAGTCAATTTGATGCGTTCTCGCGGAGCAAGGAGAACATAGCACACACATCCAAACATACAAAGAGCGGAGTAGTCAGGAGAACGACCGGAGAGACGCTCCATAGGGATACCACCCTGTAAGGCAGCCGAAGGCTGCATGTTGATAAGATAGGTGGATGCGGAAACAGCCTCAACCCAAAAGTGGGAGAAAGAGAGGCGGCGATCATCATCGCATGAGTCGTCTCAAGGAGGTGGCGATGCTTACGCTCAGCAACGCCATTCTGAGCATGGGCACCAGGACAAGAGAACTAGGCAAGAGTACCCTGCTCGGCAAGAAAACCACGCAACATCTGGGAGATATACTCACCAACCAAGTCAGCATGAAAAACACGAATGGGCGTGGAAAACTGGGTGTGAACCATGACAGCAAACCGCTTGTATGTGGAGAGAACCTCGCTGCGAGATTTCATAAAATAGAGCCAAGTGTAGCGAGAGAAATCATCAATAAATAGAACATAGTAGCGATGACCCCCTTTCGAATCGAAGGGAGCAGGACCCAATACATCAGAATGTACTAAGTCAAAAGGACGCTGAGATACTGACTCACTCGTAGGATAAGGAGACTGAGTCTGTTTGCCAAGTCTACAACTATTACAATGTAAAGAAACATCTCCAGAGACAGACCCTAAGACACCTTGATGCACTAACGATGACAAGCGAGAGCCACATATATGACCAAGTCGATGATGCCACTGCTGGAAGGACACAGAAGAGGAGGCAGCAAGAGCATGTGAACTGGCGGGTGTGGTGGCAGCGGAAGGAACACGAACCCAGTCAACCTCCCAAAGGCCCTGAGCCTCACGGCGCCGAGGGCCAGCTCCAACTAGAGCCTTGGTGCGACGATCCTGAACAGAGCAAGATTCGGTATCAAGAATGACACGACAACCAGAATCAGTAAGTTGAGCAACGGAAAAGAGATTCATGGTAAGACGGGGAACATGAGAAACACTAGGAACAGAGAAAGACGGAGTAGAAAGGGTACCACGACTAGCAACAGGAAGACGTGTGCCATCGGTAGTGAGAACATTGACAGGAGAATCAAGAGGTCGAAGAGAAGACATGGTGGAAGAATCAGAAGACATGTGAAAGGAAGCTCCAGAATCCAGAACCCACGGAGATGTACCTGACTGTGTAGGCGGCGGTGGCGGAGTAGCAGTAGTGGAAGCAGTCAGCGAGGCAATGGTGCCCGTCGAGGAAGAGCCCGAGGAAGCTAGTATACGCTTGAGCCGCACAATATCCTGGTCAGTGAGTGATGGGGTCGACGAAGGCACACGAGCCGCATTAGAGGAGCGACTCAGGTCACGCTGCTTCTTGTGACAATCAGACTATGGGTGACCCGGCTTCTTACAGTAGCCACAGAAAGTGTGAGAGCGAGGCCGGCCCGCTCCTGCAGAAGAGGGGCGCCCGCCCACCCCCCCTGAAGGAGTGGGGAGCAGCGGTGGAGCAGACAACATAGGAGCTCGGGTAGCTAGCACAGTGAGAACCGCAAGCAAACCAGCAGAACGGAGGCGTGTCTCCTCAGCTCGAATCTCTGCAAACACCTCTGATATAGGAACACGACGACCACGGGCAAGCAAGTGACCACGCCGAGGCTCAAACTCGGGACAGAGGCGAGACAAGAACTCATGAACACGCTGAAACTCCAAGTCTGACCTCACTGTCTGGCAGCATCGACAAGCACCACAAACAACAGTCCTCGAGAGTCAACCTGACGGCAGATGACAGAGCTCTGTGTGTGGAACTCATCAACAGTAGAGTCTCCCTGCTGAAGATCATGCTCCTGACGAACCACAGATAGGTAAAGAGCATCACCAGAGGGCTGATAGCGCTGACAAAGATAAGTCCACATCGCAGCAGCAGTGCCCAATCGCATAAACTCAGAAGCAAACTGAGGCAGAACACAAGCAGTGAGGACAGCAACAGCACGAGCATCATCATTGCACCACTGAGTGTAAACAGACAGAACATCTCGGTAAATGGAGAGGGACTCTGAGTAATCTGATACCTGCTTGTCATAAGTCTCAAGTGCGGCCTCATCAACAGTCTTGGCAGCATCCCGATCAGCCTGAGAAGCATCAGCAAGAACGGGTGGCACTGGTGGAGTAGGAGCCACACGAGCAACGGGGCATGGCGGACACGAGATCTCGCTAGAGAGAACACCCCAGAGTAGAAGGCCGCGCATGTGGATACGCATAAAGCCGGCAAACTCAGCATAGTTGCTGCCATCAAAGGTCACCGAGCAGCGGGGGACAGTAACATAGCCCGAAGACGACATGGCACTACCCTTTTTTTCCAAGTCAACTCTCAGGCATGGGTTGATCTGGATCGAGATCGCGAAGCAGCACCCGTTCGCAACGGTGGCGCGACAGGCCCGTACGAGGGCGATGGCGCTACAAGGCCTGAGCGGGCGGCGACGGTGGGATCCGCGACCGGAGGAGCAGGGGCGGCGGCCGGATCCGCGACCGGGCGGGGCGGCGCGGAGCAGGGCGGCTGACGTGGGGTCACTCTTCGACTGTCCCACGTTGGGGATACCTGGGTCACGCCAAGCCTATCAGCATTATGACGAAGGCCCAAGGAAGGCCCAAGGAGGACAACGTGCGGCCCAAGATAGTCGACAGATAGGTCCTGAAGCCCTTATCATCTTGTAAGCGCCATCGGCACCGTTGACCCGAGACCTAGCCTATCATATAAAGGCTAGGAGGGTCCTTCGTCTAGGGTAAGCAAGCTCATAGCCGCCACCACCAACCTAAGTGAGATCGCCATCTCACCATTGTAGCCACATTCGCCATTCAATACCAGACAAGCAGGAAGTAGGGTGTTATCCTCCGGGAGCCTGAACCTGGGTAAACGCCTTGCTTGTCAGCCGTCGTGATCACCAGCGCTCAACTCTCTCCCCCTCAATCAACCCGGGTACTCAACCCAGGGATTTGCCGAGTCCACAACTCGTCAATTGGCGTCGTCTGTGGGAAAGAACGAGCGCTGGAACCATGGTCGCACCGGCCCCATCGACTCTGAAGACCGACGTCTGCGACACCAAGGAGCCAATCCGCTTCGGCTCCTTCGAGTACACCTTCCACCCGCCGGCCCACCGCTCGGTGTACGCCGATCTGCATGAAGGTATCTGCCTCACTTTTGGCACCATGCACAGCTTCGTAGACAGCCGTGGAATGCTCAGATCCACGGCGATCGCGCCACTCGCGGCAACCGCACCCGCATCTGCTGCGACTGCGGCAACTGCATCTTCGACTGGCGTCGAGATCGCGTCTGCCGCGATCGCGCCAACCACGCCCTCACCCGCTGTGGAGATCGCATCCGCTGCGACTGCGGCGACTGCATCTTCGACTCTCAAGGAGATCGCATCTGCCGCGACTTCCCCAACCACGCCTCCGCCCGCTGCGGAGATCGCATCTGCTGCGACTGCGGCGGCTACACCCCCGACTGCTGAGAAGATCACGTTCGCCTTGACTACACCGACCGCTTCCGCTGTAGCAGAGGTCTCGCGCACCATGCCCGCGCCACCCGCAACTCCGGCTGTCAAGGAGATCGCATCGGCCACGACTACATCGGCCACTTCGGCGACCGCCGCGCGGATCAAGTCTACTTCGACTACCTTGATCGCCCCGCTGGTAATTCCAATATCCACGCGAACTTCGACTACGTCAACCGTGCCTCCGCGCCACAAAATCGTCCGCAAGCAAATCGCACCTGCGTCGGCAACAACGACATCACTCCTCGCGTCTGCGGCGAAGATCACGGAACTCCAGAGAAAGAGCCTCGGCGGCGACTGTGGTACCCACCACGTTGCAGCCATTTTCAGCTCCGAGCACGCCTCGGACGAAGAAAGCAGCAATGGCAGCAGCCGACCTGCTCCCCAGACGTACCCCGCGCAAGTCTTCATGATCGGTCCGAGTGCGCGGGACAACGGCGACGAACCCGTATACCCACTAGAGGTGGTCATGACGGATGGGGTGACGCGGCTCACCATCACCCGTGACATGGCAATCAGAGCTCTGAAGCACGTCGAGGATGGCACATACCCCCCACCAGATGCACCCCGGGAGGACCTCATGGCGGTCCAGTACCTGTTGCGGAAGGAAGGCGAACGACTCCGCGCAGAGAAGGCCGAGCTACTCCGACGCAAGGAGGAAGCCGACGCATCGAGCGCCAGGAGGGCCGCTTACTCATTCACTGCCTCCACAGAGGTCTTACAAGGAGCAAGGCGCCACAGAGCCCGCGTGCCCCTGATGACGGAGGCCGACCGCGCCGGGTCACCCGCAACCTCGAGTCCTCGTACGTAGAAGACGCAGACGGGATACCCGTCCCCAAGACACCTGGAGCCGCACTCATGGCGGTCGAGACATACCTGCGGCTGACACAGCCGCCCGAGGGCGACTCGCGCGCTCTCCTTCACAAGCAGCAAATCATGTCTATCAAGGCAGTCGAAGAGGCTTTGATGGACAAGGCACCGACAGAAAGGGTGCGAGAAGATTGGGGCCGCCGCGACCGCGAGCCCGCGGCACTCACAGGCCCAGCGGCCAGGCAACTACGACAACCGCAGCCAGGCGAAGACCTCCGCAATGTCATCACGCAGAGGACGGTGGACCGCAACCGCACCCAGCGGACGGTCAACGCACCCAGTACTGACGACCGCGACGACGACGACTTCGAGCCGTGCGGCGCCGCATGCTTCAGCTTCAACATCCGCGACACAAGAATGCCCAAGGGCTTCAAGCTCACGGCAGAAACAACCAAGTACGACGGGAAGCAAGACCCGCGACTCTGGCTCGAAGATTACCTCATAGCCTGCAGCTGCCAAGGCGGTACTTCGACCACAGCTATGCAGTACATCCAGCTGATGCTCACAGGCTCTGCACGCGGGTGGCTCAACACTCAACCCAAGAACGCCTTCAGGACGTGGGACGAGTTCGCAGAAGCCTTCGTTCAAGAGCTTCCTGGGGACGTACTCGAGACCAACGACTTACGTCGAGCTGCAAGCATGCAAGCAAGGACGAGACGAGCCGCTCCGGTCATACATCCAGCGCTGGATGCTGCTCCGCAACACCATGGAAGCCGTCTCGGAAGACCGAGTGATGGATGCCTTCATGCACGGCGTCTCCCGCTGCGACCTCCGCGAGGAGTTTGGTAGGCTCCAGCCGAAGAGCATGATCGAGCTCATGAAGATAGCCAATCAGTGGGCAGACGGAGAGGACTCGGTCCGTGATAGCTCACGTTACTCCCCAAAGGGCGAGCCGGACCAAGCAACTGGAGAAGGACGCCAAAAGAAGAAGCCGCGATACAGCGGCAACGACTCAATCGAGTTAGTAGCGGCGGGTTCCAAACCCCCGCGATGATGAAGAACGCGACAGCAGTCGCCAGTACAGCCAGAGGCAGTACAGTCGAAGCGGCGACGATCAGAGTCGCCAATACAACCAAGGGCAATACAATCGAGGCAGCGGCAACAGCTACCGCAGCGACGGAGTCGCAAACGAGAGTGGCAGAAACGCACACTGAGCCCGGCGGAAGAGCTGGAACAACCCTGCAGGCATCACATGTTCAGGAACCCGGAAACGGGCAAGTGGGGATCTAACCACCTGTTGAAGGACTGCCGAAAGGCACGCAAGATATACGAAGCCATGCAGAAGATAGTCACTCCAGCACCCGCAGCGCAGCCAGTCGCGCAGCTGGCCTCCAGGCAGCACCCGCACGCACCCGCAGCCGCTAATCCAGCACAGGCGGCGGGAGCCTTTCCACAGCAGCAGCAGCAGCAGCAAGAAGCCCCACAGCGGCCATGACGCATATCCAGCGGCACGCGGACAACTCAACATGATACAGAAGGGGCGCCCCTCAAACAGGACCCAGAAGATCATCACTCGCCAAGTCTTCCAGGCCATCACCTGTCCACCTGCAGTACCCGACTACCTGAGAGGGTCAGAGACACCAATCACGTTCTCCAGAGCAGATCACCCGCCTGCAGTACCACGACCCGGGCACGCCGCTCTGGTAGTCGAAGCTCTGATCGGGATTACACCCTGAAAAAGGTGTTCATGGACGGAGGCAGCGGCATCAACATCATCTTTGCCGACACCCTCAGAAGGATAAACAGGCCAACGACAAACTTGACGGCATCAGAACCACCTTCCATGGCATAGTACCAGGGCAAGCAGTCACGCCCATGGGAACGATCACACTCGACGTCATCTTCGGCACACCCGAAAACTTCAAGAGGGAGTCGATCGACTTCGAGGTAGTCGACTGGAAGTCGCAGTACCACGCGATACTCGGGCGCCCAACCTTTGCCAGATTCATGGCGGTACCTCACTACGCCTACCTCATGCTCAAGATGCCTGGACCCAAGGGCGTCATCACGGTGCACGGCGACTTCGACCGCTCCAACAGCTGCGACCGCGAGTTCAGCAAGATCTCCGAGTTCTTCGGAATGGAGAGCACTTCGAGGCGATGGCAGTCGACAACGACAAAACCATCTTCCCGCCACGCAAGAAGCCAGCCAAGGACGCCGCCTTCAACACGACTGACGACACAACAACTCATCAGGTCCACCCGACGGACGCAAACAAGACAGTCAAAGTGTCGTCGAGTTGCCTATCGCATAGGAAAGCGCGCTCGTCGAGTTTCTACGTGAGAACTGGGAGATCTTCGCCTGGCAACCTTCTGACATGCCAGGCATACCCAGGAACCTCGCCGAGCACTCTTTACGCGTCCACAAGGACGCCAGACCCGTCAAGCAGACCATGCGACGCTTCTCAGGACCCAAACGAGATGAAATAAGCAAGGAGATCGATCGACTGCTCCACGCCAAATTCATCCGAGAGATCAAGGACTCGGACTGGGTAGCGAACCCAGTCCTGGTGGAGAAGAAGACGAAGAAACTCCGCATGTGCGTCGACTTCACCGCCCTCAACAAATGCTGCCCCAAGGACCACTTCCCGCTTCCGCGGATAGACCAGATCATCGACTCGACTGCAGGCTGCGCACGCCTATCCTTCCTGGACGCCTACTCAGGGTACCAGCAGATCAGGATGAACGTCGACGATGAAGAGAAGACTGCATTCATCACACCCCATGGCGTCTTCTGCTACCAGACGATGCCCTTCGGGTTGAAGAACGCTGGAGCCACGTACCAGCGCACAATGCAAGCCTGCCTAAAGGGCTAATCGGAAGATCGTCCAAGTCTACGTCGACGACATAGTCGTCACCACTCGAACGGAGGACACTCTCATCGCCGACCTCCGCAAGGTCTTCGCCGCCCTCAACGAGTATCAGATCAAGCTGAACCCGGACAAGTGTGTCTTCGGCGTGCCAGCCGGAGAACTGCTCGGGTACCTCGTCTCTGCAAGAGGAATCGAAGCCAACCCTGAGAAGGTGCAAAACATACTCGCAATGCCAGCACCGACCAAGCTTCATGAGGTGCAACGCCTAGCCGGCCGAGTCGCAGCTCTCAGCCGGTTCATTAGTAAGTTGGGAGAAAAGGCCCTGCCTTTCTACCAACTGATGAAAAAGACAGACAAGTTCGAGTGGACAGAAGAAGCGCAAGACGCGTTCGACCAACTCAAGAAAACCCTCGACTTCCCCAGTACTGGTGGCGCCACTGGAGAACGAGCCGCTATACCTCTACGTGTCAGCCACAAACAGGGTGGTCAGCACGGTACTCGTAGTCGAACGAGAAGAGAAGGACACAGTCACCCTGTTCAGCGTCCCGTCTACTACCTCAGTGAGGTGCTAACCTTGTCCAAGCAGCGGTACCCGCACTACCAGAAGCTAGCATACGGAGTCTTCATGACATCAAGGAAGGTCGTCCACTACTTCTCCGAGCACTCCATCACGGTAGTAAGCTCCTCCGGGCTCTCCGACATCCTCACCAACCAAGCCGCGACAGGACGAGTCGCCAAGTGGGTTGTTGAGCTAGGGCCCTGGGGGCTGAAGTACGCGCACCCGAAGTCAATCAAGGCCCAGGTGCTTCCAGAGTTCACCACCGAGTGGATAGAGGCCCAGCTCCAGACGTACCCGACTTGTCCAACGCATGGACAATGTACTTCGACGGCTCCAAGAAGTTCAGATCAGCAGGGGCGGGAGTCGTCCTCATCTCACCCAAAGGCGACAAGCTGAAGTACGTGCTGCAGATGAACTTCCCAACACCCTCCAACAATGAGGCAGAGTATGAGGCCCTATCCACGGCATGCGGATGGCCAAAACTGCGGCGCCACTCACCTCATGATCTACGGAGACTCCTACCTCGTCGTGCAGCAAACCATGAAGCAATGTGACGCCATCGCCGACAACATGATCGCCTACAGGGACCTGTACAACCAGCTGGAAGGTACCTTCGACGGCTGCGAGCTGCGGCACATCGGCCGCGAGAGCAACGAGGAAGCCGACACCCTCGCCAACCTGGGCTCAAACAAAGCGCCGGTGCCACCCGGAGTCTTCCTCGAGTGCATCACGCAACGCTCCGTCAAGCTCCGGCCCGCGCCGGGATCCTCTACATCGACAACGAGCACCGCCGACCCGCCCAGCACGGAGAAGGAGCCTATGGAGGTGATGCTGATCGAGCCCACATGGACGAGCCCATACCTGGCTTACATACTGCAGCAGAGGGTGCCAACAAACCCAGTCGAAGCCAAGCGCGTCATCCGCCGCTCCAAGGGCTTCACCGTCATCAACGGAGCTCTACAAGCGAAGCATCTCGGAGTCCTCCAAAGGTGCATCGACCCAGTCGACGGTCAAGCCATCTTACTCGAGATCCACGCTGGCATCTGCGGGCACCACGCCAGCAGTCGAGCCTTAGTGGCCAAAGCCTACGAGCCGGGTTCTACTGGCCCACGCAATGCAAGACGCAGAAGAACTCGTGAGGAAATGTCTCGGCTGCCAGGAGTTCGCCAACAAGCCGCACGCACCGGCATCAGCACTGAAGACCATACCACTCGCCTGGCCCTTCGCTCAATGGGGGCTCGACATGGTGGGTCCACTCAAGAAGTCCTCTCCGGGAGGACACACTCATCTCTTGGTGGCAGTCGACAAGTTCACGAAGTGGATCGAAGCCGTGCCTATCACAAGTTCGACTGCCTCCTCGGCAGTTAACTTCATCAGGTCGATCATCTTCAGGTTTGGAGTGCCACACAGCATCATCACCGACAACGGCACGAACTTCACAGCCGAAGAGTTCAAGGACTTCTGCTCCGAGCAAGGCATCAAGCTCAACTACGCATCTGTCTCGCACCCGCAGTCTAACGGACAGGTCGAAAAGGCCAATGGCCTAGTCTGCAAGGGCATCAAGAAGCGCCTGCGAGTACCATTGAGACGCGCTGCAGGCGCCTGGGTCGAAGAGCTGCCATCTGTGCTGTGGAGTCTGCGCACTACGCCGAACAGATCCACTCAGTACACACCATTCTTCATGGTCTATGGCGCAGAAGCAGTCCTGCCGTGCGACATCAAGTTCGATGCGCCCCGAGTGGTGGCTTACGACGAGTCCGATGCAGAAGAAGCACTCGAGGACGACATGGATACCCTGGATGAAGCACGCGACATCGCCCTTACCCGCACAGCCGTCTATCAGCAAGGCCTACGCAACTACCACGGGCGGCGACTGCGGCCCAGAGCGTTCGTCCCTGGTGACCTTGTCCTCCGCCTCAAACAGAAGAAGGTGCACAAACTCGCCTCCCCGTGGGAGGGTCCATACATCGTGACAGAAGCAATCGGCGGCGGAGCTTACCGCCTGAAGGACTCGAAGACGGGGACAGTCTGCGGCAACCCGTGGAACGTTGCGCAACTGCGCCGCTTCTACGCCTAGTCGACTCCCCCTTGTAACAAAGTGTACTATGTCAAGAAGCGGCAGGTTCCAGACGCACTCTTTCCCTTACCAGGGTACCTGAGGGGACTGGAAGGGTTTTAATGAGGCGGCCTACTCGCAGCAATCAATGAAGTGATTTGCGGAACAAGCTCTCCCCTTTACTTTTGTCAAAAAGCAACATAGACCTAGGCCGCCACCCGACGCTCGGGGGCTGCGCCACACAGGTCCAACTCAAAAATCCTAGGCCACCACCCGACGCACTCGGGGGCTGCGCCGCACAGGTCTAAGTCAAGCCTAGGCCGCACCCGACGCGCTCGGGGGCTGCGCCATACAGGTCCAACTCGAAAATCCTAGGCCGCCACCCGACGCACTCGGGGGCTGCGCCGCACAGGTCTAAGTTAAACCTAGGCCGCCACCCGAAGCACTCGGGGGCTGCGCCATACAGGTTCCACTCGAAAAATCCTAGGTCGCCACCCGAAGCACTCGGGGGCTGCGCCGCACAGGTCTAAGTTAAGCCTAGGCCGCCACCCGAAGCACTCGGGGGCTGCGCCATACAGGTTCCACTCGAAAAATCCTAGGCCGCCACTCGAAGCACTCGGGGGCTGCGCCACACAGGTCTAAGTCAAGCCTAGGCCGCACCCGAAGCACTCGGGGGCTGCGCCATACAGGTCTAAGTCGAAATCCTTGGCCGCCACCCGAAACACTCGGGGGCTGCGCCGCACAGGTCTGACTCGACATACCTCGGCCGCACTCGATCCGCTCGGGGCTGCGCCATACGGGTTTACAGAAGTCTACAAGACACAATTTAATCACTCGGGGGCTACCCCCACCTCGGCATACAAACACTCGTATTCACACTTGGAAACATTGCTCTTACAAGCTAACACTATACAACAACAGTTTACTACTCTTATTCTGCAGGCTCGTCCTTCGGCGCATCGAGCGGCCCCACAAGGTGCTCACTGTGACTCAGGACCTGCTGAATCATCTGATGCGCAGCCGCAAGAGTCTCGGCGTAGTCATCTTCTCCAGGCAAGCCATCAAGCACCTTGGCCAATGGAAGATGAGGTCGATGCATTCGAACGTACGCCAGCGCCGCGTTCGCCCCGGCAACAAGTTGAGCATACACGACTTCCCTCAACGCACTGCCTTCACGGAACCTCTCCAGCAGTGCAGTCAGCCCGTTAGGCTGCTCGTTGTGAGGAAAGTACACCCTGTTGATCTGCCAGAGGGTTTTCCTGCAACCTTCCAAGAGCACAGCAGCCCGCCAGGTGCGATCCAGCATTCGAGCCAGCACACTCCCTCTGGGTCTATCCGACCAAAACTGACGCGCTTCGGGTGAGTCGCCGGCGGCTTCTTTCTCGACCCGCTCGTCTACTCGACTTTGCTCGGCCTTCCAGTCAGAATTCACATCTGCATCAAGACTCAGCACTTAGAACAGCAAAAGGATAACGAAGTCGAAGGCACTGTGCTAGAAGCCCAACCTTGAAGCTGTCGACTGATCAAGTCCATCTCGCCCAGCAGAAATTCCTCTCGCTGGGAGAACGCCGCAACGGGCCGTGACCTCAAGCGCACCAACTCCGACTCTGCGCTCTTCAACTTCGACTCGAGCTCAGCAATCTTGTTCCTCATGAAGGTGATCACTCGTTGATCATTCGCGCTTCGCACAGGAGCTGGAGGAATTCGACGGCGGCGACGAGCGGGTGCAGTCGAAGAGATGTCCTCTTCATCGCCCGAACCAGCCGTTCCAGCGACCCCAGGAGCTTCGCCCATCTCAGACTGCCAAGTTTGACAGCGTCAAGCAGGGAAAAGATCACATTCTAGCAGGAAAGAAGACTCGAAGACACAAATTCACATTGCAACATCAACATGTTCGTGGCCAGAAGACCCGCAAATTATATAGTTCATTACAGACCAAAGACCCAAAAGCAGAAGAATCTTAACAGAAAGGAGTCTACATCGCAGACTCCGACTGAGAACGGCTCTTCCTAGCAGCCAACTCTGCAGCCTTGGCGATTTTCTTCTCGAAGGTGGCAATCAGCTTCGCAGCCAGCTGACTCGCCCGCGCCTTCACACCGCTAAGTGACACGGTCCTGCCATCAGGCTTCCGAGGGAAGTCGCTGACAACCTTCTCAAAATCACCTACGACTTGGTGACCCAGAAGTAGCTGGAAGGTGAGCTCTGAGCCGCGTACCGTCTGCGCACGCGTGTAGTCCGCCATGATGGTCGCATTGCCTCCAAACGGAGCCGCAAGCGCGTCCACAGCGACCGGCGGCGGCTGGCTGGGGAAGATGCTCCGGTGCACAGTCGCCAAAGCGCCCGTCGACTTCTGCAGCGCCGCCGAGGCATACGCGCAGACGCGGTCGATGAAGCCAACAGCCTCCACCAAGCCGGTATCCTCACTGGAAGTCCCTTCTGGAGGAGCACCTCCGCAAGTCTCTGATCAAGGGAAACGACACCCGTAAGATGTCAGAAGTCGACAAAAGGCAAAGTAGGCAATGAGCCGAAACACTTACTCCCAATCACATCGGCGAGTGCGAGCAAGCGGTCGACCTGGGTCTTCTCTAGATCATCCCGGGTTCGCTCACGCTCTTGGGCTTCACCCAGCGATTTCTCCAGCTCCGCGACCCGCTTCTTCATACCCTCCTGCTCGCCTGCGGATCAACGAAGCAAAGTTAGCATGAAGGCAGTCGAAGCACCCCTCGAGCTCAAGGGGCAATACTTACTTTTCGCCTGCTCCAGAGCAACGTGGAGTCGATCTCTCTCCTGCTCCATGCGAACGAAGGCTGCGGCTCCCTCCATCTGCTGGCGATAAAACGGCTGCGGAAGGACACAAGACATCAATCTGCGCCCGACTATTCTAGTCACGCACATCTTCGGGGGCTACTCCCATCGGGAGCGCTGTTCACGCACCCGATACAAGATTTTGCAGACTGAGTCGAAAGAAAACTTACGTGCTCAAGCAGCCCAGCGTCAGCCGGATTCGCATCAGCGTTCTTCTCTGGCACAGTGGAGGTCGAAGTCTTCAAGGCCAATGCGTCACCCGCCTGAGCCTCCTGTCCGGTCGTCTTCTCGGCCATGGGAGCAGACGTGTGCTCCGTCTCACGAGGAGAGCCAGCAGCGCCAGTACGGTCGCTGTTACAGGATTAATCAATCCAAAGACTCGCCAATTCAAAAGCAAACTCGACACGCGCAAGGCGATGGTTACAAGACTAACCTGATGACATCCACATCATCCTCGCTGCCCAAGGAGACGGAGGGCATCCTTGCGAATCCAGTCGGCGGTGCAGAGCCGAGGGGAGCCACGACCAAGGGCTCAGTCGGATCACTCGGGAGCCTAGCACCGGAAGACGACCCGCTCGCCTCCTCCTCGTTCTCCACACCCGCCTTCAAGGGTGATGAAGCCGAAGCGGAGTCGCCACTCTTTCGCCTCTGTCGCTTCGCCAGCGGCTCCTCGTCCTCATCGTCCTCCCCCACCTCTTCACTCGGAGAGGTGGCGGATGGAAGCTCGTCGTCATCACCCTCGTCCTCCTCAGCGAACTCTGTCTCTTCATGAGGTCCGTTCTCCATCAGAGGAGGAAGGCTAACATAGCTCGAACGACCCTGTCAGCAAGTGCAGCATTCGAGTCAGGCAACAAGTCTGACAGAAGAAGATACAAGACAAAAGCAAAGCAAATGAAGCTCACCTCAGGCACGGGGTTGTTAGGCCCATACGGCTCGACTGGGCACTTAACATTGCACGAGTCAGCGGCTCGGAGACTCGTGATGCTCCTCACCTTCGACTCGACTTCATCATCGTCGAGCTCAGCGCCGCCTTCACGCGCCCACATTGGTTGGACGCGGGTGCGGAGCGGCTGCACCCGAAGCCTGAAGAAGGTGGCAATAAGGTGCACACCACCTGTCTCGCGCCCAAGACTCTTCAGAAGGCCACGAAGAAGCGTCAGCAAGGGATGAGTCGCCTCCTTCTCCTCCTTCGACAGCGGGTGCGCCCACGCGTTCGTCTTCCGCAACTCGCGATCGGCCGCGAAGTTGGGAAGCCCTTCTTGGTCGCACCTGATGTAGAACCACTTCTTCCGCCAGCCTTGGACGGAGTCAGACTTCTTCATCTGGAAGTAGGTGGTGTCGCCACGCACCTGGATGCCGAAGCCGCCAACTGGATACACCAGGCGGCTCTTCCCCACGTTCTTCCTGACGAGGAAGAGCGACTTCCACAGCAGCCAGTTGGGGGAGATCCCCAAGAAGCACTCGCAGAGCACGATGTAGCTCGCGATACTCAAGACGCTATTGGGAGTCAGATCGTGGATCTGAATCCCATAAGCATACAAGAGACCACGAACGAAATCGTGGAGGGGGAACCCGAAACCCCGTGGCAGGAAATCCACGAAGCAAACGCGCTCCCCCTCGCGACGCGAGGGGAATACCTCTTTCCCAGGCGCGCGCACCGCCGCCTGGTCCGCCGGCGGCAGCAGTCCCTGCGCTCGGAGGGCCTCGAGCTCGGCCTTCCTCACCGATGATTTCGCCCAATCGCCCTCAGGCTTCTTCATCACGCTCGCCTCGGCGGCGGCGGCGACGCCGGCGGCAGGCTTTCCCCTATTCATCGTGGCCTTGCTCATGGAGGGGGGAGGAAAGCAACTGGTGGCAAGGAGCAGCAATGGCGGAGAGGAAGCAGCGGAGATGACGACAGAAGGGGGACGGAATGAACTGTTCGCCGCCGCGGTGAAAAATTTATACCGCGCGGTCAGTTAATCCAGGCCGTTCTCAGCGAAACGGCACCCCACAGCATCATCTGGCCATCCACGTGTCGCGCGGAGATAGCAACCGTCGCAGGCCACGCCGCCCACTCCGCACGGGAATCAAGGCGCCATCATCACGCCGCGAAATTTTCGCGCCCAACGGTCAGATCAAAGCGGGAACCGCTGTTTCCAGTCAATGCTGACACTGGGACCACACTGTCACGTCCCATCGGACACAGAGTGCGCCAAAAACGTCAGCGCTGACGTCAACAGCAAAGGCGTAGCAAGTAAGCCAACGGGCTGAAGGAGAACTCGGACAGTTCATTCGACTGCCGCAGATCCAGTAAGCTCCAAGAGCCGAACAAACTCGAATGGTTTTTTCGAGTGCAAGATGATTCAGTAAGCTCCAAGAGCTGAACCAACTCGTGAAGTAAGCCAAACCGGCCGAATACAAAGTAAGTCGAGCAACCCCAGTTGCGACTCCGTCGCGTCGAGTCCATTCTTTACTCCCATCGGGAGCAGGCTTTTCGACTGAAGAAAAATTGAGTTTAACCTCAATTGCAAGCAATTCAGCTTAATCTCGGGGGCTACTCCCATCGGGAGCGCTGTTCGCGCTCCCGAGTGACTCAGAACAATAACAGTCGAAAAATTGCCGGCTAAGGCTGTACTCGCAGCATTTTGCCCTGCAGTCGAAGGTTCGACTAAGGAATCCTCCATAAGCCCTGAACGGCCGGAGTCGACTAATTTTATTTGTTCCTCTCAGGAACCCGACGGCGTGCCCAGGAGGAAGGAGTCCTTTACTCGACTCTGCGATTCGACTAAGCACTCGGGGGCTACTGACGTGGGGTCACTCTTCGACTGTCCCACGTTGGGGATACCTGGGTCACGCCAAGCCTATCAGCATTATGACGAAGGCCCAAGGAAGGCCCAAGGAGGACAACGTGCGGCCCAAGATAGTCGACAGATAGGTCGTGAAGCCCTTATCATCTTGTAAGCGCCATCGGCACCGTTGACCCGAGACCTAGCCTATCATATAAAGGCTAGGAGGGTCCTTCGTCTAGGGTAAGCAAGCTCATAGCCGCCACCACCAACCTCAGTGAGATCGCCATCTCACCATTGTAGCCACATTCGCCATTCAATACCAGACAAGCAGGAAGTAGGGTGTTATCCTCCGGGAGCCTGAACCTGGGTAAACGCCTTGCTTGTCAGCCGTCGTGATCACCAGCGCTCAACTCTCTCCCCCTCAATCAACCCGGGGTACTCAACCCAGGGATTTGCCGAGTCCACAACTCGTCAGCGGCGGCGCTTCAGGCCGCAGGTGGCGGCGGCGGCGCAGGCTACGAGCGGCGGCACGGCAGGCCACGAGCAGGGGAAGCGGCCGGCGGTCGAGCAGTGGTGGCAACGGCCAGATGGGCTCAAATTCGAGCAGAAAAGAGAGAGGAAACAGTTCGGATTGGAGCAACACAAGTTCCAGTAGGAGGAAGAAGATGGCCACCGGGCAGAGGAACTAGCAGCGGCGGCGATAGTGGTGGATCAAGCACGGAGTTGCAACGTGCGTGGGGGAGAGCTAAACCTAAGCTCTGATACCATGTTGGAGAATGAGCAACTGTATTCTCAAGGGGACAAAGGCCAATACATGTACATGTGTGATAAAGTGCAGGAAACCCCTTATACAATGGGGATATACAGTAAAGGGTCTATACACATCTAACAGTAACTTCATTTTATTATGTTTAATTCAGATAACAGAAAAACTAAGTACACATTCGTTATGACCCTTGCAGCATGATGGATCGATCCCTGTTCGATCCACGCAGAGAATAAAGGAAATAAGGAGGCGGGAGGAGGAGGAATGGGAAGGAGAAGTGGGGATGCTGACCTCAACCTTGGTGATGCGTTGATGACAGTGACAGGCAGCGCCGAGCTCGTAGGAGGCACTATACTGGTAATGATCCATACAGCGCCTTAGCAGGGAGGTCATGATCGTGATACATCTTCTGTTCTTTCCATGTACTTACACATAAAAGTTGTTGCAGTTTCCATTATTCCATATGTGCCCCCGTTTCGGGAAGTTGATCCGAAGAATACAATGGATAATACTTTGAAGACAATGATAGCTGAACTAAAGAGATAACTAATAAAAAACAAGATTGCAATTCCATGCCAATAGATAGCTTCAACTCTAATGTGCAGAAAGTTACGGACATATGAGAAACAACATCTAATGTGGAAGAAGCACTAATCATTGTGAGGACTGAAGTACAAAATGAAATAGTGGCTACTTTATCTGTGAGAGTCACACCAGATATCACTGTCCTTCCAATATATGGCATTGGAGGTATTGGGAAGACAGCCTTGGCTCGATTTGTTTTCAATGATTCTCAGTTCAGAGATTACTCTCGGGTGCGGGTCTATGTGTCCCAAAATCTGGACTTGAACAAAATCGGAAACTCTATAATATCACAGCACAGCTGTCAGATGAGAGTCATGTAGATGAGAAGCAGATAATGCATAATCACCATAGAAAGCTACTTGCTGGTAAGAAGATTCTTATCGTCTTC
The DNA here is from genome assembly GCA_947311845.1 of Poa pratensis. Lineage (NCBI taxonomy): Eukaryota > Viridiplantae > Streptophyta > Magnoliopsida > Poales > Poaceae > Poa > Poa pratensis. Next base: position 3,862,374 of record CAMZMU010000010.1, read on the forward strand.
GATGACGTGTGGGAGAATAATGCATATACACTCAAAACTTTGAAGGCTATGCTAAGCCTTGGTGCGGGCAGCATGGTGACAGTTATTGTCACCACAAGAGATGAAGCCATTGCAAGGGAAATTTGTCATACAGTTGAGCCATACAAGCTGGAGACTTTAACAGATACAACTTGCTGGAGGATAATAAAAATAAAACAAAAAACAGCCTTAAAAATCGAGTCGATAACAAACAGTTGAAGCATATAGGATGGGAGATTGCAACCAAGTGTGGAGGTGTGGCCTTAGCGGCTCAATCACTTGGATACATGTTGAAGCGCATGAAGTACGCTGATGAATGGAGTCAGTGAGAGACAGTTATATATAAAAGCTATCTACTTCAGAGGGATCATCATCAAGAAATCATGAAGTGCTTACGTCCGGGCGAGGCGTAACGCCACGCCAAATTCAACTAGTTACTCTGCAAGGGAAACACACCTCAAGCTCCTGAAATATGTAGCGGAGATGGCGCATTTATTTCAGGATGATTAAATGTATCGTCTTGCTATCTTCAAACTACAGCTGCATTTGATTTACATTATGTAAAGTGCTTGCTTTGAGTACTTAAAGATCAGGTTTGATACCAAGTTATTCTTGTAGGACTCAAGTGCCTAAGATTTATTAATTGGTCAAGCAAACCATTAGGGATCCATAAGCTGTATGCTTTGAGTTAAATACAAAAGTAAGTATAACAATATTTTTTGATCTTTCCATGAAAGCAGTGTCACTGCAGTGTTCTCTTCTAGCATGCGTGAGTACAGCAATAATCTTATGTTTTTATGGAAACTTTGCAGGTGAAAGATCATCACTACAGCAGGCGCCCTCTGTGCCGACGGTTATTTACCGTCGGCACAGGGCCGTCGGCGTAGGTGCCCGTAGGCACAGGTTTTTTGCCCGTCGGCACAGCTTTTTCCCGTCGGCATAGGAGGTGCCTACGGTGAAACAATGCCCATCGGCACAAATTCCGTCGGCGTAGGTTCGGTGGGTCCCACATGGGCGAGCTCGCCTGAGAAGCTGTACCGACGGTAATACCGTCGGCACAGGTGTGCACGTGGCGTCTCCTGGGCGTTTCCTGAGCGTCTCCTGGGGCGAACCTGTGCCGACGGTAATACCGTCGGCACAGGCCTGACCATTTGGCACAGACGCAAGACCTGTGCCGACGGGAATACCGTCGGCACAGGTTCGTCCCCAGATTTTTTTTAGCAATTTGGTTGCAGCGCTGGTTTTTGCAGCAAAAATAGCAGAAAATAAAATATAAAATCCTGACAATATCATCACAAACAAGATCACACATAGCTCCATATATGATCTGAAGCAATATCATCAAGCACAATAGTAATATCATCAAAGTGATACATAGGGCAATGTCTAGAGGCTTCAAGCCCTACATCTACTGCTGCGGCGACGGGGTGTACCCCATATCTGCCCGGGTGAACGTAGGCGATCGACGGTTCGGCCTCGCAGTAGAACCACCAGAAGAAGGCGAAGCACCAGGAGAAGTCGAAGCACCACGCGAAGCACCAGGAGAAGGACCACCGGCATGTACCGGTGTGATCTCACGCGAACCCGGCGAAGGATCAGCATCAAACCTCACCATCTCACGCGAACCCGGCGAGGCACTAGGAGAAGCACGACCAAAGTGTGGGTTCTCCGACGAGCATCCCGTTCCCTACATGTTTGAGCAAGAGTTAGCAACTTGCGAGGCAAAGGAAAGCGGTAACAGTGGTTTGGCATCAAACTTACCGGGGTCGATGAGTAGTAGGTGAGAGCGAACTCGTCCTTCGATGGAAACCGTGGAGACGACCCCGGATCCGGAGGCTCCACCATAGAGGGGGGACCCGCACTCCAGTGGTGAAAAAGTTCAGCACCGACTGCAAGATAGTTTAGATGTTAGACGTTGCAAAATAAAGGTTCAAACTAGGGAAGTGGGACTTGTCATATTAGACAAAAATAAAGGTTGAAACTTACTCACGGAACGACTTTTGATACAAGGAGTAGGCTGTATTCATCTCCACCCACTGGGCATAGGCCACCTGATACTCCGCATAGCGGCAGCGTAGGCTGCTCAAGATCGGGCTACAATTTCGAAAATATGGTATGGAACTGTCAACTTAGCCATGCAGGAACGAATGTCGGAAAGAGGATGAAAATGAGAAAAACTTACATCGGTGGAAGTGGGTCGACGGCCGTGGACGAGGCGCGATAAGGGGGCTGCCGTCAGGGAGGGTAGCTTTTGCCTGCGTGAAGCTCATGGAAGGCCTGACCACATTCTGAAGAAAGAGATCACGGCCATGCGGCCTTCCATGCCCCGAGAGGACCATCGACCTCTCGTCGACCTCCTGGCTCAAGGGGTCATCCACCTCCGGGTGAAAAGACTGGAACGTCGTGGAGTACCTCTCCAAGTTCTCGTTGGCATTGTTGTAGTACTCAGGAAGCTGGGGCTGAGGCTTCGATAGATCGCGCTTCTTCTCCTTCATCTTCTGCCACGATTGCAACTCAGAGCTTACCTCCCCCCTATCGGCGTCCTGCATCGCGAAAAGAAATGTCATGCGTAGCAAGTAGAAACATGAGGGGAAAATAAATGGAGGTCGTTCCATGTATATATATACCAGCTTTTCCTTGAAGCGGAAGAGGTTGCGGCTTCCCGCACTGTGTGTTCCCTCGGTGCCTCGGTTTGCCTTGTTCCGCTGGCTCACGGCGTCGAACTCGGGGTCTCCCCGACCCACCTCGTAACCAACGCATCCCATGCGTCTTCTTTGCCGTCGGCCCAGTCGGGCATAACCTGAAAATGCAATTCAAGAAGAGATAATGCAATGGCAACTTAGCAGCAATATAGAATTTCATTGACAGTTTACTTACCGAAAGGAATTCCTCCCTCGTCATCTTCTGTGCCGTCTTGACATTCTCCTCCTTCTTGGCCCTCTTGCCCGTCTTCTCATACGTGAAAGTATTGGCGGACGTATGCTTTTGGTTGTAGAATTGTTGCCGTGTCAACCTCACACAATGAGCACGCAATACGCGAGCCGCCGTCTCTCTATGCTCGTCCGCCACCCGAAAATGCTTCTTCAACCATGCATAAAAAAATTGTGAGAGTCATGAGTTAGCACGGTGGAGTCATAAACTATGAACGGAACTCGAAAAATATGTCTTACCCAAAACCCGGTGATCACGGCCTCAGCAGCTGTCTCGAAGCCCGGGATAGGGGCAGCCTCATAGTGCACCCATTTATAGGCACTTGTCTCACCGTCGGGACCGCGTGTACAAGCCCGGCCAATTTTGCCTAATTAGAGCTCCAAGCAAGCTCCCAGGAGTGCGGGAATCTTAGGTGCTGGCCATGTCCATTTGCTGCACAATAATCAAACATTAGTACATATGCCAAATTGTTATGAACACAATGAAATTACATGTTCAAAATTACAAAATTAGTACACTTACTCAACGCCCTAGGAACAATGAGGGCTTTCGCCTCCTCGCTCTAGGCTCCTGCCTCCTCGGGGACTCCCGCTTCGCCACGCATCCGCGGCCGCTTCGGCGCCACTCCACTCGTCCTCCACCGTCCTCCACCTCCACCTCGTGTCAGACTCGGTCTCCGCCTCGTCCTCCACCTCGTGTCTAGACTGGGAAGCCACGTCGCCAGAAGCGGAGGGCAACTCCACCTCGTCCTCCGCCACGTCTCCTCCACCTCGTCCTCCACCTCGTCCTACTCGCGCACCCTCGTCCACGGCGTAACGCGAGGTGGAAGGTCGTCCACTCCGTGTAACTCCAGGCTTCCGTACCATCATCTTATAATCTTACTAAGCAGGGACGAGTTTTCCTTGCCTTGGCTCATATTGTTCAATCACCTGCATTGAGAAAGAGAAAACAAGTAAGCATAAAGACATAATAAAATGTAGACAGTAAGCATAAAGACGTAATGCAATGACGAAGCATGTTGAAAAATAAATACTAAAGCATAAAGACATAATAACATGTAGACACCAAGCATAAAGATGTAATGCAATTAAGAAGCATGTTGAAAAATAAATACTAAGCATAGAGACATAAAAGACGCTCACCCCGAATAATCACTCTCATAATTAGTTGGTTCTCATTCTCACTATCACTATCACGTGTGTAGTAGGTTGGAGGCTCATCGCACGGTGGAGGCTCGTCATCGTCGCATTGTCCGCCTGTAACTTCGAGAGCATATTTATGTCCTTCAGATCCACCACTGACTCACCACGAGTGTGTGCATCGTTCTCGAGGTCCTCAAGACCACCCGTTTGTAAGGCAAAGTCCCCGAAGTCCTCTTGCTCTTGATAGAAAATTCCCTCGTATGTTTTAGGGTCAATGTTGTTGTAATCGTCGGCAGAGGGCATGGGTAGCTTACCATGTGGCGATACCCGGAACACGACTTCCCAGCCCTTGAGGTTCTCTTTCTGGCATGGGTAGGGCAAATAATAAACTTGCTTGGCTTGGTGAGCCACAACAAAGACATCGGCTCCGCTATAGGTGGTTGAAGGCTTAACTTCAACTAACCCAATGGAAGGGTCACTTCTCTGTCCACCGTGTGGTCCAGTGCGTGGGTCGAACCATGGCACTGGAACACAACGAGCTTGAGTTCTATGTTCGTACGATTGAACTTCAGCTCGTATACCTTTTCTAACCTTCCGTAGTAATCTACGTAATCGGCTCCATCGGCTCCTCTGGATCCTTTGGTGAAGACCCCAGTATTTACAGTTTTTGCATTCGGCCGACTATTCTGGTGATACTCTGTATGGAAGCGGAACCCATTCACATCATACTTCTCATACTTCATGACGGTACGGTTAAAACCTTGGGAAACACATCTCAACTCATCCGTCATCTCAACGTTGCGATCAGCTCCCTACAAGTACGGTTCAAATTGTTTTGTGCATTAGTTACGTGTAATAAGAGGGACAAGTCACAGATTGCAAGCTAAGAGGGACAGGTTAGAAATTACTTTTTCCATGAACCAAGACACAAATTTTTTTCCTCCGTGAGCACCCTTTTTCAGAAGAGTGTCCAGCTCCGCGGGAGAGGGATCCGCCATTCCCGACCACTGTTCATCTTGGAATTGGCTAAAAGGAGAAAATAGGTATTAGACCGAAACCGAGTTACTAGTTGCAAAGTAATTTGTTCACCATTTTACCTGATGAAACCGACTACTTCCGTCATGTTCATAAGCACATAGAGCATTATGCAATCCTTCTCTTCCTTGGTCAACTCCATTTTACACCACCACCGGCCTTGCCACCGGGACATTGGAAGAGGAGGAGCTTGGGGTCATGCTTGGGCTCGTCGACATTGTACCGAGAGACCGGGTTATGCATAGTGGATACTTCATCGGGATAGTACGTTGTCACGGCGTCTGCCATCTCCCGAAGTATTGTTGCCTCAGCTATGCATGCTTCAATCCTATTTTTGTTTCCAGTCATGTTTCGAATATACTTGAACTCTCTCTCAATACAAAACTGCCAACGAAACTGCACCGGTCCACCCAAGAGTGCCTCGTTCGCGAGATGCACAACGAGATGTGCCATCGGAACAAAGAAGCCTGGCGGAAAGATCTTCTCTAAATTGCATAGCAACTCCGGCACAAGATCACGCAGCTTCCCAATAATCACGGGACATATCTGCTTCGCACAGAGCGTGCGGAAGAAATGGCTCAACTCCGCAAGCACTCGCCAGATACGATCGGGGAGATACCCTCGAACCATCACCGGCATCAACCGCTCAATCCATATATGATAGTCGTGACTCTTGAGCCCAGTGACATTTCCCTTTACAAGATTGACTCCATTACTTATATTGGAACAATAACCATCAGGGAACATCACGTCGTGTTTGAGCCACTTGAATGTCTCCTTCTTTTGGATATTATCAAGGCAGTAGTCGGCATTCGGCTTCCACCAATTTTTTTGACGGCCCTGAGGAGGCTGCATGTGTAATCTCTCCCTATCACAGAGCTTCTCAACATCAACTCTAGCCTTGACATTGTCCTTTGACTTCCCAGGAATGTTCAGGACTGTGTGAAAGAGCATCTCTCCAACATTCTTTTCGGTGTGCATCACATCGATGTTATGGGGAAGTTCGAGGTCCTTGTAATACTCTAGCTGCGTTAAGCCTGCCACGTGAGTCCAGTTGTGCGTTACACCATATCCCACAAATTTTGGGCCAGGTACCTGAGCAGGCACGAGAGCACGTAGCTCGGCATCAACAGTTGCACCATCGAACTTCGGTATCTCTTTTTCTTCACGCACGACTTTGCCCTTCGTGAAGTTTTTTATGTCTTCTCGGTAAGGATGCCTTCTTTTGAGGAACGGTCGATGCTTGTCAAACGCGACATACTTGCGACCTGACTTTAGCCAAGTGAACTCAAGTCGGTTCCTGCACACTGGGCATGGCCACTTACCAGCTGTACACCATCCGCAGAATAGGGCATACCCGGGTAGGTCGTGCATGGAATAGTGGTACCAAATTCTCATCAAGAAGTTTTTCTTTGATGCTCGGTCGTATGTCCACGTCCCATTGTGCCATGAGTGGTGCAAATCATCCACAAGCGGTTGCATGTAGACACTCAAATTCTTCCCCGGGTATTCGGGCCCTGGAATGATCAGCGACATAAACATGAACTTCCTTTGCATTAGGACCCCGGGAGGGAGATTGAGCGGAATAACAAACACGGGCCAGCAGCTGTACGAGGCACTCGACATACCATATGGATTGAATCCATCTGTTGCTATCGCAATTCTGACATTCGAGCATCTGCTGCCTTATCGGGGTGTTTCTCATCAAAATTCTCCCATGCCTTACCATCAGATGGATGTCCCATCTTTTTCCGTCCGAACTCGTCGGCGTATCTCTTCCCTTCTTGTGCCAAGTCATCTGTGTGGCAGTCTCCTCAGAAAAGTAAAGCCGCTGGATTCTTTTTATGAATGGGAGGTACCGAAGAATCTTCACAGGGACTTTTGTCTGCTTCTTCTGACCATCGGCTTCGGGTTCCTCATGATACCTAGAGGCCCCACAAAGACTACAGTACTTGTCATCCGCATACTGTTTCCAGAACAGAAGGCAACCTTTTGGACAACAATGTATCTTTTCATAATCCATGCTGAGCGATCCCAATAGTTTCCTCGTTTCGTGCATGGACTTTGGCAGACAATGCCCTTCGGGCAACATGTTACCAAATGTTTTCAGATTGGCTTCAAAGCCTGCACGGGTGGTGGAGTACTGGCACTTGTCACTTAGTATTTGAGCTATGGCATCGAGCTGAGAAATGTTTGCACCCTCGTATAGAGGCTTCTTAGCCGAGGCCATCATATCAAGGAAAGCCTTCGCGGTTGGCTCCGGTTCCTCCGGTTCACCCGGTTCCTCGGTTCACCCGGTTCCTCCGGTTCCTCCTGTGGAGGTGGCGAATCCGGTATGTCAGCATCGCGGAGATCATCTAGCAAGTTTCTCACCCCATCATACTCATTGCCATTGATCCGCTGCCGCATCACCTCAACTCTGTCACGTTCGACCTGAGCAAAGTCGACCTTCGTGACGTAGTTAGGCATATACCCAGACAACCAAAGATGCTTAGTCATTTCATCCTTTCCCTGACGGGCACGATTCTTGCAATTAATGCATGGGCACCTTGGACGAACTCCTGATGCCTTTGAACCACGCGCTAACTCCTTCACTAACATATTGGTCTTCCATTCCCACTCCTCTGTTCTTTTAATCTTACTGATACGGCCACTGTACATCCACCCATTATCAGCCATCCTCTGCTTTATTGGATCCAAAGAACAACGCATTTCGTAATATGCACCAAGTAATAATAAATTTATTCAATGACACCAAGATTAATTACGGCCAAATTTTATCTTTTACAACATGCAAGGGTTCACCTACACTTCTAATAGGAGGGCCTATCCCGCCCGAGTACGTGTAGATCGAGTCGTGTCCCATGTTCTACCCCGACCCGAGACGAAATTTCGACAGCACCTCCCCGCTGTTCTTCAGAATACACGTCTCGAGCTTGTCAAGCCGAGAGGGTGTGCATCCGAAGAACAACGGGGAGGTGCTGCCGAAATTCCGTCTCAGGAAGGGGTAGAACATGGAACACGACCCGATCTACACGTACTCGGACTGTCCAACAGGACAACCCGGAAGTGTTACGGTTATAAATATGCAAAGATGGACAATCCTGCATATTTATAAATTTGTAACCCTTCCGGATGGGATCTGACTCGGGTTACGCGACTGACTTGGTGATCTAGACCAAAATAAACCTATGCAGCAAGAGAGGCGAAAGATGTATACCCTCGAAGCGTGATCGGTGGTCGGAGAGGGTCGAGGTCGCGACGGAAGCGGGGCGACGAAACAGGGGCACCGAGGCGGGCCCTCCTCAGCTGGAGAAGAAGCCCCGCAACGACGCGCGGGACCGACGGTGCTGGCGGGAAGCTACATCATCTGAAAAAGCACACATTGACATATATAAGCAAAAAATCTCTCTGTTTTACCTAATAATCATCCCTAACCCTAAAAAGCAATTAAAATCTACTAATTCTAACCCTAAAACTATCCTACAACTAAAAGTGGCACTAACCCTAAAACTAACACACACTAATATACTAACAGTACTAACACACACTAATATACTAACACACCCTAATATACATGAAAATGCTTAAAACAAAAATTATATAGCTAACACTAACCCTAATGCTAACCCTAACACTAAAAGGTAACACTAACAGCTAACACTAACACTAAAACTAAAGCTAACACTAACCCTAACACTAAAACTAAAGCTAACACTAACCCTAATGCTAACACTAACTAATTCTAACAAAAAAACAGAGGGTGGAGCAGTGCTTACCTCTGGTGGCGCCGGTGAAGGTGGGGGCGTAGGGGGCGGCCGGAGCTAGGAGGAGATGGGCAGGGGCCGGGGCCGGAGGTGGGGGCGGCCGGAGCTAGGAGGAGCAGGGCGGAGAGGGGCCGGGCGGCGGAGAGGGGCGTGGTGGTGGAGGGGGCGGCAGAGAGGGGGTGTGGTGGTGGAGGGGAGTGCGGCAGAGAGGGGGAGTGGTGGTGGAGGGGGCGGCAGAGAGGGGGCGTGGTGGTGGAGGGGAGTGCGGCGGAGAGGGGCGGCGTAGAGGGGTTGTGGAGGGCGCGGGCTGGTGGCGTAGAACGGACTATTCGTAACTTTCCTATCAAACTTATCTGCAAGCCTGAGCATTTCTGCACGAATTTGGAGCGGGGTCCTATACGGAAACCCATCGCGGCATAGCTTCGCCCCGAGCAAAGCGAGATGACTCTCAGTGTGCAAAATTTCTTCAATTGGAACTACCCTACCATCTACCTTCAAATTGCTCGAAAGCCTGGCGAGATGCTCGGATGCGGAAATGTGAAACCCCGACACACACTTCTCGCAAGGACCAATACACACCATGCTTGCGCTCAAGTGAGTACCATGCCTACCTTCGACTGGGTTTTATAGAACTACCGGTGGCGCTCCCGGATCCAACGGCTCACCAGCGCTCGAAAGAAACACACCGCTGATCCAACGGCTCAGAAGCGCATGAAGGAAACACACGATCTGTGTGCTTCTCCCGGATCCAACGGCTCACCAGCGCTCGAAAGAAACACACCGCTGATCCAACGGCTCAGAAGCGCACGAAGGAAACACACGATCCGTGTGCTTCTTCCGGATCCAACGGCTCACCAGCGCTCGAAAGAAACACACCGCTGATCCAACGGCTCAGAAGTGCACGAAGGAAACACACGATCCGTGTGCTTCTCCCGGATCCAACGGCTCACCAGCGCTCGAAAGAAACACACCGCTGATCCAACGGCTCAGAAGCGCACGAAGGAAACACACGATCCGTGTGCTTCTTCCGGATCCAACGGCTCACCAGCGCTCGAAAGAAACACACCGCTGATCCAACGGCTCACAAGCGCACGAAGGAAACACACGATCCGTGTGCTTCTTCCGGATCCAACGGCTCACCAGCGCTCGAAAGAAACACACCGCTGATCCAACGGCTCCCAAGCTCTCGAAGGAAACACACGATCCGCGTACTTATTCCTGATTGGCTAGCTGGAGGGAGTCACTCGGAGAGGCGGGTCTATAAGAGAGGCAGGAGTACACTTCACATCCATCATTGGCAGTACACGGGTAGCAGAGAGCAACATTTCTGAGAGGCAGGAGTTCCTAGAGCGTCGGCTGAAGGTGAACCCTCCCCTCGGTCGGATCCAAGCAGCGGCAAGGATCTCTGATGATTAGCAACATTTCCAACACTTGTTCCGACGGTTGCAGATCATCAGAGATGTCTTGCCGCTGTTTGGATCGAAGGCCGATTTGCCGAGTGAAGAGAGCAACAAAATCGTTCAGTTCGTCGACCGAATACAAAGCATTCGGATTCCCGTCATATAGCCCAATGGTGCATTTGATATGCAGGCACTCACGAGCCACCGTTGGGCTGTATGACGGGCTAACCGTGTGTTTTTTTCTATCTACAAATCCTTCTGTTCATCCCGACGGTCCTGTCTTCTCGGCCTATAAGAACCCCTTCTCACTGAGCTTGGTAAGCATTCAAATCCACTCACTCGAACATGTCGAGCTTTCCTTCCGATCGTAGTTTCCAGATAGGAATGTCGGCACTCCTTTTGAAGTTTACGGCCGAGTTCAAGGTAGACAATAAGGAAGTGTCATTCGAGGATATTGTTACTTATCCACCTCATCTTTGTGAGCTATCAGCGAACCTATGTAGGCATGGGTGGCCATCGAGGACTTGGAGGGAAATACGGGAAGAACTTCTCAGGATGCATGCTAGGTGGTAGAAGAAGAAGGCAACAAACATGTGATATCTTATGCTCGGTGGCAGACAGATTTGGCCAGCGCTACAAGATTTTCTATTTTATGCTCGGTGGAGCCATTCAGTGATATCTTCGGGACATATTCGTATTTAGGATGTATGAGACATATCCGTATTTCTATTTGTATGTGAGACATATTCATATTTATGTTTGTATGACACATATTATCTATGTACGAGACATATTATTATCTATGTACCAGACTTATATCTTAGTTGCTACTACTCTGTTTCGATTAATGATGATGATGGGTGACTACTTTTCGCATTGATATTAAACAAACCATGCAAATTACATTGACAACATAAATTACACAGACAACAAAATATCAATAGTAGCGAAAACACAACATAAATTGAAGATACATGGTGCTCTGCAAATTAGAAAAAGAAAATTCATCTACCATCGACGCAGCCTCCCGCATCACTCTTGCCTTTCGACGACGCAACACCCTTCTCCTTCGACGACGCCGCACTCTTGCCTTTCGATATTCGCGACGTTATTTTATGTGGGTGGAGACCGCTATTCGGCGTAGCTATATACATATAGAAATGAATAAAAACATATTAAATTTAATTGAGAGTAATAAATAGATACATAAAAATGAAGAAAAAAAAGGGTAACCTGTGCCGACGGTACAACCGTCGGCATAGGTTGGTGCGGATACATGGTGTGGTAGGCGAAAAAATAATGGAACCTGTGCCGACGGTTTTAACCGTCGGCACAGGGTTGTTCGGCTGCACGAGGTAAAAGAAAAAAAGGAACCTGTGCCGACGGTTTTTACCGTCGGCACAGGGTTGTGTCGACGTCACCTTTTAGTCGACGGGGACCTGTGCCGACGGCGGTATTTGTGCCGACGGTCACCGTCGGCACAGGGTTGCTGTGCCGACGGGGATATATGTGCCGACGGCCAGCTTCGTGGGTGGCCTCGCAGGGAGCCTGTGCCGACGGCCCCGATAAAAACCCGTCGGCACAGGTCAGCTCTGCTGTAGTGCATAGAGGATTTCTGTTTCGCTTCCTTGGACACAGAGGCTCGCCAATTTATCTGTGCACAAATTGGCTGGCTCCTGGTCATTTGTATGGCTTGTGTTCCATGCGATTGATGAACAATTGGGTGGAGGAGAATCACCTGAATTCTAGTGAAGGCATCATTAATTTGCTTCTGTTCGGCACACTGGTAAGTTCTTCATGTAAGCAGTTTTCGATGCATGACATGTAGGCTTGTTACTTTATCTCATGTTGCTTCTTTTATTATGAGTTTTTACTGCAACGATGTATGCTTAGCCTTTTCCTCAACTACTTAATGCTAAAATACATTTTGTAGGATGTGAATTTAGGGTGGTTATTTGTTCATGGTATAATATGGCTTCCCTGGACAATCACCATCTGGCTCTAGTTCACGGTGTGGAGCTTCTTCAACCGGCTTGATGCGAGAGGTTCTCAATTCGTATAAGGCCTTCTTGGAGTAATTAACACGCTCTGGGAAAAAGGGGGACTTTTAGTTGCAGTTTAACTATCTAGTGTGCAGCGTTAAGTATGTTTTCATCTAGTGAGGAGTTCTTTTCAAGCTGGTCATTTCTCTTCGCGTACCTTTTTCCCTTGCTAGCTTCTTCGTTACCCGGCGTTGCATATCCTTCATAGGATCTTGCATGCTCCGTGGGTAATATCCAGCTCCCGTTAAAAAGATAATTAACCACTTCTTTCATGTGTGTCCACCATACCTACCTATATAGTGTATCTCTCACTATTCCGAAGCAGTGGATTTTGCCATTTGCACATTTCCGCTTCATCATATTTGAAAGCTTTATGTTTGTGGACCTTATGCATCATCCTATATCCTGCATATCTTCTGTGGAGTAGTAGTACGGAGACAGAGAACATCAAGATGACACTTATGATACTTTTGTAAAAGAGAAAAAAGGAAAAGAAAAAAAGAGCTGAAGTAGGAGACAAGTGAAAATCATTCATGGTCCACCAAAGCTCTATCTAGTGCAGGAGGAGAGTCCTTAGCTCATAATTAATGTCCAACTCCTGTTAAAAAAAGATAATTAACCAGTTCTTTCATGTGTCCACCATACCTACCTATATAGCGCTTTTTTTTTTTGCTATTCCCACTAGTAGGGAAACCTTATCTGTGGCGCACAAAAAATGGTTACCAGTGGCGCAGTGCATGTGCGCCACTATCGCTCCGCCTTGTGCGCCACAGATAGCTGGCTCCGTGCGCCACTGGTAAGTGCCACGGGGCACACCTCTTATATGCGCACCACCCCCCTGTGCGCCACAGATAAGTAATTCTGTGCGCCACAGGTAAGATATTTTGCAAATTTTTTTAAAAAATGAAAAATTCAAAAATTCAAAAAAATTCAAAAAATTCAAAAAAATGAAATAATTTGGAAAAGCTAAATATTTGAATTTTTTTATTTTATTTGCATTTTTTTTGAATTTTTTAACCTATCTCATATGATGACTTCCTGCTAGGTCACCCATCCTCAAATTGCTCCAACCCTAGCACGCTTAACTTCTAAGTTCTATCAAGTCTAGCTACCCCTATGCTACTCAAGTCTTATTGATATATATATCATATGAACCCTCTTAAGTCTTGTATGTGTATATGTGTGATATATGTTATATATGTGTGTTTTTAAATTTCAAAATTTTCAAAAACTTCTAAAGTTTCAAAAGGAGATTCAAAAGTTTCAAAAAATTCAAAAAACTTTAAAAAATCCAAAAAAATCCAAAAATTTCAAAAAAGTCAAAAAAGTCAAAACACTTCAAAAAAATCAAAAAAGCCAAATAATTCAACAATCTTCTTTGTTATACATTTCTGTGTCTTTTTTTGAATTTTTTTTATTTTGTAGAAAAAAATCGTCTGTTTGAAATAACTTTTTTTTTCTTTTGGAATTTGAGGAATCTGTGAATTGCTGACCGGGTAAACCCTGGTGAAATCGAACTCCTTTTTTCTCTAGTTTTTTTTTGACATATTAAACGCATTTTTTCGACGTCGTATGCAAAAGTTATGGCCGTTTTACATTTTTTGTCTGTTTTTTGCAAAAAAGGTCAAAATTCATATTTCAAAATTTCTATACCAACTAGACACTAAAACCTAACTACATCTCAAAGGATTTAATTTTTTGAACATTTTATCATTTCCTTTTCTTGTTTGCAAAACTGAAAAGGCAATCCGGGGGGGGTAAGGGCTCTGCGTAGGTTACCAGTGGCGCACAGAACAGCTTGTGCGCCACTGGTAATGCTGTTACATGTGGCGCACAAGGCCGTGCGCCACTGGTAACTACATTACCTGTGGCGCACAAGCAAGTCTGTGCGCCACAGGTAGTTTCAGCCAGATCTGGGACCTCTAAAAATATCTGGCCATATTTACCTGTGGCGCACAGACTTGCTTGTGCGCCACTGGTAACTACATTACCTGTGGCGCACAAGCAAGTCTGTGCGCCACAGGTAGTTTCAGCCAGATCTGGGACCTCTAAAAATATCTGGCCATATTTACCTGTGGCGCACAGACTTGCTTGTGCGCCACAGGTAATGCAGTTACCTGTGGCGCACGGACTTGTGCGCCACAGGTAATGCAGTTACCTGTGGCGCACAAGCAAGTCTGTGCGCCACAGGTATTCTCTCTCCTGTTTTGACAAATCTGTGGAAACTTACCTGTGGCGCACCACCTTGCTTGTGCGCCACAGGTAATAATTTACCTGTGGCACACAAAAACCTTGTGCGCCACAGGTAACTTTTCCACAGATTTGTCAAAACAGGAGAGAGAATACCAGTGGCACACAAAATGCTTGTGCGCCACAGATAAGTTTTCACGTATAAACATTTCCCTACTAGTGTCCGAAGCAGAGGATTGTTGCCATTTGCACATTTTGGCTTCATCGTCTTTGAAAGCTTTATATCTCCTATATCCTGCATATCTTCTGTGGAGAGCTATATATTCATAAACATGACACCTATCATGCCATTTTTGAAAGAAAAAACAAAAGAAAAAGGAAAAAAGAATAGCAGTAGTAGTAGGGATACATGGATTCATCAAGATGGCACCCTGGTACTTCTTGAAAAGAGAAAAAAAAGGAAAGAAAAAAGAGAGTAGAAGTAAGGAAGACAACTGAAATCATTCATGGTCCACCAAAGATCTATCTAGTACAGGGCGGAGAGTCCTCCTAGCGTGTCCAAACTTGGCAAATCCATGCTCCCTACGGGACATCGATAACAGGGACATTCCTGGTGCCCCGGGATCATCATTTTCGTCGCATAGGCCTTTCTTGATCCTTTGTTTTGTGTGTGTGTGTCTTTCTTCCTATACCATTACTCTTCCAATGACCGGAATGACAAGGCTTCTCGTTACTAGATTGAACACTTACATAGCTTTGCGATATCTAGATTTCGAATTTGCATTCCTTGATTCACCCTCCTGAGCTAGCTACACTTGAGGCTCCACGGATAATTGGGCCATTCAGTCCCAATGACTCTACAACAGCATTCCTCCTCTTGCAAGCAAGCAGGTACAAACGTCTGTACCTGAAACACTTGACTGTATTATTTCTATAAATGTACACAACATTACAATGCAGTATATTTCACTGACTGACCTGACTGGCCCTCTTGTGCTTTTCAGCTCTTCACGTTCACAGGCCTTCAGCCGGATCCTCCCCCTCCTCTGAAGCAATGAGATCCTCTTCGTATACCTTGCTGCGACACACCAGGAGTTGTGTTTCCTACCTCCAGCCTCCGCCCAAGATCTGCCTCTGAAGAAAACAGTGAATCAGTCTGATGGGGACGACACCGGGAGCTCGGGAATTCCAGCCAGCTTTGATTTCTTCAGAGGCGACGGCCTTGGTGAGAGAGGCGTGACGGGGCTGACATTGACGATCTTCAAGTTCCAAAACCTGGCGAAGGTGTAATCTTGAAGACCACCGACAACTAACAATGACAAATATATACAGACTTCTCCGTATCGCTGCCGGGCTTGGTCCGGGCAAGCTGCGCCCGCCTGCAGCCATGAAGGCAATCGTCGGCTCCATAATCCGGATGTCGCCATCTTGAGGAACATACTGAAGAATGGGGAACACAATCAAACAATAAACCACTTGTCTCTTGTCACTTGCACGAGACAGTAAACTACTTAGAATTTCCTTTTTCTTGTATTATATTCAGTTTGGTGCTAAACTGCACAACACTAATATATGTGAGCGCCGTGTAAACCCTAGTGCAATCTAGAGGTACTATGTAGATGGTTGCATCAGTAGTAATTTGGTGGAGAAAATAAAGCTCCGCATGATCCCAGTCAGTAATTTAAGCAGTGCTGAACAAATTAATAACAAAAAACCTATTGAAAAATGAAAACTCAGCCAGGAATAGCTTGGATATACTCCCGCTAATTTACTTCTGAATTCTAACTATTCCCACTACGACACAAAATTGAACAAGCGACAAGGCTTTATATCCAATCCATCCTCAAGGAAGTTAAGTCTGCTTATTGATTTACCTAGGCATGCAGGTGGACGGCTGCTAGAATAAAATTTCCGTCCACCAGACCAACTCGTCTGCTGATTATCCGCCTAGCTAAACAAGATTCGCTGAATAGGATTAGCATAAAGTATGTCTGGCGGATTGTCCGCCACGTCCGCCGGACTGTCCGCTGACATCCCTAGATTTACCTTATACCAGACCAGAAGGTAGCGGGCAGCCATGGATGGCCATCTCCTTCAGCTGCCCGATGGTCCGTGCTCTCCAAAATCCTAGAAGAAAAAACAACTTAAAAAGTTCTTTCGCAAATAAAAATTTAAAAAGCTCAAAATAAAAGTAAAGAGCATAACAAATAACGAATTGGAATAAACAGTACATTCAAGAGTCGGTAAAAAAATGTCTATGTGCAAGAAAATCTCAATTTTGTACATGAAAATAGCATGATGTAGCTCGTTTTCTGGAAAAGAAAAACAAAGCGCATTCCTCACGGACAGTGTTCAGAGCTTTATTAGAGCATCTCCAACGGCACCCCAATTGAACCCCCAAAGGCCCAATGGGGTTCGGATGCAAAAATAACAACGACACTCGACAAGTGTCTGGGCCGAGCTGATTTCTGTCCGGCACCCCCGTGAGGCCTGCTAAACTTGGGGTCCTCTTTCGGGGAGCCGGACATTGCCCGGACATGTCCTTCGGCATGCGTGGCCCACTCGTCATACACACACAACGCCGTTCCCGTATTTCATTTAACCCCACTCCATCCATTTGTTTCCTCTCGCCAACGAATCACACCATCGTGGCCAGCTCGATTCGCACCGCGGGGGTCAGCAGCATCGACCATGCAGGCCTGCTTGCCGCCGCTCTTCACCCTCGTTTTGCGCCGGCGCAGCCCATTCAGCCGGCTCGCAAGGTGTTCGGCCGCGACAGCTCATTTTTCTAAGACGAGGGAAAAAGCGTGCGCGCAGTGATTTCGGAAATCGATGTTCATGCCGGGTCGCAGGAACCCGGGCAGTGGATCGGTCGGCCAGAAATCTCTAATCGCTGAGTGGCAGCTTGAGGTTTCACCGTTTATACTTTCACCCTTTTTGCGTCGACGGTCATACCTAATCAAGCGGGACGACCGTGAGGTGGTAATTCGTGTTTGTTGTTTTATATACGTATGTTGGGATGTGCTTAGTGAAAAATATGTTTGCTGTAGCGGAGATAGGCTTAGCAGGTGCACTAGGATATGGACTTTGAAGGAAGTTGTGGGAGCGGGAGCACTTAGCCACCGTCCTTACTAAAAATACGGTGGAAAAAAAAATATTATTATTTCTACCCATAGAATTTGCGTGGGCATTCTGGGTCTGGGCCGAATAACATCAACAGTTTGCCATTCGGGCCCGTGCGAAGGAAAAAAAAACATCCAGCAGACAGACGCTCCAGCCAGCATCTGTTGACCTAGGGCGGCGGCGCAGCGCAGCTACTCCCCCCTCTCTCCGCCCTGCCTCCCGTCCAGCGGCCGGCGCCGGCGGCACCCTCCCGCCACCACGATCTCGAGCTCCGGCGACCGGTGCTTGCAGGTTCGTTTCTGCACTCCCCTCCGCTCCCCTCCCTCTAGTGCCACCCCGATCTACTTTCTACCAACATAACATGCTTGTGATTCAGCCGATTTGCTTGATCTATTCCTCATCTGCTCTACTCTACTTGTCATGCGCTCTATCTCTACTCTACCTGTGTGTGCCTATCATGCTCTCGCTCTGCCAGCTGCAGCTTCAGTTTCAGCTTGTCACCATCAAGTGTATCCGTCTCTTGTTACCAGCTACTCAAAATCGTTGTTATTAAGCTGATTTGCTTGATCTACCTGTCTTGTGCTCTCTGTACTTGTGTGCTTATCATGCTCTTGCTTTAGCAACTAGACCTACACCCAAATATGCTTGTTCAGCTTCAGATTGTCACCATCTCTGCAATACAGAAACCGGTAGATAACTAACTAGCACACTGACTTCCTTGGAACGAACGTGAAAGGGGAAATATAGTATGAACTTAAGAGCTTGGGAGCAGACTAAGCACTTAAGACCTGTTTGCAACATCATGCTTGTGGTTTTGCGCAGCATTTGTTCTGCGATCAAATCTGTGGGGAGGTTCACTGGTTGGAGGCACAAGTCGATATAGGCAAACTCACAGTCATAGATGTTACCTAGCCATTGAGCTTTCTGATCTGGCTAAAATAACTAATGAAGTTGACCAAGTGCATTGGATAGGATATGTATTTTGTTTAACTTTTAACAACCCAATTTTTTCTTGTTCCCATCAGATATTGTATTTCATTTCTTAGCAAACTAGTTTATTTGGTCTAATCTAACTTTTTATGTTTAATAACCAAAGTTTCATATTTTCTCCCCTATCCAGAATTTTCACTATGCCCTATCTTTAAGGTGTCACCATAATTATCCTGGAGAAGGTGATGCATTACATGATGATAAGATGGGGAAAACATTGCTGTATAGACTGTAGTTACACAAGGAAATATGAAAATAATTATAAAATAATCAGTAAATCAGAGTATAGATACAACAACAACAAAGCCTACAAAAGGAGTATAGATAAATGAAATAAAAAGTAAATATTTGTGTAATAAATAATAAGCTATTCATACATCTCAGTCAAAACTGATGATCTCATTGAACAGGTAAGATTCGATAATTGAACCAAAAGCTGGAAGCTTCTGTAGATGACTCGGTCCAATCAAGCTAGTTTGAGGTAAATCTGCGACTGGTGATTGAGGCAGATTTGCTTAAACTTGATGGAGAAAATTTAGATGCATGGGTGACATCAAAACTCTGGATGTCATAGGGAAGGCATAGTAGAAAATTGTTACGATTTCCATGAAATACAATGTTTTGTCTGTTTGCCAATGCATTGACTGTAGTTTTCCGCGAAACATATCTTGTGGGACATCACTGATTTCTCGTGGAATAAATATACTTCTGTCTAAGAATTTTGTTAATAGTGGTGCACGGTCTAAGAAATGTCAGTATTTGTTGGTCCTGTTAGTAGTTCAGTTTGTAGCTTGTTCTTTGTGGAATGGAAGATCACTGAAAGGCAAAGGGAAAATCAATATTTGTATGTATGTATGTATGTATTTGAAGCAGTGTTATCAAGTTATGTTGAAGGGTTTATCAAAATCTTATCATGTTTTAATGTACTAAGTCCGCTGAAACTACTTGTAACGTTCGTCTGGATTGTTGATTGTAAGAACATGCTGTATATGGATTTGATGAGTTCCCAAGCTCTGAGAACTGGATCGGAGCTAACAATACATGCACACACATTTGGCTACAATAAAAAAACAACTAGAGCATAGTAACCAACCCGTAATTGCTCACAATACAAGAACCAGCTTATCTCATTCACTTGATTTTCTATGTCACAGACTTTCAATCAAACTGGTAGCCAAGAACAAAAAGGTTAGTAGCAAATATTGATATCTAATAAACTTTAGATATGTCCAATACTGAAGATAAAAAATTACGGTGTGCAAATAATGTGGTTTTTATTCTCCATGTTTTTTGGCCGGTATTCTCCATGTATGTTTCTACTTAGAGCAACCAATATCTATGATTGGACATGGTCATTCTTGGCCAGGGTTAATTTTCCTCTAATCAACTATTTAAGCTGTCGTGCTGCTTCAGAGATCACTTATCTTCATGCATTGTGGTCTTCCTTACAATTTGTTCTGACATGTATTTTAACGCTCCATGCAGGTGTATGTTTTGAAGCCTTCTTTCTCTCGTGGTATTTTCTATATAAGTCTCATTTAGTGTTTTGATCAGATGCTTGCTCATTTCATGTTTTAACCATATTATATGCTTGGATCAGTTTCAGATAGACATACAATCTTAATGGGGCATGACCATATCGCTCATGAAAGTAACTTTGTCAGTTCCAAGTAGTACCTGCCAATTTTCAGTATAATCATTGGACGATTTTCCTTGGTGGTATGTTCTCTGCTGCAGTTCTCTAAAATCTTGTGATTTTTCGAACATAATTCTTAGTCCAATAGAAAGAGTGTCTATGTTTTCGTATTTCATTTTTTGATATTGAATCCCCATTTGCAAAAAAAAAAAAATGGCGCAGGGGTGAAGTACTCCCCACTTGTGCCAAGAGGTTATGGGTTCGACTCAGCCTCTCTGCATTGCACTTTGCAGGGGTAAGGCTTGACTCGTATAATCCTCCCCAGACCCCACCTGGTATGGGAGCTTCTAGCACTGGGTCTATCCTTTATTGCCGCTGGTTATGAAAGTTTCTATGTTTTGGAGATAATCTCAGCCTATAATTTCTGACATTTGCTGTTTTAATTTAGATCGTACCTCTGCATGCACTTGGTTTGACATTGTCTTATAAGATATCTTTTCTTGTAACTATCAGTATAAGTATATATGATATCTTATATGACCAATTATCACTTGTCATCTTATACTTATGGTATCAGATATGTTTGTATGTCATTCTTCATATGCATATACCGTATGTCTTCCTTATGTGTTCCTTTTTTGTAAAATTGACAGGAAAAGTTGCCAGGAACCTGGTTGCAGTGAAATTCTCAAGGGAAGGGTAGTGTACTGCATTAGTCAGAGTGGAACATGTTCATCCCAACTGCTTAGTTGCCTCCAGAGTTCACATAAGAGCTCAGATCTATATATGTCCCCTGTTAAAGGTAACCAGCATACCAATACTGGTGCCAGTACAGTAACATGCACTGAGCAAGATGTACATATCAAGCATGAAGGGGGCGGTCGTGGCAAACTAAAGGATAGTTCTGGGAACACCCAGGGTGATACTGGGGAAGTAATCATCCGTGGGGCTGACATACTTTGCAAGCACGAGAACTGCAAAAAGCAGGCCCAGGGTAACACATTATACTGTAAGTTACATAGTGGTGGTACTAAGGGTTGCTTGGTACGGGGCTGTATGAAAGCTGCACATGGTGGCACACCTCTATGCATCGGCCATGGAGGAGGGAAGCGGTGCATTGTTGCTGGATGCCCAAATGCAGCATGTGGCCAAGGCCGTCGTGAGCATTGTGTGAGGCATGGCGGTGGCAAGAGATGCAAATTTGAAGGGTGTGTGAAGGGTGCACAAGGAAACACAGACTTCTGCATCAGGCATGGTGGGGGAAGGCGGTGCAAATCTGAAGGATGTACAAAGGGTGCACAAGGACGGACAGATTTCTGCATTAAGCATGGCGGCGGCAGTCGGTGCAAGTTCGTAGGATGCAATTCGAGTGCAAAATGGGGGACAGATTTCTGCTCTGTGCATCAGAAGAGTTTGCTTGGCGAGGACCCTGAAGCTTTGCCCCTCCGTTCTGGAAAACGTCGTTTGGCCAAGAAACCCAAAAAAGCAGTAAAGCCATCTGGAATCTCCCAGGGGACTGTCACTACTACAGCTGGAACCAGCACGCAAGCAAACGGTGTTCTTCATGTGGCTACCATGCCTTCAAACCGTGAATTGTCACACAAGATCGTGATGGCAGCGGTACGACCACTCTCCATGAGACCTCCAACACTCTCCGGGACAGTGGTTTCAGCAGCAACAAGCAGTGCGACGCTGAATCTTTAAAAGCGGCTTTGAGGCTGCATGTGAAGGCTTGCAGGCTGTCAATCTCTGATCATTGATTCAGACTGGGAAATCTCAAAGTCATAGCTGTCCATAGTAACAAGTCATCGCTGTCAGCTGACATCGCTTTCTATTCTGTCTCTTTTTCGTCTAACATGTCAATCTCTTTGTACTCTGTAATGTTCTGTGGTGCCTCGTAGGATGGAAACTGCCCGTCGGACTATGTGAAGTTGTGGGCTATTAGCAAGGGATTTGCATCCTGCTGTGAGGTGTGTCCGAAAGAACCTGTGGATTGGCGGAATGG
Source organism: Poa pratensis (assembly GCA_947311845.1). Taxonomy (NCBI): domain Eukaryota; kingdom Viridiplantae; phylum Streptophyta; class Magnoliopsida; order Poales; family Poaceae; genus Poa; species Poa pratensis. The sequence continues at coordinate 3,884,653 of CAMZMU010000010.1, forward strand.
GGTAGGTGTTGCTTGTGATGCTAGTGCGTCTGTCTGTCGTGGAAACTGGAAAACGTTTAGAAGATAACAATTTGGTTATTTGGGATTTTTGAGTACTGGTATATGCAAATTCTGTATGATGTTGCCATTAGTCCGATGTATGGCTGTTGTCTGGCGCTTAATTGTATGCATTATTTATTCTTCATTTTAGTTTCCTTGGATATCAAGTTTTTGGTTAAGGGGCTATCCACGTGTCCCGAGGATCAAGATATGCTGCGGCAAAGATGATTTTAGGGTCGGCGCGCTAGTGCAAGGGTTGATTGCGATCTTCATCCATGATGGCAGATCAGTATCGAAGGTTGCTGATCTATGTGTGTGAATGAACGAAAGCCTTTGGTTTCTTGTTCATGTTAATGCCTCGTTTTGGTTGGTGCTAAGTTTGTTGTTAAGAGCCGCACTTTCTTGTGCTATATACAGAGAGAGAGGCATTCTTCTTCTGTCTTGACTAAATCTGACAAGGTGTCATGTATGCTTGTGCTGTAGACTCCAAATTACTAACGTTTAAAACTGACATTTTGTGGGAATTTTGACACGGTACCATGACATTTGACTTGTTACTGGACACACCAATAAGCTGCCATTCTTGGAACAATGCTGTTTTGGTGTCTTTTCGCTTGTTGCCTCTGATTCAGAGCTTGCTCTGTCTTTCCTCGAGCCATGGAGATTCTGTTTTCTGCATTTTGTTGTTGTTGCTGTTGCAAGCTTGCACGTCTTCGCTGATTGGCAAGAAGATCCTTGGTGACTGCTCGAGGAATATGACCAGGACGACGACCACCAGCAGGAGGAGCAAGGCCAGGGACGCCGGTGCGACCACTGGAAGCAAAGGAGATCAGTGTGTTGTCCATACAGTTACAGAAGAAGTGTGAGTAAACATGGGTCTGGACTCTGGACATGTGGCCAGAAAAGAGGGTGATCGGAAAGATAAACTGGCTGTACGTCAGTCAAGGCCAGGACTGCGCCGGAGCAGAACGCGGCGCCACACTGATGGTTGGAGAAGATCAGGTAGGAAGGATTGCTATGCTTCCAGGCAAATCAAGCATGATGGTAGCACGTAGACATCATAATCGTCCATGTATCAAATGCAACACCAGAGAACATGGCAAACGACAAGTCGATACACGAATTGCTACACGATAAAGAAACAGCAAAATATACATAGCAAGATTTGATAGTTGTTTTCCTCCCTCAAAAAACTATTTAACTAGTTGTTTCCACACCAACCCATGAGGAACATGTCATTTAATTTCTTGATTACGTTTCTCTGTGATGTGCTATATTCCAAAGCTTTTTGCCAGAAGTTCCACCGAAACAGTCTGGTAGTACTATCTAATGATCCATATCTTTTCAAGATGTACGCACGGAGAATGTTTATATGCCTTTAGGGCTACCTATGAAGCCAAGTTGTACGAGCACATTCCAGCCCAAAATTGCCCTCTATATAATCAAAGTATACATTATTAAAATTCATGCTCTTTGTAGAATCACCTCTTAAAAGGTAAGACCACAAAACATGTCGCCCCTGACTTTCTCCTCTTTGAGTTCCACCTTTCAGTCCTGTGATTCATGTGCTCGCACAACTTTTCATCAACATGCATTTCTTCAAGAACCATGGCATTCTCAGCGAAGAATTCAACGAGCTTGAGACCAAAACAGTTGGACTCGTCCCACCAGAACTGCAAGCCCACTCTCGTGAGGGATCTCTTCAAGCATTTCAGCGAGCTGTGCGGGCCTAGGGCAGGGATCTGCATTATCTTCTGAGGAATGCGTGAGCGTGGCCCTTTTTTATTTGAGGCGTCGTCCCCGGCGGCCCGGTGCTCTGCAGTGAGGTTGATCCAGAGGGCACCAAGCACGGGACACGAGCGGAGCAGGTTCACGATCGTCACGGCCGCGGTGTCCCCTTTCATCCAATACAGTCCATGAAGCTCGAGGCGCCGGAGACGGCGGAACACGGGCAAGTGCTCGGCCCGGCTTGCCTCAGTGAGGAGGGCGACTTCCTCAAGGTGGTTCACCCATAGGCGGATCTCCTTAGTGCTGCTGAAGCTCCGAGCCAATCGCCAGAAGGTTGCCAAGTCAAGGTCTGCGTAGTTGGCCCACCTCTCGTTATACAGATCCACCTGTTCCAACTCCGGCGGCTGTGAACTGAACGACAAGGACAGGATTTGCCCCTTGAAGGTGAAGCGGCGCAGCCTAGGCGCGTCGATCTCCACGCCATCGACCCTCTCGTAGGACCCATAGCTGTTCTTCTCCTCCCAGAAGCACCTATCCAGCACCATCACGGTGGCAGCGGGGCATCGGAGGCGGCCGATTTTGGGCCACCCTGGGCGAGGGGGTTTGCGTAGATGTAGACGAAATGCAGACGGACATCGGAGAGCGTCGGGGCCGAATCAATGACACGTTGGAGAGAGCCGAGGTGCTGGGAGCAGTCGCAACCGTAGCGACGATAGCCGCGGGAGCACGAGGGCGGCAGACTGCCTCTGGTAGAGGCCCCGACAGTCGGTGAGTTCCAGGACACGGAGGGTCTCCAACGGCAGGGCGTCGAGGGCGACCGTGTAGCCGATCCTGTCGCCGCTGTTACGAACTTTGAATACCAGCCGGAACTCCTCGACGCGGCTCGCCGCATGGTGGGAGAGCAGGAAATCAACCAAGTTCTTAGCGCGCGACAGCACGACGCCATCCTCCTCCATGTCGCGATTCAAGAAATCGTCCACCGCTTCTTGGTTGTCGGACTCGAGACGCAGCGTGAGCCTGGTAATGGGGACGTCGGCTGCGTTGAGCCCGCCACGGCCTCGGTTACGAAGGCGTCGCGCCCCACGGCCTCAAAGGCGTCGCCTCGACAAACAAGTACAAGCGAGCCAACGTCTCCCGTCTCGGAGTGGTAGTGCTGGAGGCGGGTCTCGAGGTTTATGGCGCCCCAGGAGAGCCAGAGCGGGGTCGCACGCCATCGGCGCGAGAGCGCGGTGGTGGATGCGGCCTCCTTGAGCGGGGCAAAGTGGAGGATGCGGCGGAGGAGGTCGTCGGGGAGCTCGGACAGCCGGTCGGCCATCGTCTGTCGTTGGGTTTAGCGCACGGATTGATCACACGCGAGAACAGCAACGTACGAGTACTAATCAACGATGTAAGGACTAAGGACTCAGCTAAGACTCCGCTTACAAATCAACTATAGGGCATAACTCACGCACTCGCTCAAACTTGACGTTTACGGCTCAAACTTTGATAGACAACGAACGTTGGATTAATTTCCAACATCGTGCTCCAACACGGATGCGACGTCGTTTGTTTTTTTGAGTGGAGGATGCGATGTCGGTTAAGCTGGATATTGTGCTCCTATCGGCCCATCGGATACGTATCCACTGAACGATACGGCCCAGCCCAACTAAACTTGCCCGGCCCAACAAAACCTGCCTTATCAAAATTCTCCACGGAGGACTGCTGCTCTCTGGCTGCCGGCGACGAGCTTCAGGCAATCAGGTCCCAGCGCCAACCCCCGCGACAGTGAGAGTTGAGTCAATTCCCTTTTTATTCTGCTGCAATGCACCCGGAAACGCCGCGCACGGAAATTGGGCTGGAAAACTTGAAAATGGACGGGAGAACTCAGTAACGGTAGATTTTTTTCTATGGGAGACGACACATGCAATGACCCTCTCCAAGGTTAAAATATGCACCAAGCAAAAGACGCGATGAAGAGAAGACGCAGGGAATGAAGGTAGTATCTACTGAGGAATGAACTCAGTGGGAAATGGCCGTCTCAGTTTCTAAAATGGCTTTCTAATCTAAAAGTGCATTATTGGCCTTTATACCCTCACATCTATGGAAAAAATAGCCGCACGTGAAAAAATGTAGCCTCACATCACGTACACCATCTATGCCCTAAAAGTTTGCATGTAAGCATGACTTTTTTGCGCTCAAAGTGTCCGTCGTTGTTTTGTCTACTTAGGAATTTCCTTGACCGCTCATCTAAAGGAATCAGGTGTTCTTTGTTGGTTCTGAAGTCATAAGCAAAGGGCTATGTAGGAACATATGTATAAAAATTAATAGAAAAATATTGGAAAGAATATGAGGGTGAGAGAGGCTTTACGACAACGTGGTAAATGTAACATCCTTTTTATTTTATGTTATGTTTCGTTTGTAGTTTTTATTATCATGTTGGTTTACAGGGTGTAATATGAATTATTATAATTCCATCTGCACCGTAATCATTCTCATGCATGTAGATTTATATTTCATGCATGCTAGGACACTTAATATTTTAAGCCTACAAGCTATATAACGTCTTTTTATATAATAAGAAGTCACGAAAATTTGGTGGGAAAACCCAAAAGGTATACATGGTATTGCTTTTGGCTAGATTGCAAAAAAGTATCTGTGGATTGCATGGTATGTCCATCTATAGCTAAATATTGTCGTAGAAATATTTTGTTCTTCCATGCATGCTGAAATTGTCGATATCTTATATTTCCAAAAAAAATGGCATGCTTAGATAGTCATGTGTTGCGAAAATTGGGTGGCGAGACCCAAAAAACAATGTGTGCTATAGCTTTTGAAAACCAAAAATTCTACATGCGGAATGGTGTCCTAATATTTGTATATAAGGATGGTTTTAGGAGTAAAAGTCAATACACAACTTTTAAATGGTACTTCACAAAAATAGCTACAGAGGAGTAGGATTCCCGACTTATAGTGCAAAACTTCCACTTCGAGGGAATCGAACCAACTTTTGTAAGACCGTGGACTCTTTGGGTTTATATGTTAATGTTACTTCATTTAGCACTAGTAAAGATAAAATTCACATGAAATCACTATTTTGGATGAAATCTAGCGTGTTTCCGTCTCGGGGCCTGTGGGATAGGTGTATACACGAAATCACATGATGAAGGGTCGAAAAACCTTTACCTTTTTCCACGTAGTCCTAATATAGGTTAATAAGGTTGGTGTAAAGAGGAAAATCATAATTTCTCCGCCTTTGATTATCCAAGTAGTTGTTATCTAGTGTGTAAGTATGAAATATCAAGATTTTCTACATTGCATGCAATATCAACCAGAATGCACACTAATGACTATAAATGATATGAAATCATAAGCATGCACACCCACACGTTTTAACCAGCACAAAAATAATGATTACCAAAGGAATATGACATAAAATAACAGAGATACCACATTTAGTGTGTCAATCATTAAAACCTCTCTCTTCCTCTCCCTCCTATTCGTTCCAATATTATTATGTTAATTCATTTTTATAATTTTGTGGGATGGTGGGATCGTTCCAATACTTAGTTTAACACTAACAAAGAGATAGGTCACATGAAATCACCACTTTGGATGAAAAGCTAGTGTGTTGTCGTTCCGGGGGCCTGCAGGATAGTGGACACAAGAAATCACGCGATGAAGGGCGGGAACCCTTACCCTTTGGAATGGGGTCCTAATGTTTGAATATCGCGATGGTTTCAAGATTAAAAGTAAATACATACCTTTAAAGTGGCACTTACTTCACGAAAATAACTATTTAGGAGGAAGATTCTCGATTTATAACTTTAAACTCACATTTCGAGGGAACCATACCAACTTTTGTAAGAAGTGGAATATTTTAGGTTTATATGTTAATATTACTTCATTGAACACTATGAAAGAGGAAAGTTGCATGAGATTATTAGTTTGGATGAAAAGCTAGCCTGATGTTTTTCTAGGGATAGGGGACACATGAAATCACAGGAAGAAGGGCGAAAACCACCCTTCCCCTTGGAAAGGGTCCTAATATTTGAATATCGCGGTGGCTTCAAGATTAAAAAGTAAATAAATATATACCTTTAAAGTGGCACTTACTTCACGAAAATAACTATTTAGAGGAAGATTCTCGATTTATAACCTTAAACTCGCGCTTCGAGGGAACCAGACCAACTTTTGTAAGAACGTGGAATATTTTAGGTTTATATGTTAATATTACTTCATTTAACACTACGCAAGAGGAAAGTCGCATGAAATTATTAGTTAAGATGAAAAGCTAGCCTGTTGTTGTTCTAGGGATAGGGGGACGCATGAAATCATGTGATGAAGGGCGGAAACCCTTACCCTTTGGAATGGGATCCTAATATTTGTATATCATGTGTGGTTTCAAGATTAAAAGTAAACACATACCTTTAAAGTGGCACTTACTTCACGAAAATAACTATCTAAGAGGAAGATTCTCGACTTATAACTTTAATGTCACACTTCGAGGGAATCATACCAACTTTTGTAAGAACATGGAATATTTTAGGTTTATATGTTAATGTTACTTCATTTAACCCTACGAAAGAGGAAAGTCACATGAATTTATTACTTTGGATGAAAAGCTAGCCCGTTGTTGTTCTAAGGACAGGGGGACACATGAAATAACAGAAAGAACGGCGAAAACCCTTCCCCTTGGAATGGGGTCCTAATATGGCTGTTGTAAGGAGGAAAAAAAATCAACACACAACTTTGAAGTAGCAATTACTTGACAAACGAGAATATCCTATAAAAGGACCCTAGTCTTATAGTAGAAGCTCCCATTTCAAGGAAATCAAACCAACTTTTGTAAGAAGCTTACATATTTTTGAGTTTTTCAAATTCCTATGACTTAATTTAACACTAGAAAAGAGAAAACTCACGTGAAATGACCACTATTGATTAAAATCTAGCGTGTTTCCGTTTCGTGGTCCGCGGGTTAGGGGATGCATAGGATGCATGAAATCGATAGTTATGCACACCCACACGTGTTTACTAGCACGGGAATAAAAATTACCGAATGAATAGATGACATAAAAATAATAGGGACGACACATTTATCGTGGCATGTTAAAAAAACCTTCTCTCTCTCCCTCCTTCCTATTTTTTCCATTATTATTCTCTAATTTCTTGTTCTTATTTTTATGGGATGGCTTCATCTGCGGGACGATGAACGATGCGCGCGCCTGACGGTGCAGGCAGATCCTTTGCCACTGGTACGTGTGGGAAACGCTGCCTCCGTGGACTTGCCGTAACCCGCGAGTAGAGCGGGGCTGGCGGACATGGTTTTTTTTTTTTTTTTTGCACAAAGGACAACCAATCTATTACTAAGTAGGTGCATGCAGGTATTAGCAGGTCCATCAACCGGGCCCTAGCTAAGCTACTAGTGTTGATGCAGGCATATATATACTTTTTAAAGGCTTACATATCATGTAGAAACCAGTGTGGTTGTTTGACGACTAGTAAGGCTTATATATATACGCTCGGGCAGCTAGCGTCACGGTTTATGGACCATGCATGCATCCAGTCCGGCGGCGGCTGGTGACGACGTGCGGGTGAACAGGCGACGATTATCATTGGTGTTGATCCATGCAGAGATCGAGCAGCGACGCCCAACAGCTTCTGAGCATACATATGGCGCGTACGTAACAAGTTTGGAGGATGCGACGTCGTTCTTTTTAGTGGAGGATGCGATGTCGGTTAAGCTGGGATATTGTGCTCCTATCGGCAATGGCGTATCCAGCTGAACGATACGGCCCAGCCCAACTAAACTTGCCCGGCCCAACTAAACCTGCCTTATCAAAAAAAAAAAAAAACCTGCCTTATCAAAATTCTCCACGGAGGACTGCTGCTCTCTGGCTGCCGGCGCCCGCGCCCACCGGCGACGAGCTTCAGGCAATCAGGTCCCAGCGCCAACCCCCGCGACAGTGAGAGTTGAGTCAATTCCCTTTTTATTCTGCTGCAATATTGACACGTTCTGTTAATGATTGGGCCACTGTTCTGCTGGGAGTACATCTTCTGGTGATATCCCAGCAAAAAAAAACACTAGTTGATGCCAGGATTCAGGAACGTACATTGTTGGAATTCTAGGATAATGTTGAATCAGTTCAAGTTGTAAAGAGTTGAGACCCAATTGAATCAAATCATGCCGCTGCAGCCCAGGCCGGAAGAAGTATTTAGCATCTTTATCAAGTTTGAACAAGCCATCCGCAACGCTGGAGTTTTAACATCACCTTGCATGTTGAGCAGTTTTATCGTGATCACAAAATCGCAGAGATGCTGCACTAGGTACACTATTGCAGCTTCTCCGCTCCAGGATTGAGATTCTATTCCATCGACCAGGAAAAAACAAAAACATGCTTCCATCTCAAAAAATTATGTTCATTCCAGCGAGATGATATAATGAAGGATCGGTTACGAGCGCGTGTTCATTCTCTGAATTGTCTCCCTCAGCCATCACACAAAATTATATTCATTCCACATCTCATAACAAGTGACACTAGCATCACCCTCCATACTTCTGTTCCCTGCACACGTACCTCTAAGATAAGATGATGAGGGCTACTATTACTCTAGTGCAACAACAAGTGCAATACCTCCCCTTTTACACAAGAAAACAGTGCGTAGCGTAGCGACATGCTGCACAGTGCCGGCAGGCTTCACCACACTAGTAATCGTAGTGTCGTTCATATCCATTACAAAATGCTAAACGAATGGGCACCTGCCTATTGCGTCCAATCCAGGACCCACACATTACTCATATCCGTTACAAAATGCTAAACGAAGGCCAATTAACTGCTGCCTCCTCTTCTCCTTCCTGCTGGTGCACAATTCTGAACTGTCAAAGAAAAGGTACAAATTATATTTTTGTCAAAGAGAGTATAGGGATTTGACAAAACATCTATTTTTGTCATTTAAAACACATGATGCCACAAATACTTTACACCGCAATAAAAATGCAAAGAAATCAATTGTCACTTGCCTGGGCTCACTTGGTGAAGTGCGTCCTCAAGTTACTAGAGGGGGTGCTACACAAATAAATAAAACTTAGTTAGAGCAAATATTTTGCAAAGTTCAAAAACAAGGCAAATATTTATATCCATGAAAATGAAGTCAACTACACATAAATATAGTTTTTTTATGCGCATTATTTATCTGGTGTTGGAGGATGATAGTTTGGCAAATGCTCAAGAAAATTTGCAAACTATGCCAACTTATTTCAACAGCCTTCGCGAAAAAAAAAACTTATTTCAACAGCAACCTTTTCCAAGCTGATATATGGGAGGGCGGGCTGAAGTGCTGAACTATATTTGTTTTCCTGATTATCTAACGTATTTTGGTGTATACATACTCCTATTTTTCGGGGCCCAAATTATACTAAGTCTGCCCATATGGAGAAATGAATATACTTACACGGAACAGACAATATGCATGGATCATCTTTAAATAAAGCTTGGCTGAGAAAAAATACATACGTGTTATACAATATGGTACACAATAGTCACCGTCTTCAGATAAGTTCACAGTTAATATTTTGATTCTCCAAAGATCTCTACGCGTGAAGTATACCTGAATCTGAAAAGCCAAAGAGACATTTCTTAGTGACAACATTGTGCAAATCACGGTTTCGTATAAAGCACGAAACGAATATATCCAGTAAATCACTATTAAAATAAAATATTAAGTTTACCTTCAAATCCAGATCAGAATTATAGTCATCTCCAAGGTTCTCAGTTATGCTCAGCAACATGTTTTCCAACTGATAAACAGCAGCAATATTTTTTTTAGATAAGGGCTTTATTACTTAAAGTTTAAGCATTACACCCGGCCTCTGCATATCAATGCACGCAGCCGCAATCGAAGAGGAAAATAAAAATAGTGTGTAGCACTAGACGAATTACAATCAGGAAGTGAATAAAGTAAATCGCCAGCACTAAAGATGATAGCGAACGCCTATGGAGGACCAATCCGGCGATCAAGCGACCATCCATGTCGGGTAAAAATATCCCTCGCCACCACAGCAGCAATAATTTAAGAGAAGAATAACACAAAGTAATACTCCCTCCGTTTAGGTTTATAAGTCCTCTACGTATCCCTAGGTCGTAAATTTGAGCAACATAATGTGATTTATATATTGTAAAAAATATATAATTAGAAAATTCAGACTTTATATTTTCTAATGGTATAATTTTTGTATTTTAATTTTTGTATTATATTAGTTAAATTCACGACCTAGGGATGACCTAGGGATACGTAGAGGACTTACAAACCTAAACGGAGGGAGTACTCTCAACATTTGAAAATAGATGACATTTAAGAGGTGCGTACGAGATTAAGTGTGAGTTGGCACAAGAATTAATGTGAGTGAAATATCAATATTTCCATCAAACGTTTGTTGGCCTAATGTAATCTTGTCATAGTGTAAACTGCACACATAGGTTGTGTGCAGGCTATAGTGTGAACCCACACATAGGTTGTGTGCTGGTTGGGCCACATAAGTTGTGTCCCTAGTAGATATGCTTGCTGCAATATGTTTGCAGGAGTTAAGTAGTAGGTGCTAGTATGTTCTAGAGTACTCTATTTATACGTAATTCTTAGGCTGTAAGATAGGGCAGCAGTAGGAAGTAGTAGAAGCCTCTAGAATGCGGTAGCACCGACCTTAAACCCTCTATCTAAGGAGAGGCACTCTATATGGAGGGAAGCAAGCCAAGGTCCTAGCATAGGTTGCTGAGGGCAAGCATAGGTTGCTGAGGTTTGCCAGCATTCGTTGTTGTGGTGAAGCTTAGGCATAGGTTGCCAAGCTTGTAGGCATTCGTTGCCTGTGTAGTTTAGCATTCGTTGCTGCAAAATATAATAGAAAAGGAAGGCATTTGTTGCCTGAAACTGGTGTGCTCCTTTGTAGTGCTAGTCACCTGTTTTCTTCATTTGCTAGAGAGAAGAGAGAACAGAGAGAAGAGAGAACAGAGAGGGAAACACCTAACAACGTTATCAAGAAAGTTTCAGGTGATGTTGACGACAGTGACTGAGAGAAAGAAACCAGAGCACCAAGTAACTCCATATGAAGGCAAGCTGGCATCAAAAGGAAGATAGGGTAAAAAAACCGAAAGATGCAGATGGGTATTGGGTGGACATTGGACAATGCAGAAACATCTGAGCTGATGGTCTCAGATTTCTTCAAGGTGATGTACACCAAAGACCCTGATGTGAAACGCAATCAGCTGCTAGCACTCTTTGAGCACAAAGTCAAGGAGTATATGAACACGTCCTTACAAAGAGAATTGGGTGATGGCAAAATACATGATGCTCTGTTTGAAATAGGTCCCATCAAGACACCCGCGCCTTCCAGAGAAACTTTCCAAAGGAAGTGAAACACACTGAGAGAATGTTATGAATGCAGCCAAGGAATTCTGCAGACCAGGGATTATGCTGGTGGGGTTGGAAAACACAGTTATTGCCTTTCCTAGAAGGTATTAACCAGAAAGAACTCACGGATTTCAGACCTATTAACGATGTGATGTGATTTACAAAGTTGTGGCCGAATGCTTAATTCCACTGGATGATTCTCTCGGAGCTTAACTCTAAAGCTTAGAGTGCTTCGTACATGGGCGGATGGTTTGCTTACAAGTTTGATCTGACATTGAAAAAGACATGATCATGTTCAAAAAAAAAAAAGATACATGATGAGAACTGCTTTGCTTACAAGTTTGATCTGATAAAGGCATATGACAGTTGATTTTTGGTTCTTGGAGGTAATTCTGAACAAGATGGGCTTTGAGCAGCATTGGTTGTCATGGATTATGGCACACGTTTGCTCCGTCCAGTATGTTGTTTGTGCTGTCTTGAGTTTTTTCCACTCAATGAGGGGCCTACAGCAGGGAGGGGGTACGGATGCAAGCGGGTACCAGCAATATCCAAGTTCTAGTTTATTTTAAGATTTCTAGTTCAAGTGTTGGTCTCAAATGTTAACCAAAGAACTCAAAATGAATCAGAAGGGGGAACCGAAATGAAAATATTACACCCAACGAGGCCCTGGTATTTCACTTTTTTTTCTCCGCAGACAACAGTCTGCTCCATAGAGTGTACAATACATGCATCATTGCATCTATACAAGAGGTGCACAAGTAGGCTCAACAAGTTTCCTTTACTCTACAGTCACGATTGCCTAGATGCGACACAATTAGAGAATAGAGGTCAATCAGACCCTGGGAGTGACCAACTCAGATTTCGGGAAGGAATATCTAGGGATCCCAGCTCTATACGAGCGCATGAAAGGTAGTCAAGTCGAGCTGATCAAGGAGAGATTCACCAAATGACTGGCAAATTGATATGAGAAGTACTTGTTACATGGTGTGAAGATAATTTTCTATATGTCAGTTGCTCAGGCCCGTCGAACCTACATCGCGGGTGTCCTCAGATGTCTACAGATTTCTCTAATTATTACATAATGATAAGGAATTTTTGTGGGGAGACCAAAAGCAACACCACAAAGTTCATTGACTGTCATTATAGAACATGATCAAACCAGGGTTCTGAAACATCAAACATGAGTGCAGGGCTTCTGAAACAAATGCCATTCGAATGAGATCCTAATAGACATGGTGTTTTCAACTGCCGCATCTCCAGCTTGGTGGGGATTGCATATTTCCTCACAAGAACGTTGCCTTGCACTTCGAAGAAAGGAAGATAGGGGACGGGAAGAAGGCACCAATCATTTGTGATCACAGCATTCAACGAGAAAGTCGGTTTACCGTGTCAGGTTTGCACGATCTATGTTGGGTTCACCAACTAATAAATCAGAAAAGCTATGGGAGGGACACTCCTCCTCAGCTGCTTGTTCCAGGAGCATGAGGTGGAAGTTATCACCCAGATCAAATTACCTACCCAAGATGCAAAAGATTTTATCCCTGGGCACTTTGAAATGATTGCTTTCTTCTCGGTAAAAGTGTGTGAGCTGCACGCCAGAACAAAAGTAGGCAATGCTTCTGACAAGTGTGCCTGGCGTCGATTGTTATTTGGTTTATAAAACACTCATTTCCCTACAAGAAAATCATTGCCCTTCTATGTAGATCTTTCTTTTCCAAACAAAGACACTAAGTTACCTCTTTTTCCTCCCAAAACAAGGCATTTAAGCACAAGAATTTAATTGGGAAGGGCAAGCATCAACAAGAGTTAATTAGCCCTTTTCTTGATGAAATCAATGAAGGCCAATATAGGAACAAAGTGTCTTAAACTGAATAGGAATTGAAGGACATATTTTGAATAAAAAATGGAGCAGCTAAAGACATATATTTTGAATCAGTGAGAGTAGAATGCAGATGTCATGTAAATATCATATATCTATTCATTCTACTCAAATCAACAATAATAAACATATAATGCACTAACCTCCACAGTAGTAGAAATGCGTTTTCCATTGAGACATTCAATAACGTCCCCATTTCGGATTCCACATTCTTCAGCAGGAGAGTAGTACCCAGACACCTCAGGTTGAATTGCAATAACTAATCCTTAGTATGAACGACAAAACAAGCAAACTCAGGAAAGCAGCAACAAACAATATCTACCTCGTCAACAATAAGACCTTCATCAATCCCACACTCGATCAATATCCTCTCAGCATGAGCAGGGTTTAGAAGGCTGATGGCATTAAATTTCAATCCAAGGTGGGGTCGACGGATGCGCCTATACAAAAGAAAATTTATTCAATTACGTAAACCTTAGCACATAAGCCTTTCTAAATGAACAATTCTGGATAAAACCATCTACCCAACATGTTTATAAATTGCCAATACCACACTAGATCAAATAATTTGACATAGATAGCATTCTAAGAAGCTCAAGAGGACATGTTGTAACCTTATATACAAATAAGAAACATATTCGTTAGAATCAACACCAATAAAGTTGTAATAAAACCTTTTCCTTTACACATTAGAGTAGATACCCCACATACCTAGAAATATGATTGCGGTTGATGTAAAAGGATTATCGAAGTTAAGAGGAAAAATGGCACCTAATTTTTGTGTGTGTGTATTTTGCTACAAATATGATCTCTCAGTGTCACCAGACATGTCCTTTTGGATGCGTGCCACTCAACATTTTAAGATCTATCAATATCGAGAAATATGACATCACCTTAAAATATACTTGCATAATAAATACTTGTTTTTATGAAAGGACATGTTATTTTAGGAAACTGATGGTCAAAGTGTAACCAGAACTCCATATAAATGTCCAAAACAACACATAAAGAGTCATAAAGGAGTAACGATAACACATGAAAGCCAATAGAATGTTAACCACTCATTCGCAATCTTGGTTGGCCTGGTTCTGCTGTGATTCTTTCCACCTACGCCTCATCAAGATTCAACCTCTAGCCTCACTTGTACATGATTTTTGATATATGTGTTATTTAACATAAATCTATTCAAACATATTATTGATATATCTGTTAGTAAATATTTATGAATTCAAATTTAGTAAAAGAGAAGCAAAAGAGTTCCAAATATAGTTTTCCGAAGTTATTCTTCTTCTTAGAATAAGAAATAAGCAATAAGAATGAATCATCTTGAGAGTAGAATATAGCTGAAAATGGAACATACTTGAAATTCCTCCATAGATGAAAGCACTTGAGTAAAATTGAAGAAGGTATAAAAGACCCTCTTGAACAAGTGCCGATCATTCCCACAACCTTCCCGTCTAAGTCAATAACAGGACCTCCCATATCATACTACAACATTTGAAAAATTGATAATATCAGAAGTTACATTCAGATAAAGCATTAAAAATACATTAGATACAACTCGAGTGGAATATATGTGTACCATACTATCTCGTTGTGGACCTTGAATGTACATATGGTGATACCGCTCATCCGCGGTTGGATTTGAAAATTCCACTCTACCATGATTTATGAGTAGACTAAAACATTCATCTCTTCCAAGCTCAAAAATGTCTTGACCACATTCCACTTTATCATTATAAGAGGGTAACTGAACAGATGGATCCACTGTCACCCTGAAGAAAGCAAGATTATAGTGCTTCTGGTAGTAGAGCAGGTTGCCCTCCGCAATGATGTAACTCCTGGAACCCCGCAAGTGGACAGTAACCTAAAAAGACATTTGTAAGAGAATGGCTACTAAAAAGACCATCTGCACACCATAGCAATCCTTTGAACAAGACTTGTATTAAAACGTTTCTAGACAAGTAAACATAATCCATGTAAACTGCAACTAGCTATGAGCCTATGATACATGAACACCATAGTCGAGATTTATTTGAGAAAACTTAAGATGGACCAAAGTGAGGTTAGACTAGAAGCAAACAGCTCACCTTAGCATCACAAGTATACTGATCTCTGCAAAACCAAGCATCGTCCGATCGGTGCCTCGTGCGAATCAGAAGCGCAGTCGTCACAACGGTACCGGTTCTGTTCTCGCTATCAGAATCGATCAAGAAACCAGAGCACCGCGCTAGCGGCACACCATCTGCAATTCCACGCATACATATATATGTATAGTAGCGAATAAACATCAAGTTTGAGGATGATGGTGATGTTATAATACCGATCGAGGATGAAAGCCCGACAACGAATTGAGCGGCACGAAGCACCGTCTTCCTTGCAGGCTCACGGATGTGAAGAAGCGTCGGATCGTTCACCAGGCAATTCGTAGGCATATCTGGAAAAAGCGTGGGCAACTGATTCTGCCGCTCTACAAGAAGAAGACCAGCACACGCAGAGTTAACACCGGTATCCATAAAAGAAATGATTTATGCAGCATTGCAAGTATGATATCATAGCTAATTGCAGTTTAAATGGATTCATGCAGCATTGCAAGAATGATATCTATAGTTTGGAAATATGAGGAGAGAAGGAGTGGCATAAACAAACCTATTTTTTGGCAGAAGGCCCGACTCTTGGCCCTCTTCGCCTCGGCTACCTCACTGTCGCCGTTGGGGTCGTGCGGCCTGAAATCCAGAGGCTCCGGCACGCGAATCGGAGAGCTGACCACGGAGGAGAAGGAGGTGGATCCATCATCATCTTCATCATCCTCTTCCCAGCTTGGACTATCCCGGATGAGCTCGAGGACGGTTTTCCCTTTCTTGGAGCTCTCCGGCTGGCCGGCCCCATCAAGCTCGCCGGTCTTGGCCCTTGCCGCTGACTGGGATTCCTGCTGCTGCTTGGCGCGCGCCCTCGAGCGGGTCGTGACCCCCGGCGTGGCCGCGGTGGTAGAGGTCACGGTGGCCCTGTTCCGCTTGCAGGTTGCCGGCCTGGATTCAACGGACTCCATCGACGGCATTCTTCCCCTCGACCTGGTCGCAGACGGCTGGCTTCTCCAGGCGTCCTCCCGCTCCTCCGTCACGGGTGACGGCAAGTGCGGCCGGCGTCGGAGGGCGGCGGCGACCTAGGCAACCTGCGGCGAAAGAGGAAGGGAATGGGGCTGCACAAAACAGTGGACTGTGGTTTCACTTGAAATGGCATGAATATGTGATAGATTCGACAGCACTTGAAGTGCTTTGGTAAAGTAATTTTATGTCATTGGTAAACTATTGGTGCATGAGTCAAACTGATACACTATTATTTATATGATTTTGCAAACACTAAGTACTTCCCTGTCCAATAATGTGTTTTTATGTGTGTTTATTTTAGATAACGGATTGGTAAAAAAGAGTTGCCATGTTGTATTTATCAAAAGGGGAAAGTCTGAATGTTTTATTTCGCATGTTTACAGGTGATTTCTGATAGCTCTAAAGCCCCAAAAGAAACACTAACAAATCCACCACGGCGTGAAAACAGAGGTAGCAAGACCGTCAGGACATGACAGACGGCGGTTTGTTCGGTCCAACACCGGACATCATCGTTGAGACGGGTTTCTTTTGGAGGCTTTCCGCGTCTGGCTCAATTTGACGTGCGGCTTGTTCGAGGGGTGCAATTCCTCGATGCTGAGCTGCACTGTAATACCCTAAATTTTGAGTAGATTAATTAATTTGATTCAATGGTAATTAGCTTTTGATTGTCCTAATTTGTCTAATCTCTTGTGTTTTAATTTAGATGTTATCTTTTGTGCATGCAATAGAAAAATAGAGGTTTGATCGTTGACTTGCTTGTGCATGTTCATAATACCTCGTACTGCTAGTATTGCACTCATGCATCCATCGATGAAGCAAGGTATAGGTAGCACGTGCATGCATAGATAATCTGCACCATGCGTGAGGTGAGAGATTACGTTAGCAAGACGTGGTTTTAATACTATGGTAGTCGGCAGATATTTTTCCCCTGGCTTGCCGTGCTGGCAGCATCTCTTTGCCTAGTCACTACATATACTGCTACGTGGCTTTTAGCATGCATGCCGATCAGTGGATATTTGCTTGGCGCTGGCGAGGCTTAGCGCCGAAGGATCAGCTCACCTAAGCGGTGAGATATTTTCTTGTCAACGCCATATAAACAGAGGAGCTTAGCTGCTGCTGCCGCTACGTACTCTCTTCCTCCCCACAGCACAATATTCATCCATCTATCCGAGAGCTAGAACCAGAGAGAGCTCGAGAGAGAAATAGAGGGCCACACCAGTGAGCGATAGATAGCAGATAGATGTGAGAGAGAGGTCGATCAAGAATAAATACATGCATGTGTTCATGCTTCAGAGGAGGTGAAGTTACTCTGCGGAAGATGCTGCTGAGATCCATCGACGGCGGCAGAGCATACTGACATGAGTCAGCCGAGCCGGCGAGCTGGCGGGGGGAGAGTCCGATGGTGGTATTCTTGAGGCACGTGTTTCTGAGGAGGAGAAATACTCCAGAGCGAGGAGGTGCTGCTAATCCTAGAGGGCGACGCCGACGCAACGCTGAAGGAGAGGCCGGCGAGTGGAGGGTTCGCTGGTGTTATTCTTTGGCGGTCGGTGGTGGTATTTCATGGCTACGGTGCTGCTGGCGTATGAACACTGCCGAGATGACTACCGTGGATATTATGTGATAGCACGGTGTAGCTAACCGAGGCAAGCACTTCCTACATCTCTCATATATTTTGTACGGTATGCTTTGATTGAATATGCGTGATACCCTGAGTGGTACGAGATTTGTGTTGAGATATGGGGCTAATGCGCTGGTGTCGTTACGGTGATGGATCCGTAGGAGCCACCGGTACGAGCCGGGCTTAGCACGTATTTGACATGGAAACAAGATGAACGTTTTTATAAAGCAAACTTGGTGTTACGAAGGTGATCGTATTGTACCGGTCACAGTACAGGTATGGGACTGTCTGAGTTCTCCGCGAGGGGCGGCCCTTGAATGGAAAGTGTCGGTGATGGATCCGTAGGAGCGATCGACACGAGTAGGTCGGGTGTCCGGTGTCCGAGCGGGAAAAAGAGCTCTGCTCGTTCTGGGATCCTGTGTGGTTCTGGGCGAGGCTGTCGATGTCGGAGTACCCCTCTTAAGAGTGTAAAAGCGTGGAATTTCACCCCTGTGATTCCCGGGTAGGGAAACTCACTTTCATGTGTGGCACCATGTGTTTTAAATTGACTAAGAACTTAATCACACAAATGATTTACTGGTATTTCGAAAACCTAGTGTATTTTACAAAGTATATGAAAGTGCATGAATTGTTTGCTGAGTATGACTTTTGTTGTACTCACCCTTGCTTCCTTTGTTTTTGTATGATCAGAGTTCGCAGCGGAAGACGTGGTCATCCGAGGAGTAGGCTGGGCCAGTTGGGTGGGAAACGACTAGAGAATCTAGTTATTCTTGTAAATGTAATAATCTTGTAAAATAAGTTAATTGAGCTGTTTTGATCCACTGTGCTGGTTTATCCTGCTTCTCTACGCCTTGCGCGTGTATAGACTTTCGGGTCTATAGGCGCGCGGCGGCTGTCATTCTACCGGGCCGGGTCTCGGGGTGTGACATGCACCCTGTTGGCTCTTGGTCCTTCGTGTGTCAACGTCTTGTTTGCTATGTTCAGCTTGTGTTTCCGCGATCTTGATTTCTCTCCTTTTCTGCCTCCGCAACCCATTTCTTAAACTAGACTCAATTTTTAACCCAATTTTTAACTCAATCTTCAATTCATTTGCGATGGTCGACAAATATTTGTCAATTTTTAACTCTCAACAACTTGAACTGATCTAGCATGATCTGAGAATACCAACACTGCACATTCCTAATCCTAACAGTACCTAGTGCTTTTTTTGTGGGGGATAGTTATACCTAGTGATAGTGGCGAAAATATTAACAAAAAGCGTCAACAATGCAACAGAATGGGGAAGGGGCAGCGAAAGGAATGAACTCACTCCCATTGTCACGGGGGTTGGAGCTGGAGGCTACAGGCGCTAGGGCCTAGAGCCTTGGAGTTGAAGGTCGCGAGGGTGCGTTGGCAAGGCGGGAGCGCGACAGCCTGCTGGTCGTCGCGGTCGAGGGAGAGGTAGGCTCGTGACTCATCGCCATGGATTGAGTTACATATGGACAACAATTTTGTAAATTTCTAGGATTAATTTGGGAGAGGTATGAGATTCAATCATTGAAGAGGACAAAAAAATTGGATCTGAATCCAAAGGAGAGGATATATATGGTGGATCCAAGTTTAAACCGGGATGAAACCAAATCTAGATAAGGTAAATAACGTTGGTCCGATGGAATCATTGAGTACCAGATCCATGCCTCTTGCTTCTTGATTTAGTTTGAGAGAGAGTTGATGGAGTTAGATGGGGCAAGAGAGAGAGAGAGAGAGAGATAGATAGATAGAGAGGTTTCATGCCGCGAGAGAGAGGGAGTAGATGTTTCATGCCGCAAGATTTTCTTTAGGTCCTGTTGTTGTTCAAATATATGGTAACATTTTTGGTTGTCTAGAATTTTATACACAAAGAGAGTTCATAGGAATGGCATAGTTCATGTCAATCTCTTTATTAGTCACCAGCAATTTATTTCATGCTCGCGCCTAGGCAGCTTGCTAGGCTGAAAAAGCAACCATTGTCCAGCTTAACTCCGACTTATTATCTTCTTTTTGTTCTCGCGCCCAGGCAGAGGAAGCCGCTTGCTAGGCTAAATTAAGAAGCCATTGTTCTGCTTGACGATGACTTATTAGCACTGGCGGAGCTATGTACACTTTAGGGGGGCCGCCGCCCCCCCCCCCCCCCCCCCCAAATCTAGTACTATTTGGCCCTTTTGCCTCAGATTCGGCCTATTTGCACCCTCCCCGCCCACCGGGGAGGAGAGCTAGTTAGCTGTGTCGTTCTTGTTCCTCCCTTTCCTCAAGTAGCCCAAACATGCCGAAAATGGAAATCTCTATGTATGCATGTCGTACGTCTCTGTCCCCGTCCACTTCAGTAATAAATCCGCGAATCAGTCAATGAGGCGAGGCCTTGTGCTCGCCCTCACTGGCCCTCGTAAACATCGTCTTTAGTGTGTTTCGAGAGTCAGTATCAGTCAAATAACGGAAAACATATTGCATGTTAGAACTTTACCAGGGCCATTTGTTCTATTTACGGCACACAAGAAATTATTAGTAAGGAACATAGTATGAAAAATTTACTTCAAATATTTTATGTCCTTGGTTAAGACAAGTAAAAAAAGCTAAGTGTAATCAACACCGGTACAAACTGCCTGGACGTTGTGATGGTATAAAATGTGAGAATTTTTGCATACAACATAAGGACCAAAGAGGGACATGTGGTTTTACTGGGATCCTGATGAATTTTTTTGCTACTGCGCTAGTCTGCAAATAAGTCAATGAGGCAAGGATAAAACTTTAGTTGATCGACTAGCGGTGCCACTACAGGGGGACAAAAATGGGGCATGAACATGCAATATATGATGGACACATCACCGGTGAAAGATTAGTGCTCATAGTGAGGTTTTCGTCTTTCACAGGAAAACAAATTGTTGGTGACTTAAAAAGATATCGATATGAATTAAATCTAGCCATGATGGCATTCCCTAAAAAAGTCAAGCAGCTTCGGGCATGCTCGAGGAACTTTTTACATCAAAATTATTTTCCTTAATTATCTGGATCAGATTCATTTTTCATACTATTTGTTCTTGATTTGTTTTCATCCTGGTTTACACTTGAATACACTATACATATCTTATCCTTTGGCTTCATAGATTGAATCTCTAACCTCTTCCCAGATCAATCCTAGATGTTTGCAAATTGTTGTCCAATCCGTAAGTCAACGGATATGTCGTTGTTGTCTATTCGAGAGAATTTTCTCGATTATACCATTAGATGCATACGTGTAGCATAGTGTTTTTTTCTCGATTTTGTTTTTCTTTCCAGTAGGTGCCGGAATAGCCTGTTTTTAAAAAACCTTGGAAATATCGGCAATTTAAACATATTCTGATTTTTTAGTTCATAATACAGCTCTATTGCGCTAAAAAAGTCTCAAAACCTCGCCTGTTCCTTTGGTCAGTGTGTCACACCGTAACACGGTCGATCGAGTGTTTAATTTCTCCATGGAGCTAGCCTCTCGTGTGTAGTTTGCTTGATTGTTTGAACTATCCGAGTCGGTAGATAAATACACGTACAGAATTTCCGACGGCCGAGTGGGATTTGATCAAAACCGATGGGCTTTTGGGCCAGTCCAAAGAAATGAAAGTGAGGCGCGTTTCGCGCTACACGCCTGCGCGATATAGGATTTGCCGTCACTCTCCCTGCTGCCCCACCCAGCCGCGAGCATTATACATCGCTCAACGCGAGCTGGTGCACCAGCCCATATTATCCTTTTTCGCTTTATTTATTCGGTTTTTGCTGGTTCTGTTTTTCATTTTCTCGAATCTAGTTTTTCTGCTTCTTTTTAATTTGCTTTGCATGTTTATTTTTTATATTTATTTTTTGAAAATGTAATTTTTTTATTTTTCCGTTTTATTTTTTATGCTTTCCTTTTCGTTTTTGTTTATTTTTCTTGTTCTCCGTTTTTTAAAAAAATTAAGAGATTATTATTTTTTCACTTGTGCAAGCATTTTTTTTTTACCCTGAACGCATTTTACTCGTGAATATTTCTTAGCCATGAACATTTTTTACACATAAACATTTTCTAGAATAGTATTCACAAATAAAAAGGTTCATAATTTTTTTATGACAGTTTTTTTGTTGAAAACTTTTTTTATTTCGTGACCAGTTTTTATCCTAAGAAAATTTTACCCCTGAATATTTTTTATCCATGAACACTTTTTCGGAAAAGCGTTCACCTATAAAAATGTTTATAAATTTCCGAAAATATTTTTGACCTATGAACATTTTTTAGAAAATGCGTTCACCTATTAAAAAAACTTCATAATTTTTAGAGAAAATATTTCATGAAGGTTGAAAAAATTCCATGTTTCGTAAATTGTTCATGAATTCAAAAAAAGTGTTTCGTAAAAAATTCCATGGTAGCGGCGGAGGAAGCATAGGATCTGTAGCAACCCCACACAAAACACTAAACTGCAGGGTAGAAGAAGCTCACAAAAAATAACCTGTCAAACTGATGCTGCCCGTGTGACCCGTATGATGTAGGTCACTCGTCATCATCTGATACCGAAGCTTCTGCTAAACTACTCATGACTGTTACATGATGAATATGTGTGGAAGCATTATTTTATTTTATTTTTCGTTGCTTCTGCTACTGCTATCCTTGGATACCTGGAGCATGAAGTATGTATAATCTGCCAAGTTACAAAATAGTTCCGCGGAAAAGTAATTAAATAAAATACAAAGAAACACACAAAAATAAATGAAATGAAGAACAGTGAGGTGTGGGCACTCTGGGTTCAGTGGGCTGCAAGGCCAGATCACTGACGCACAATGATGATCCAATCCGTCCAGTATCTTGCCCCATGCCCTCAATCTCTCATCACCATAACATAATTTTCCTTCTTCCTTGGGAAACAAGATGCAGCAGCCGGAAAGATTGAGCCAATAATTGGGGTCATCACGCACGGACCACACGCGCTTATCGCTTTGCTATGGTCCATGGCTGGCCGCAATAATAATGTTCCCATCACACTCTTCTTCTTACTGCTAGCTTAACAGACCTCATAATTAAAGGTATTGAAAGTGGGCTCTTTATTTTATTTCTTATTGATAATTTGACACTGATGGAAGCAGAAGAAAATCGGGGATAACATTTGTTCATTTGTACTATTAAGATTACCACAGCTGGCTACAAGTGCATCAATTGATCCAGAGGACGCGGTTATCCTCATTTTCTGAAGAAAAAAACGATCTTCTTTCGTATACGGATGCCGACTACATATTGTTCCCTGATACCTGCACCCCAGCAAAACCAACATTTAAGTACTGCCTGTCATTATGTCTGTATATCCCCACAAATAGTAGACACTGGTCTTTAATTAGAAGTCCTAGAACAGAAAAGAAATCCAAAGAGAAGAACCATATTTTCATGGCCCATATGCATGCATAATCATCTGTTATCATGTCCACACACATTCATGTAGGTTTCATCGATCGTTCTTGTGTCATAAATTTTGTACTTAAATCAATATGATACATTTAGGTGTCACCCAAAGCATCGATCTCAGCATCTTTCTCACGAGGAAAACGCAGGTGTTAGTGATTCCCTGGCCTCTCCGTCCAACCTCTAACCAACGACCTGGAAATTAAAACGCTACAAAGTACGGTTGAGACTTGAGAGGTCATTATCCTTCAGTCCACACTTGCCCTCTACAATGTCCTTCTTGCTTGTGTGGTCACGCACGGAGCCAGCTGACGAATGCACAGTACCAGCACGCAGCTGCTGCTGGTTATCCTGAATGAAAGATGATTGATTATGGTAGTTTAAGTTAGCTTCCTATCTTCTTCTCAAATTAATCACAAGGAGGTAAGCAGGTAGGGTGTACAATATTACAACACAAAGTTTAGCAAATGGCCAAGAAAATATGTCGAACAAATTTTATAGTTGAGACCACAAAAAAGTCTACACCTAATTTTACAAGGATGTGTCGTGTATGGACATGAAGCTGTGAACTCAGTGTTTAATGTGTTAGATAGTAGCTAGAATCTGCCTCCTTGGCAAGATAATAATAATATGAATGACGAGGCATGCTTCTGCCAAGTGGTGTGATAAATCTAAAATTCAGCCTCCGCCGTGCTCATTCGTGGCAGTTTCAAAATCCAGTTCATAGCTAGGCACTACATATTATACACACGCTAGCTAGCAAAGATGCAAGAAGAAGCTTGCACCCATCATGGACAAATGGACCCTGATTAACCTAGCTAGTATCCAAATTAATAGATGCTTGTTGAACTAGACAGTCCCTAACCGCCTGCAATGATACAAGAGATGATTCACACGCATATCTAATCCAGGGCCGGCTATAATTTTGTATTTTGAACCATTGGTAAGATAATACAGTTTTTGAAGTCTGGATCCATAATTTTAATGCTAGAGAAAACAACATTATAAATTCTCTCATCTAAATCCTAAGGCTAACAGTGCAGCTACTACAGTGATGTCCTGTCCATTTGTCTCTCCTCTGCTGCTAGATATATAGATAGCAGAGTACTACTACTATTCATGCACTGAACCTATCCACTATGTACACGATGGTGCCTGTTCTAGCTTGCTGAAGCTACATATAAGCTCTATGCATGCCAAGGTAGCCTTCTAGCTTGCTGAAGCTGGGTGGTCAGATTAATCTGGGAGGAGGCCCATTGGTTGATTGATTGTGTCTGTCAATGGAGCCAGCCACTCAGCATCTATATCTCTCTGCATCATCAGCAGCAGCCTTTTTTTGCCTGCCCTGCTTCCACCTTCTACCAGTACTAGGTTTTGGAGGTACATGTTGTAATGGTGGTCAGACTGCAATTGATGGCTGCAACCCCTTTCCTGCCTTCTAACAGAGTTTTGTCATGGGCAGAGCAGAGCTGCAAATGTAGCTTTTTTATTCTGCCTTCTTAACAGAATTTTTCATGAGCAGAATAAAGATGCATATGTACCATAAATAATTTCCAAGGTTTTTCTCATGTCCCTGTAGGTAAAGGCTTTGCTTCTGGACTCAGTGCACCTTCAGCCACCGGACAGAAAACAAATAAATACTGGTCTATCTAATGCTGAAGAGTTCGGGAGTCCTATCCTGCCTTCTTCACAGTATTTTGTCATGAGGGGAACAATATATCTAAACAAAATATACCCGCAACCCCTTTCCTGCCTTATTAGCAGAATTTTTTCATGAGAAGAATAAAGCTGCAGAGAAGCACCATAAATAATTTCCAAGGTTTTTTCTATCTCCATGTAAAGGCTTTGCTTCTGGACTCGCAAGACAAATAAATACTGGTCTATCTAATGCTGAAGAGTTGCTGAGATTTAAGCAAGGCATAGACGTTATGTTCTTTTTCTTTAAAAAAATAAACAATTAAGTGGTACTAGATCAACAGAAATAGAGGCTTTTAAATACTCAGCCTAATTGATCAGGCTTTTAAATACTTTCTTTCTTGCCCAAGTTGCCTGTATTGTTTGAATGTCATTGTCCAGTATCTTGGACAAGATTTAAGCATGTTTTGTTCCTACAACTTGAAAACAAAAAAACACAT
Organism: Poa pratensis; assembly: GCA_947311845.1. Taxonomy (NCBI): domain Eukaryota; kingdom Viridiplantae; phylum Streptophyta; class Magnoliopsida; order Poales; family Poaceae; genus Poa; species Poa pratensis. The sequence goes on from CAMZMU010000010.1 coordinate 3,909,947, forward strand.
AACTCAATCTCCTCCAGAGTTCTATCCTGTGCTAGCTGCCAAATGTGTGCAATACCCAGCAGAAGGTTTCCTCCAAAAAGGCTATGGGTTTACTCATGGAACTAGGCCACAGATAGAGACTCAGAACAATGGGCAAATCTGTTGAGAAGTAAATGTTGACAGGGCTGAGCAAACAGTGCCACCCTCTCCTCCTTGGTGTATATGTGCACCCTGTACCTGTCACTGGAGAAAGGAAACCCAGTAGCATCTAGGGTTCCATGCAGGCACTGGACAAATAGGTAAGCCTTTGACCAGTATGAACTGCTGCATGCCTGTCCTTACATGCACAGCTAGGTTAGCTACTGTTGTGATTGTGAAATTCTCTTGTTAAAAAATGGTATGATACTACTCACAGTGGCACCATCATCATCATGGAGTGCATATATATTTATAACTAACTAAAGTGATGCGTTTGCTCCAAAAAAAGAAAGAACACATAGAGATGATTAGTCATGGGTCATTGTTTCTTGAGGTGCATATATATGACTGATATGAACAAGGATGGCTCTACTCACAATCATCTGTGTGATGTGTCGGTTGATTGCGTCTGTGCGGATTGATCCATCGCCGTCGATTCCTAAGAGTTTCCGAAACTTGTCATGTTAGTCTCTTTCGGTGGGCAGCTTTCCATGCACTATTTTTTTGTCACTCAGAATGTGTATCCGGGGAATATCGACAGAGACGCCGAATTGTTGGGTCGGTTTCGTTCGCGACTGACATGTACGCGCCATGATATGTACCCCTACGAGCTGTTTTTACATCTGAAAACTATGTTATTGATAGACTGAATGTGCTTGACTGGTCATAATAAGACTCCTGATGCTCCTCTGTTTTCACAAATATATACATATATTCCTAGGGAAACAGAAAGTAGATGGTGACAATGTCTAAGTATGGAAATTTGCTTTCTGGCAAAGCTAGGAATATCAAATTATTGTTCTGTCAGATGCTTGGCATCCATTTTTCAGATGCTAAAAGTTAATTAGTAAAATGGATGACTTTTCAAAATCTTGAACTAAATATCTTGTGTAAATTCAGTTTAAGACTTTGGGGCAAATGATTATTTTTTCATCAGTAGGTTAAATTATGAAAGACACGGGGGATCAAAATAAGTTGAATTGACATGGATGAAAAGATGAAAACTGAATTGCCTTTTGATGTTCTTTTAATCCATCTCATGATATTGTTTGACGCAGTCTAAGATCCCAACAGCTCTCTGAATATTCAAAAATGGATATGCCCTCACCTAGAGCTGCCAAGCTGAACTAAACAACACCAATATTTTCTTGTGAAATCTATCCCATATTAAACAACAAGAAGAAGCATAATAATATAAAACTGGATCTTGCTTGTGTGGCACAAAAACTTTAGTATTTGTTTAGTCAACATTTGACAAGACCTGTTTGTCCAGGTGTAGATAAAACAATAGCGCAATCAGTGCGTTGTTTAGAGTCTTCTAATCCCTCTGGCTGCAAGCCAACATAATGTATTCAGAATTGATATATTACTGTTTGGTAGCTTGGGTGATGACATGGTTGAGACAACAATAATATATACTAGTGCCTTGATAGCGATCCAGTTGGTTAAGTCAAGTTAAGTTAATCATATGTGGACTTTGGATTTTTATCCCAAGATTTTTAATGTCCATTGTCGATGACGTGGATTACAAACAGCTAGAGTCATGTACAAACGGACACGCCATGAAACGAACCATATAAAAATGTTTGTTATCTTTTCACACGCCAAGTTTGTTTATAATTTTAACATCACACATTCACACCTCTACAATAAGTTAAACTAGTTGTAATTAAATTAACCAAGATAAGAAACCATATGACTCTGCATATATGCTTAATTAGGTTTTGTGATCTTCCTGCAGATCCCTCTGAAGCATGGATCAAGATATGCTTCGCACATGGAAACCAAATCAAATAAGGCCTAAGAAGCTGATGACTTTTACCGAGACTAGTACTAATATAAGCTCACACAAAAGTATGGCAGCCTAGATTATACTTTCCAATAGACGGAGGCCACGTTGCGCGCCTTGGCCAACAAATTCAAAGAGAAGCTTCTCCATGACTGAAAGCAATCCCGGAGAAACACGCATATAATAGCGACAAATGGCTCGGAAAAATGATGCTAGCAGTTAAGGTAGGAAAGCTGAGTAAGCAAGCAGAAACAGCAACTAGCACTAAAAATCAAGGAGCATGACAGCAACCCCGGCCCCCCTACTACATATTGTGTGGCCAATATTAGCAACATTGATTAATCGGCACGCGTCATGCATACCTCAGCAACAGCTTAGCTAGACAATGGCTTTAATATTCACGCAAACGGAATATCCGGGCATAATTCAGTTTCCTGTTGTTTTTGCATATATAACTGTATTTTATTGAGTAAATAATTTACTGTGGTTGGGAGTTAGATGACAGTTTCATGGAGAGTACCCTTGTTTTTCATGAAAAAGGAAAATCCATAAACGGCTATTGGTTGGACCAAGGCAGGAGAGCCAACCAAGGCGGCCAAACAGAAAATTAATTATGCATCAAACTAATCATGCCAATTATTTTACACATTTCAATAAGATATCAACGGTCGATGCTTGCTAGAACTGGCCACAACTTGCAAGGAAACTCATCTTGTCTGTTATGCCCTGAAAAACTAATTAAACAGCCAATCTGATTGTGTACCTTTTCTTACAAGGCACCACAAGGTTTTCCTCACCCGGATTAGTTACATATTGCTCAATCATTTCACTAGTTTATTGTGTTATGCTTTATGTCCTACAACCTACATCACCTTCCTCGTCTTGGTATTATGATGCAAATACAAGTTCCGGCTGTTCCTGCAATAATTCTGAGAAATTAAACAAAAAAGTTACAATCTTTACATTTCGATCGAACTGCCACGCTTAAAATACGCTATCCCAATGACCGTCTAAAAAGTGAAAAAAGGGTTAATTAGTGGGTGTGGTTACAAGAAAGTAAAAAAAGAGATGGTAGAAGGAGATATGAGTTCTGATTGTTGCTGCAACAGTTCTGAAAAAAAAAGTTTACCCTGTTTACATATCGATGGAACTGCCATCTTAAAATAAACTATCATGATGACCAGCTAAAAAAGGTGACAAAGGGGATAATTAGTGGGTGTGGTTACAAGAAAGTAAAAAATAGAGGTGGTAGAAGAATCTAGTAGTAGTAGGATAAAAAGGAAGAGGCCGCAGGTAGGGCTGGGTTTCTAATTTAGAGTCTAAGACAAGGCTGGATTGGATTGGGGTTTAGGTCCACCCACTGGTTGTTAGAGGAGGGCACCCGTCCATACATCCTCTAACCACGGCAGCACCCACTCCCAACCTCAATGTGTGCACAGCAAGAGTCAAGACCCTGCCTTTGGTTTGAAGAGAGGTTACCATGTTAACCACCATTAGTGACCGCACTTAATTAGCAGCGTGGTTCGTTGGGTTGTGTCTAGATCACGGATCACGTGCGCTAAGGTCGTTGAATATGTATACAGGATTAGCTCCGTATGAAAATTACTATATTAGTGATGTTTTTTTACTTTAGAAGCAATTGAGCAACAGTGCTTTAAAAACATCTTTCTGGTGTGTACCACCAGTAATCAAAATTGTAAGTACCATGTGGTGGTGACATTCATTCTACATACCATTTTGGTCACTCAAAACCTTCCCTAAATTCGCTCATGTCCTCCGTACCCCGCTGGGAACGAATCCGCTGCCAGGGCACTGTCGCCACTCAACTGGGATCCATGCATTTCTTGAATTCCATCCATTCAAGGGCCTTCAATTGAATTCAGGACAGCTCTCCAAACAAGCAATGTAGAGTTTGAGAGAGGGGATGAACTTGGTTGGTGGACCACAAGAAGCACCCAACCCAAACCCAGGCAGGCCAAAGAACCCCACCACTAATTGTTTTCCCTCTCATTGGGGCGTTGATGTCACACGTGATCTAAATCCCCTGTGGCCTCAACGCCTTTGTCCTCAAATGATTTGATGATTCTGCATATCTCCTCCATTAGCTGGCTTGGCACCAAATAAAAAGGCAAATTGGCACTACCAAGCTAGCCCTGCTAGTATATACTAGTAGCACTGCAACCGTTGCAGGATACAACCCTGAACTTTCCTGGAAAATAATACTCCCTCCGATCCAAAAAAAAGGTCGGAGGGTATACGTACTGGTTGTGCTGCGTATGCTGTTTCCTCCCGAACGTTTTTACGGACCGGAGGAAGTAATAAGAGGGGACTCTGGGTTCATTTTGCTGCATATTAATATGGTTGTTTTAAATTGTATGGATAATCATGAGCAGCATAATCTATTAGCTATAACAAAGCATCATTAATATTATTATACTATATGTATTGCTTAGACTTTATGGTGAAGAAAGAAACAAGTAGCCGGCTGGAACAAACCTGTGGTGGTTGCACCAGCAAATACCAAGCGGCGGCAGCAGCAGTTGAGAGGAGAAGGTTAGTTAAAATGGAGGGAGGAAGAGTATAATCCTGCTCTGCTCAGCCCACACCACACCACACCAAACTGATAAATCAATCAGGAATTAAACATATTTTTCTTTTTCTGTTGGAGGCAGAGAGATTATTCCATTTCTGGTGCTGAGCTGAGCTGAGCTCTTTTCTTGATTTTATTTATTTAGGCAGCAATAGAATGAGGAGCAGAGCTGCACAGCTACAGAGAACTCTGAAGATACAAAGAGAGCAGCTCTGCTCTCCCTTTTATCCTTTTGAGCTTTTTTTTAGAGCGTTCCTTTTGAGCTTTGGGAGACTATTGTTTAATCTTGGGATCTGATTTTGTCCCCATATTGGGAGGATCGATTATCTTTCTCCCCACCACCATCTCCACCTCCACCTCTCCCCTCCCCGCCCTCTCTATCTGTTGCCTCGAGGGAGCTTTGGATGCAAAATCTTCTCTTTCCCCCACGAGGAGCGGAGCACGCCCCGTCTCTCAGGTCTCGCTCTCCCTCCTCCCATTTTCTTATGACCTTCCCTTCCCCTCCCCGCGCCTTCGTCTCGCACCAGGGTATCGTATGCTTCCTTGCATGTATGGCCGCCGCTTCCTGTCCTTGCCCCTGTTCGGTTTTCAGTTTGATGATGCGATTTGGGCTGAATTATGCTGCTCTTCTTGCTCATGCCCTTTGATTTCTGAGCAGCTTCCGCTTTCTTGGAGTTGTAGATTAGGGTGCTGCTGCTGTTTGATGTTCAGGGATTTTGGTTTGGTCTGAATTCCGAGGAATTGAAAGCTCGGGAGACATCTTTTCGACCAAGGGTCTTGCCTTTCTTGCAGTATATGTGCTTCGACGAACCCTCTCTTCTTGAGTACAGTTATCTTTCCATTGAATATGTGTTGCTTTCTCTCTTATTTTTTTTCCTTCCCAAAAAATTGCCAAAAGACTTGGTTTGGTTTCTTTCTTGGCCTGTAATTTGAGCCTTGGTGGTTGCTAGCTGAATTCTCAAACTTATTTTTTCCTTTGCTCCTATGATGAAGCCAAGCTCCCTTCAAAAGCTCTGTTTCCTGTTACTCGTGCCTTCTTGTTGCTGTTGAGTTCAGTGGTTTTTCATCCAGTTCGGTGTTTTCTTGGGAGTTACTCCACTATAGATACTTACCACTTTTTCATCAGAACTAAGTGCTTGTTTAAGTTTTCTTTATTACGTAGTTTTATAGCTGCAAACTTCCTGCCTTGGAGTTCTCTCCTGCTTCCACCTCTTTCGCATCGTAAAATCTAGTTTTCACACATAATTCATTTCCAACCACGAACAAGTAAGTTAAGCATGGTCATCTCTTCTTCTTGCAGATTGAGCAGGAAGCTACGCTAGCCTAGGGTCCATACCAAAGCATCTGTCAGCAGACTTATATTGGGTTTAACAAGGTACTCCTGACAAATAATCAATTATCGATGCAGTTTTCTTTATTTCCATAAGACTCTGGTTTTCTACAGTAACAGGTTCTTATTCATATGATTCTTAGAAAAAAAAGACAAACACACTGGTGCAATTATTTGATTCTGGTTTATTGCGTTATCAGATTATTTGTCCTGGTATAACTGTAGGAATTCACAAGCATATATTCCTGTTATCTTGATAGCAAAGGAGGAGCACAAAGCCCGAAACTTTCTTGATCCAATCTGAAAGCCGAAGGACCACTTGGTGCCTTTTAGCCTGCGAATTCGCACGTCGCGCTGTCAGTTCCTGTGTGATCCCACTTCAATCAGACATGGTTAAATCATGCCAAAACTGAGCCCCTACAAGCATAACTTAGTGCTACTGTTGCAGCCCACAGAACATGTTGTTTTTATTGAAGTTTTTTTATGTTCAGAGTGTTGCCAAGATCTTTCATTCGACTGCTTTACAAACACTTGCAATTCTGATTATTGACATATGCCAGCCAAAATAAGCCTTACGCAAAATATTAAACTTGTGATCCTAATTCGCTTATCGATCCATTTTTTCTTTCGATTGCAGGAAGTTGTGACAGGAAGATTTTATTCTGGTCAGCACTGATCTTCTGCTGAAACTTGGTCGAGTTTGGTTGCAGGAAGCCTATTCTGCATACCTGAAACTTGATCAGCTAGATGCTTGGCAGCGAGCTCGGTCAGTAAGTAATCATATCTTGAGATGGCAACTTACTACTCGAGCCCCGGCAATGAAAGAGAGTCGCACGACATGTACTCGAGAGACCCGGGCGGCGCCCTACCCGATGTCGTCGGCTCTAGGCAACTGTTGTATCTGAATAACCCGTCTCCCGGGCCATACACGGAGTTCAGTGGCATCCTGCAGTCCCAGCAGAACTGCATGGAGATGCCTGGCCATGGTCACCATCATTCAGAAATGTCCCAAGACTCATCGGCGAGGGAGTCTGACATGCTTGGGCACAGCTCGTTTGGTCACGTGAAGCAAATGAAGAATGAGATGCTGATGCAAATGATGGATGGAGCACAACAGGGTGGTGGTGCCGAACTGATCCATGATGGTGACCACAACGGCGCGCAGTTTGAGTTTGGCCTTCTGAACAACCACCATGGCTCGCCGAATGTTCCATCAGGGCAAGGCCAGGGGCTGTCTCTGAGCCTCAACACACAGATCTTGGCACCTTCCTTGCCTTACTGGTCCATCAAACCGGACATGCTGACGCCGAGCTCTTACCAGGACAGCCTCAGAGTCGACGACATCCGGATGAAGAGCATGCAGTCTGAAGCCTCGCGCGCGATCCGGCACTCGAGATACCTGAAGGCAGCACAGGAGGTGCTAGATGAGGTTGTGAATGTTTGGAAGAATATAAAACAGAAGGCTCAGAAAGAGCAGGCTGAACCAGGAAAAGCAGAGGGCAAAGAGGCTGATGGAGGGCCAAAAAGCGAGGGTGTATCTTCGAACCCGCAAGAATCTGCGCCACCGGAGCTTTCCACTGCTGAGAAGCAAGAGCTTCAGAACAAGATGGCCAAACTGATGGCGATGTTGGATGAGGTGGGTGACTATATGCTAAATTGTTTATACCTTTATCCTAAAATAACTGCACAATGCCAATCTGTTTTTAACTGACAGTTACTGTTTTGACATTGACAGGAAAGATCTATTAGCCATGTCTAAACAATTAGTTTTACTTTAACACTGATCGCTAGCGAATCTTTTGTTTTGGTATTAGCTATTCTAACATTAAGATAAATATATTTCAGGTGGACCGGAAGTACAAGCACTATTACCACCAAATGCAAAATGTGGTTTCATCTTTTGATGTGGTGGCCGGGCCTGGGTCTGCCAAGCCGTACACCGCAGTTGCTCTTCAGACAATCTCGCGGCATTTCCGGTGCTTGAAGGATGCCATCAATGACCAGATCAATGTTATCAGGAAGAAGCTCGGCGAGGAAGAAAATTCATCAGGCAAGGAAGGAAAATTGACCCGTCTCCGGTACATCGATCAGCAACTGAGACAGCAGCGAGCCTTCCAACAGTACGGTATGATTCCACAAAACGCCTGGAGACCGCAGAGGGGACTGCCTGAAAACTCTGTTACAGTTCTTCGCGCTTGGCTTTTCGAACATTTCCTTCACCCGTAAGTTCCTTTCTTCACATGTGTTCTTTCCAGTAATCCCTTTATTCTTGTTTCTTATCATTGTTCGTAATGATTTTACAGGTACCCGAAAGATTCAGAAAAATTGATGCTAGCAAGGCAGACTGGCTTGACAAGGAGTCAGGTAAATACTGTTTGTATTTTCCTGTGCCATATCATTGATCTATAATTGACGTTGTTTGTAAGGAAAAAACATTGAATTCATACAAACATAATCCTTTCATAATATTTATTTACATTTTTTTTGCATCAAACCTGAATGCTAATGCTAGGGCTGTTCAGTTACTACTTGTCTTCATTGCACAGTGCACTGCTTGTGTACTTTCTGCCTGTGTTTGTTCAGGGAGTTAATCATTATATTGTTCCATGCTTTTCCAGATTTCTAATTGGTTCATAAACGCCCGTGTCCGACTTTGGAAACCAATGATTGAAGACATGTACAAAGAAGAGACCGGTGATTTGGAGCAAGACTCCAACTCTTCCTCCGACAACGTGCCAGGAAGCAAGAACAAGGTGGCATCGTCAGAAGAACATGAAGACCAGAAAAGCGCCAGGGCTAGGGTCTGCGAAACCAGCCAGCTAAGCGAGTCGAGGACCAGCATTGGAACCATGAATGTCGGCGGGGCGCCTGTCGGTTTCCATAACGAGGCCAACCATGACGACAGTTTCATGAACCTGATGATGAAGGAGCAGCGGTCCGGCGAGGTGGACGGGGGCCTCCTCCTCCACAACGCCGTCGCGCAGCACTCAGACGAGAACACGCGGTACATGGCCTACCACCTGGCAGGGCTCGGGGGGAGGTACGGCAATGGCAATGTGTCGCTGACGCTGGGCTTGCAGCACCCGGGCAGCGCCCTATCGGTTCAAAATGCCCAGGCAAACTTCCCCGGTGTAGGCGATGACGACATCTATAATGCCGGTGCTCCTCTCGGCGTCAGCATCGCATCCACGGACTACGAATCCTTAAACCAGATGGACCAGCGGCAGCGGTTCGAGCAGTCGCCTCTGCTGCATGATTTTGTGGCCTAGATGATGATGATACGTCAGGAAAGGACCATTGACACAAGATTTGTAAGACTCCTAGTGGCACAAGAATAACATGCATGCATGCCTGAAAGAGCATGGGATCATCGTAGCTTGTAGTTGCCATTTGATACAGGAGGTATAGCAGGAGATGTAATATAAGCATAGGTGGGTGGGGAGCTGATAGGGATAAAGTAATCTTTTGTAAAGATGAAAAAAATGCAATTACTATACGTGTAAAGTCTTGTGTTTTGAGGAATAGTATTGTAAAGCTAGTAATGGGCAATTTTAGTGATGCCCTAGAAACTGTGTACATTTCTACATCATGGCTATTTATCGATCTCTTATATGTTTGTTGCACATGTACAAGTGGATTGGGCAGTGTAAAATGTATTGATCTTGTGCCAAACATTTCACTCTAGCTTGCAGTTGCCATTTGATACAGGAGGTATAGCAGGAGATGTAATATAAGCATAGTGGTGGGGGTGATAGGGGTAAAGAAATCTTTTGTAAAGATGAAAAAATGCAATTACTATAAGTGTAAGATCTTATGTTTTCAGAAATAGTATTGTAAAGTGATGGCCAATTTTAGGGGTTCCCTATTAGAAACTACGTTGCTACATGATGGCTAAAGAAAATCTATTATATACTAAAAGCAAAATAAAGTCTAAAATAGCGACACCACATTAATCCACATCATCAGAATTATTTTAACTACTCCCTCCGTCTACAAAAAGATGTCACAACTTTGTCCAAATTTGCATGTATCTACACATGAAACCATGTGTAGATACATGCAAATTTGAACAAATTTAAGACATCTTTTTGTGAACGGAGGGAGCACGTTGTTCAGCACCATACTATGAGCACGTTAATCCTATGAGATACGATTTAGCTATCTCGCAAAAAAAAGTTACGGATGGACTCACGACTCACGAGACGTACTATATGCAGACTCCTCCGCTTAAAATACAGATACAGATTGAATAAAGAAGAGAGATTACCCAGCCGGACGCCGTGAACCAGTTGCATTTTATCGATCATTCTCTGACATGCATTACACATAATCCTTGGAAAGGTCTGCTAGCTGTCTGCTAATCTCCGCAAAATACAGTTGATATGTGAGTGCATCAGCCAAGGAGAAAAAAGCTAATCGTGTGCAGCAGCCTCTATGACGACTCGCTGGCGTCAACGCCCGCAAATCGGCAACATCTTCATCGACCACCACGGCGGAAATCAGTGTCGGCGATGCCGGCATAAAAAAGAGCGGGTAAACATTTTTTTTCCTTTTACGTGTGAGCTGCCGCAGGCTGTCCGTGCTCCATCCCAAATGCTTTATATTCATACAATATTTACTCTAACAAACCTCCATAAAGCTTTCCGTTTTAATCTACATGAATTCAATCTTCTATTACTTTGAGTCTAAATAAAATATTTAGAATTTAGAATAAAGAAAGAAAGTATGGCCATGGATTTTCTGAACGACATTTTATAGGAATGACCGAAATCTAAAGCGACATACTTATAAATGTATAGAGGAAAATAAAATATATTTTTTATGAAGAATTTATTTATGTTCAAATGCAAATAGATGCACCATAGTTACGTTGACGAAAAAAAGGCACAATTTACGAATTTTAGCTACAAATAGCAACCACGATTGTATGAGTCAAATAATATATTTTTAAGTTGTTTATCAAATAAATACATCCTTGGTGATTGAGCAACCAAAATTCGAAGTAATTATTATGTAGAAGCAAATTTAAACATCAGAGACATAATTCTCTGTATTGTACAACATCACATACTAAGTGTCCAACATACGTGAAATCTAATCTATTTAAATTTTGTTAGCCTACAATCACATACTACATCCGTAACAAAATATAAGATGCTTTACCATTTTTCTGATACAGATGTACCTAGACATGTATTAGTGGGTAGATTCATTTATTTCTATCCATATGTAGTCCATATATGAGATTCTAAAACATATTATATTTTGGTACATAGGGAGTACTTAGTAGCTGTCTATGCTGACATATCAAGAGTGTGCTCAAGATCACAAGTCACGCGAACGCACGCGGCTTTGCGATGGCGGGCTTGTATTTATAGAGGTTGGGATGACCGATAGGTTTTACTGGATTTTGGAGCTAAAGGCAGGAAACGAGAGAAATTTCGGCGTACTCATGCTGCCAGGGGCGGACCCACGTTTATGGCACTGGTGTCACAGGACACCGGGTAAGCTCGCTAATTACGTGAGGAAATGGCCCATAAATTAGACTTGACACCCGTGAAATTCTTTGCTGGACACCGGCTGAAAAGATAATTGCACGGGCGTGGCCCATTGTATGGCCCATGAGGAAGCCAGGCGACCATGCCTCACGGCTCAGGCTATCCATCGATCAAACCGATCGTGTGTGTACGTGCAAAAGTGACGGCAGTTTCCCCTCATCAACAAAAAAAATCAAACCGATCGTGTGTACCTGCGCATACCTTGCCTCTTTCGCACAAATCTCTCATGTGTGCTTCTATTTCTATTTTTTCAAAATAAAAAAATTACCGAATTGTACGGTTAGGCCTTTTAGTCCTAACTCCTAACGATGTTACAACTGAAAACTAAATTATTGAGGTTTAATCATGTTTGTGAGTGAGTCACATCGATTAGGATTATTTTTGGCCATTGGATATACAACCAGTAATTGAGCACGTGCATTGCACGTGACATATATGTTTGTATCCGAATCTACCATCATACAAACATACAAAATCATCTTTTAGCAGTACAATTCAATCAATTTTTTAGTTAATTATAGTTTTGCATCTGTAAACATAAATAATGCAATCAAGATATAGTGTCGTATTTTGCCATCTTTGATCATAATTTTTCGCCCATTTTGGAGTTTTTATGCTTTATTGTTCAACTACAAGTGAAATGCTTAATTTGGTAAAAAAAACTGCCAGATTTACCCTTCATAATTGTTGAGTATGTTATATTTCACATATTGTGATGTATAAGTGGACACCGGGTCATTTTTGTCCTAGGTCCGCCTGCCTGTCGCTGGCGTAACTCCATATGAGCAGATTCCAGGGGAACGCCCGCGCCTTCCCAGCCGCCCGCTCGACTGCGGCACGCGCCGCCGGGGGGTCTCCAAGGATAATGTAGAAGGAGGCGAGCCTGGGGAGGACGGAAGGGTGCGCGTCCAGGCCGAGCGTGACGGCGTGCGCGTGCACCTGCTCGCCGGGGCGGAGCACGCGATGCGCGGTGCAGGAGAAGAGAATGCACGAGAGAGAGGCGGGGGAGAAGGATGAGGCGCGCGGCGGCGGCGGTTCCTGGGCAGGTGCGGCATTTCGCCAAACGGGTGGGATGCAGCGGCGGATCCTGGGCAGGTGCGGCATTTCGCAAAACGGGTGGGATGCAGCGGCGGATGTGGAAGAGATGCTGCTTGGTGAGCGAGACGGCGGCGGCGTTGGTGGGAGGTGGGCGTGGTGGCTCTAAGTTGACGAGTGAATATATCCCCGGCAACAGTGCCAGAAACAATGCTTGTACGTCACACGTCAGTTGGGAACCCCAAGAGGAAGGTATGATGAGTGCAGCAGCAAGTTTTCCCTCAGTATGAAACCAAGGTTTAATCGAACCAGTAGGAAAACGAGGTTTGCTTCGAAGGTGTTGGTGAAGGAGTGTAGTGCGGCGCAACACCAGGGATTCCGGTGCCAACGTGGAACCTGCACAACACAATCAAATTACTTTGCCCCAACTTAACAGTGAGGTTGTCAATCTCACCGGCTTGCTGAAAACAAAGGGTTAAACGTATCGAATGGAAAATGATGTTTGTTTGCATAAAACAGTAGAGAACAATGATTGCAGTAGATTGTATTTCAGATGTAAAAGAATGGACCGGGGTCCACAGTTCACTAGTGGTGTCTCTCCAATAAGATAACTAACATGCTGGGTAAACAAATTACAGCTGGGCAATTGACAATTGATAAGTGCATATAACATGCATGTGTGAGCTGTGGTGTCTACTATGAGATTCATTTGGGCATTACGACAAAGTACATAGACCGCTATCCAGCATGCATCTATGCCTAAATAGTCCACTTTCCGGTTAACATCCGTACCCCTTCCAGTATTAAGTTGCAAGCAACAGACAATTGCATTAAGTAATGTGCGTAATGTAAACAATACATTCATCCTTGAATAAAGCATTGCTGTTTTACCCCTAGTGGCAACAACACATCTACAACCTTAGAACTTGCTGTCACTATCCCAGGTTAAATAGAGGTTGAACCCAACTATCATGCATAAATACCCCCTCTTGGAGTTACAAGTATTCACTTGGCCAAGGCTTCAACAAGTAACGGAGAGCATGCAAGATCACAAATGACATAGACATGATAATATAATATTCAGCTCCACATAGGTATCAATATAAGTCAGATCCCAGCAAACACAACATGTAGCATTACAATAAGATGATCTTGATCATGATAGGCAGCTCACAAGATCTAAACATGATGGCACAAGTGGAGAAGACAACCATCTAGCTACTGCTATGGACCCATAGTCCAAGGATGAACTACTCACGCATCACTCCGGAGGCGGGCATGGCGATGTAGAGCCCTCCGGTGATGATTCCCCTCTCCGGCAGGGTGCCGGGAAGAGCTTCAGGAACCCCCCGAGTTAGGGTTGACGACGGCGGCGGCAGCGAATATGTTCTGGATGAAAGGCTCGGTGTTTTAGGGTTTTCTCGTCTCGGGGAATAAATAGGCGAAGGGGCGATGTCGGCGGACCCCCGAGGGGCCCAAACCACCTCCAGGCGCGGCTGTGGGCCCATGCCGCGCCACCTGGTGGTTTGGCCACCTCGTGGCTCTTCGTCTCTCCTTCGGACTCCGTGTACGTGCTGGAAAAATAGGGACCTGGCCTTTTGTTTCGTGCAATTCCGAGAATATTTCCAGAAGTAACTTTCTGAAACCAAAAACAGCAGAAAACAGGGAACTGGCACTGTGGCATCTTGTTAATAGGTTAGTCCCAGAAAATGCATAAAAGTGATACGAAGTGTATATAAAACATGTAGCAAATGGTATAATATAAGCATGGAACAGCAGAAATTATGGATACGTTGGAGACGTATCAAGCATCCCCAAGCTTAGTTCTACTCGTCCTCGAGTAGGTAAAACGATAACAACAAATAATTTCTGAGGAGACATGCTTTCACACAATCTTGATCAATATATTGCAAGGCTCATGTCATGAATGAAGTGACTCAAAGCAATGATCTATAGTTTGCTAACAAATAGATAAAGAGTAAACAATGAATCATATAAGCAAAAACTTTTCATGAATAGTACTTTCAAGACAAGTATCAAAAAGTTTTGCATAAGAGGTAACTCATAAAGCAATAGATTCAAAGTAAAAGGCATTGAAGCAACACAAAGGATGATTAAGTTTCAGCATTTGCTTTCAACTTGTAACATGTATATCTCATGGATAGTTGTCAACATAAAGCAATATAACAAGTGCAATAAGTAAATATGTAAGAATCAATGCACACAAAGTTGACACAAGTGTTTGCTTCTAAGATAGAAAGGAGTAGGTAAACTGACTCAACATAAAGTAAAAGATAGGCCCTTCGCAGAGGGAAGCAGGGATTAAATCATGTGCTAGAGCTTTTTAAGTTTTCGAAAGCATATAGAGAGCACAAAATAAGTATTTGAGAGGTGTTTGTTGTTGTCAACGAATGGTAGTGGGCACTCTAACCCCCTTGTCAACCAGACTTTCAAAGAGCGGCTCCCATGAAGGACGTTATTTCTACCAGCAAGGTAGATCATCCCTCTTCTCTTTTGTTTACACATGTATTTTAGTTTCTTTATAGATGACACTCCTCCCAACCTTTTGCTTACACAAGCCATGGCTAACCGAATCCTCGGGTGCCTTCCAACATTCACATACCATGGAGGAGTGTCTATTGCAAAATTAAGTTGCTTACTGATAAATCAGGGCAAAACATGTGAAGAGAATTATTAATGAAAGTTGTAATTAATTGGGGCTGGGCACCCCGTTGCCAGCTCTTTTTGCAAATTATTGGATAAGCGGATGTATATGCCACTAGTCCAGGTGAAAGTCTGTCAGAAGTAAATGACAAGATTGAAAGATAAAACACCACATACTTCCTCATGAGCTATAAAACATTGACACAAATAAGGAGTAATAAAGTTTTGAATAGTTTAAAGGTAGCACATGAAATATTTACTTGGAATGGCAGGAAATACCACATAGTAGGTAGGTATGGTGGACACAAATGGCATGGGTTTTGGCTCAAGTTTTGGATGCACGAGAAGCATTCCCTCTCAGTACAGAGTTTAGGCTAGCAAGGTTGTTTGAAGCAAACACAAGTATAAACCGGTACAGCAAGAATCACATAAAAACATATTGCAAGTATTATAAGACTCTACACTGTCTTCCTTGTTGCTCAAACATTTTACCAGAAAATATCTAGACCTTAGAGAGAACAAATATGCATCCCAAGTCTCAACAAGCTCTACGGTAGTTCTCCACTACTAGGCTTTAACTACATGATGCAAGAGCTTAAACATGATCTACTTGAGAGCTCAAAACAATTGCAAAGCATCAAATCGAAACAAGACAATGATCTACAAGAATGCATATGTCTTTCCAATACCAACTACTACATGTAGCATTTCTTTCTTCCAAACAAACACCAATAAATTTATTTAAACATAAACTCTCCAAATGATAATATAATGCAGCAAGAGAGTATTTATAAACAAGTGCTAACAGCTCGAAGAGATGCATGAAAAACAGGAGCTAAAAGCACTGCAGTAGCTAGTTAAGAATACTCAACAAATATAAGTGAAGAACATGAGTATTCACATGAAAAAGCGGAGCGTGTCTCTCTCCCACACAAGGATTGCTAGGATCCGAATTTATTCAAACAAAAACAAAAATAAAAACAACAGACGCTCCAAGTAAAGCGCATAAGATGTGAAAGAATTAAAATATAGTTTCACTAGAGATGACCTGATAAGTTTGTTGATGAAGAAGGGGATGCCTTGGGCATCCCCAAGCTTAGACGCTTGAGTCTCTCTGAATATGGTTGGGATGAACCACGGGGGCATCCCCAAGCTTAGGCTTTTCACTCTTCTTGATCACATAATATCACCCTTCTCGCTTGATCCTTGAAAACTTCCTTCACACCAAACTCAAGACAGTTCTCATTAGAGGGTTAGTGCATAATCAAAAATTCTCATATTCTGTAATGATACAATCAATCCCAAAGCTTCTGGACATTAGCTACAGCCACCAATGCTTTGTGGAGCAAAGAAATCCACACAAACACAGTAAAAGAGCGAATGCAAAACAAAAGGCAGAATCTGTCAAAAACAGAACAGTCTGGAATGACGAATTTTTTCGAGGCACTTAAGTTGCTCAGATGGATCTGGCCTAAAATAATGAAAGTTGCGTACATATCTCAGGAATATGCGTGATTTTTCTCAGAATTTTTGAATTTTTACAGGAGATAAGCTCAAATCCGTGACAGCTAAAAATCTGTCACTGCGCAGAAATCCAAATCTTGCATCAACTTTCATATAGAACTTTACTTGGCACAACATTGCGATAAAATAAAGATACAAAGGAGTTGCTACAGAAGTAACAAAAATCCTTGACTCAAAGAAAACAAAAATAACAGCAAATAAAAACGATGGGTTGTCTCCCATAAGCGCTTTTCTTTAACGCCTTTCAGCTAGGCGCAGAAAGTGAAACCAAGTG